>OW026521.1:125239209-125769209 GCA_932274085.1 Protocalliphora azurea | reverse complement strand
TTTTACTTACTGAAGAAATCTAGAAGTTTGCCATCAAATTTATCACAATCGACCTTTCTAGTGTAATGACGAAATTTTCGACATTTTACACAGAAATTAAAAAATTTCCACAATAGCTTTATTTTTTAATTTGAAATTTTTAAAGAGTTTTTATCTGCTATCAAACAAATATTCGATTGATTAAAAAGTTAGTTATATTAATTAACACATTAATTATATTTTAAAATCAAAATGATTAAGAAGTTAATTGAATAATTTTAAGGAGTATTTTTTTCTATGAATATATTATCGATATTTATTTCTAAAATAACAGCTTCTCATTTTTTAAGCAAAAATAAAAGTCATTTCCAAAAAAGAGGATTTTTTTAAAGGGGCCAATTAAAAACAAAAGTATTTAATTTAAAGAAAAACTACTAAATTCAATTTTATTAATTACTTGGTAATTATAATTATAATAATTTTTATTATTGCAAAAATATAGATTTATTCATAAAAATAGTTAACATAAAATTTTCTTTTCATTAATTAAACTTCAGTACTTTTGTACGAGGTCTTCACTCGGATTTCTGTCTTACAATTGCCCGTCTAACAAATTTAAGACTTAAAGCATAGATTCACTAGTGTTTACTTTAAGTTTGTTGGACAATTTATTTTTTATTAGTGACAATTTTGGAAAAAAGACGTTCTGTCGAGAAAGTGCTATGAGTCAAAGTAAAAATATAAATTAAAATATAAATATGGTCTAAAAAGATTCGGTATTTGATTTTTAAATAGTTATTTATATACCTTATCATTGAATTTAGTTTTTAATAGTTTCAGTTCATATATAAATTCTTCGCGGTCTTCTTTTGCATTCCTATATTGGGAAACAATCTTCAAATAATTAATTTCTTCGTTTGAATTTATATATAATGAGTAGAGATATATCAAACAACATAGTTTCTTCTCATTTTGTACATAGTCTTAAAAAAAAAAAAGTGGCCAGGTAGTTTAAAACGATGCAAACGTCGTCCAAAGTAACGCTGCTTCCAATCAATGACCAAAAATGGCTAAATTGATGGCAAAAAAATGGCGCTTAAAAATTAAATGGAAAACAGAAATAACTTGTTAGACAATAACTTTTTTAAAAATCTTTAAATAAAAATACTTTTCACTTCTGCAAGTTTTTCGCAGTATAGGGAACTTTAAACAAAATATTCCATTTTAAAAAACTATAATGTTCTTATGTTAATAAGTTTTCAATAAGTAATGTCCTTTCTTTAAAACATTTTTAGATATTTTGTACAGAAAATAGTTTATGTAGTGAAAATTTTTAAAACTTATATGCTGTTATAAAATGAGACTTTTATATTCACTCGGAAAACGATCTAATGTGGGTTGTAAACCTTTTTGTGGACAACACAAAATAATTTTTAAAAATTTCGAAACACTCTCTAAATTTCGGAATATTGCAGAAAACCCCATTTTAGTAGTTCATGCACTAAAGATCTGGCAATTTTATAAATTTAAAGTTAATTTAAGATTTTTGAACTGAGTTTGAAAGCAGAAGGTAGCATTTAAACTATATTAGCTTTAGCTATATTACAATATAAGCTCAAATTAACGGCCCATAACACGATGTCGAACAAAAAATTCGTTTCAACTAATTGTAAGAAAACTGTACTCGTGCGGAGTTGACACTGTTCCGCTCTTGCCGGGATGAGGACTTCCAATTTTAGCACTCCGTCCGTCAGATCTATCTGATAACGATGTCAGATGGACCAGCTCTTACATACATGCGTCGGGTTGGTTCGCTTCGAACGTTGGAATGGACATGTGAGGTAAAAATATATGATCCGTCAGGGACCAAATTGGACCCAAGTGTGCTGTCTCTGGACAGCTGCCCTAATAACCTAACCTAAGGAAAACTATAATAAAATTTTAAATTTATTTTTTGTTTTTTATAAAAATTGTCGAAACGATTTTTTTGTTCGACATCGTGGGACGGACAGTAAATAATAAATTATTCACCATTTTTAAATTCATTTCCCTTTCTTTTTCAAAATTTTGACTATGATATATATTTTTATTGAGTTTTTCTAAAACACTACGGATATTTGTTACCAAAGTTTGAAAGGTTATTTTGTTTAGAATAAAATGAGATATCCCTATATAAAATCGCCTAAAAACTCAAAAGATGATTAAGCATTTTTTAAACTTTATTAAAAAATTATTCGTATATTTTAAGACAAAATATACACATTTTTTTATATTTTTTATATGATTTTTATCTTTTGAGGATAAAATTAAAAATTGTGTGGAAAGTTTAGAAAGTTTCAGTAAGTTATTACAGTTTGTTGAAAATATCATAATTAATTGCAGTTAAACTCGAAAAATTGTGGAAAAATATTTTCTAGAAATTGTTTGGAAATTTTCTTTTAATATTTGATCAAAACAAATAAAATGCACACAATTGAAAATCCTGTTTCTTTTACTTTCCAAAGACGTTCAAAAAGGAAAAATAAACAAAAGAATAACAGAATTAGAAATAAATTTTACAAGAACCTACCCAACAGTAGTTTTTTTTTGCGAATAACTCGAAATTTTGAGGGTGTATTTCAAATTTTTAAAACTGATTTATAATATTCTCAAGAAGACCTATAACTAGGGTTTTTAATTTCCCTACATTTTTCAACTCACGGGAATCGGGATTTTATTTAAGGCATTCCCGATAATTCGGGAAAAATATAATATTATTTACAAATCATTAAAACTAAACAAAAAAAAAACTATATTTTTCATATAATATGCTCACAAATATATCTACTTTGAAATAAAAATATATGTATTAAGATGATTTTTTTTTTAAATAAAAAATAGCTTTTTATAAATGTTTTTGTTCGGTAATAAATAAAATATACTTTTATTCCCGTATTCATAAACAAATTTTAAATTTAAAATACATTTTAGAGACAAATATTTTATGGAAAATTTATTTTAAAGCGCATTTTAAATTCAAAAGTTGTTTCTGAATACGGGTATTAATATTTTCAAAATATTTATTTGGAAATTCATTGTTATATTAAAAATATTTGCATACCTATATATATTAAAAAAAAATAAAAATATTTTACTATTTAGGTATCTGGTTTTTCATCATCGACAATAAAAAGAATCGTAAAAAGAATCGTAAAAAGAATCGACATCGTTCGTCACAGCAACAAAACATTTTTTAAGAGACCATAAATAAGCATGTCTTTGAGAAGATTCTTTTTTTTTTTTTTTTGAAATCTTATTTGGATCCCGATCGATTTCTTTAAGATGTAAATAACTTTTTCAGTCTTAAATATATAAAATTAATGTGTAAAAATCGTTGAAGATGAAAGGTCAAAATAAAAAATCTTACAAAACTGTGAAGTGCATTCATCTAACATTGGCGAGATTTTCAAAGTTTTATGTTCTAATAGCAGTGATTGCAAACAGAGAATTTTCAAATATTTAAAAAGTTTTGCCATTTCAGTATATCTTTGTTTGCAAATTAGTTCTTCTGGTATATTCTTTAGAGTTAATTACATCGTACTGGGTGCAAAGCAATATTATCATCTAACCGTATATTTGATTGATTTTGTTCAATCAATGTTTTTCATAGAATTTTTGATTTTTAAAACTTGTAAAAATGCACAATTTTAAAAATTTTTTATTCCCGGGATTCCAAACAAAAAATCTTATTAATCTGGAAGTGAAAATTTTTCTAAATTCCCAGGAAATTTGTCTCCTTTTCTTGCACAATTTTTCTAGCGTTCCTATTAGGAACTTTTTTTAAGTTGTTTGGTCTTCAGGCTACTTTTTTTTAACTTTTCTTATAAAAGATTTCAGTATCGATTTAATAAATGAGTAACATTTCATCCGAAGGTGTAGAGATTCTCCCTTAAAATACATATTATTTTGTCTGCAATCCTACAGTCTGTAAGTCAAATTTTTCTTCAGTTATCAGTCTTTTTTGTCCAAAAGTTTAATTTCCCAACTCACTTGCACCTCCAGCAATTGTTTTATATGACCGGCATTAGGGTGGTCTAACATCGTATGAAGAAAACGAAAGTGTATCGCAAATTTAAACGTAGCTCAAATTATGAAAGCTGATACCTTTTAGAATATTTGTGCAAAATATCAACTACCTATAGCGATTAAAACTGGATGCTACACGGCCATATAAGTTGATGATTCCTGAACGAATCCTCAAAAATTTATTCTCATCACAATTAATGATATATACATCATACGATAGCTAATAAAAATTATTCTATTCATACTTTTAATTTTTCCAAAAAGGTCGATGGGACCGAAGAAAGATCAAAATTTGTTAGTAGTTTTTTTATTATTTTTTTATTAAAATTCCGTTTTTATCCTGCCCATTAACTTTTTTTTAATTACAAAATCTGGGTATATGTATTTTTCTTTAGCTATCGTGTGATGTATATATAATTAAAGTTACTGAGAGTTTTATTAGGATCTTCAACATAAATGGCTATGTAGCAAGCATTCTATTCCAATCATCGTAGGATGTTGAAATTTGGTCAAGCTTTTTTAAATGATGTCCTCTTTCATAATTTTAATTACGTTTAAATCTAGCTCCCAAAAAATAACATTGGACCACCCTAACCGATATGCATTTTGATTATAAATCTGAATTATGCGTTTGGATGAATTTTATTAAATTAACACTTTTAGAAAAATTAATTATGCTACTACAACAAAATTTAGCACATAGTTACTGAGAATAACAACAAATATAAGCAAGTTAATGGTACAATTTTTTTTTCATGTATAGTAAAAGTTATAAGCCTCAGAATGTGCACGGATTTTTTTCGGGCGCAGTCCTTAATTTTCCTATCAACCCAAAAATGTTTTTAAATTTTATAAAATTCAATTAAAAAAAAGAAAATGTTTATTTCGATAGTACATTGTTTTATTTAATGACTACTTCTAAAAGGTTACAAATTGGTGTAATATTTCAGTCATTGGATACTTCTTATTTAAGTATAAACCTAGACGCATGAAATTAAAATCATTAGGACTTGCGACTGAGATGTGTGTTAGCCATTTTCTGAAGACAACTATATTATAACAATTGTAATGAGAATTAGGATTATAGTTTAATTTTGCGTTCTTTTCCAATTTGGCGGTACATTTTGTTTTTTTCTAAATAAATAAAGCTGCTAAGTTTATATCTGGTCTATGTAGGAGTACCACAAGTTCGTTAATGAAGTAGCTAGTAAAATTTTAGTACTCGTATATACATATGTTTTTAAACTACAAAATAAACCCAATACTTATATGTATATTTTTGCTGTTATCAAGCATTATGAGTCTTCCAATATCACTATAAACTCTTGCTATTTAGAGCCAGCTAAAAATTTAATTATAGTTGGTGTTTAATTTTGTGGTTTTTTAATTCTTTTTTTTTTTTTTTTTTTGTTTTCAATATAAATTTAACATAATAACTGTTTCTTTACACGGAAAAAAATATTACCGCATATTTTTCATGATTTGATTAATTTTTTTAATTGGAAAAATTTTTCTTTTTTTTTTATTATTTACAGTTTTTAGTAATTGATATAATCATTTTGGTGAGAGGTGCATTTTTAAAAAAGTTTTTAATTGAATAAATTATTTACTAATATATTTGGTGATTGGTGACTTTTTTCTGTGTAGTAAAATAATTTTTATTTTTCATCTATTATGCAGTAGTAACTAACAAACTTTTAGTTTGTTTGAAAATACTATTCTACATAACATAAAGCTCTAATTTGAGCTTCGATATTAGTGAATGTTCGCTTAAAAAGGAAGAATTTTCAAAATTCAATGTTCGAGAAAATATCGCATAATATTCGAAAATTTTGAAATGCTGTCGCAATACTCTACTTTTGTGAATAAAATCTATACTTTCAATTAAAAATTTTTCTTTCACCTTTTCATATACATATATTTATTGCAATAACCACATGGACACTTTAGTGCTCACACTTCTTGTTTTAAATATTTCATTATTCTCTATTTGCGAAACATATACTCTTACAAACATGGGTATAATAACATTCTGAGTATAACAAACAAAATAAGGTGTTCGTTTAAATTAAATGTAGCATACATTTTTTCTTTAATTAACAGATAAAAGAATAAGCTATAATATAATAAAGTAAATATATTTGTTGTATCATTTTTTGCGGACTAGATTTTTTAAACTTTTTTGTTATTTAAAGTAATTTGGTCAAATTTTTGGCGCAACCTATCTATAAAAATTTTAAATTTTTATCCGTAATTGAACCTTGTTGAATTATTATTAAACCTACTTTTGATTTGGATCAAGTTCCTTTTTAATTGACACAATTTTGAGCAGGGCCGGGTCCGCAGTATCAAAAAGTTAAACACCTCGAATATAACTTTTTTAAAAACAATCTTGATTTTTATATTTGAACCGATTTGAAAGATTTTTATATAGAAAGATTCTGCTAGTTAAGATCTACAAAAAATGTTGTCATATGCGCATTTTGTATCTTTTTAAGAGCTATTAGGCTTCAAAATTTCAAATTTTTACTTGGCAAAGTTTTTTCGCTGCAGCGGGTCCAAATTTTAGCCAAATTTTTGGAAATTTTTTTATTCAATTAAAAAATAACATGTTCCCAAAAAACTTAAAAAAAAATTTCATAAATGCAATTTTTTATTTCTTTTGCTATATATCAGGGAGCAAAAATATCAGGGAGCAAAAATATCAGGGAGCAAAAATATCTTTTCCAAAAAAATTATAAATAGATTAGACTATATAAAAAGTATAACCTTTTTTATTCCAGCTTCGCGATTTGAGAAATTATGGCAAAAATTCAAAATTCTTTTGAAAATAGATCAATTTTGGGAAACCCTGGTTTTCGAAAATATCAATTTTTGAAAATTTTTTCTTTGGGATGTTTTGTGTTTAATTATTTTTCAGAAAAATATATATGTTATATATGTTACTTCAAAAAATTTTTATATAACAAAAAAAGAATATGACCACTTTTTTGGCAAAAAAACGGAAAAAATCGACTTTTTTACAAAGTTCAAATTTAAACGCCTATAACTTTTGACTGCGTAAATATTTTTTTCACAATTTAGCTATTTTTTGTTAATGAAATGAAGAAAAATTCCAAAAAATCGTGTGAAATTTGTACGTACGCCGTAGCAAAAAAAACTTCATCAAGGCAGGCTAAAGTAAAAATTTTACAATTTGAAGACTAATATTTCTTAAAGTAAAAGAGATAAGATATGCATACGACAATGTTTTTTTAGATCTCCAACACAATCCTTTTATATAAAAATCTTTCAAATCGATTCGGATATAAGGAATCAGGATCGTTTTTAAAGAATTTCATACCCGAGTTATTCAATTTTGAGACCATTTGGACGCGTCCCCTGTAGTCTATATCGTCCATGCTCAACTACTATCACTGTGTAGAATTTCATTGAAACTGGAGCAGCCGTTCCGAAATTCCATAATTATTTCCATTTCATTTTTTTTTTTTTTTTTTTGAATCGCACACTGTACGAAAATTGTATGTCTTATTTTATTTAAACGCACAACTTATACACATTAAAGTACCTTATGAAAAAAGTTGCAAATGTGTCCCCCTCTATAAATGAATATTAGTATGTTCTTATGATTATTTTCATTTACGCGAGCTACAAAATTTTTAAAACACCTCTAAAAATACATATTTATTTAAAGAGCATTATCAAAATTTTCGTCATAAGAACATTAACTTCAAAGTATAATAGATAGATTACAACTTTTTTTGTTCGCGAAATATTAAATTTTTTATTAAATTTTTTCTATCATATTTTCATTATTTAAATATGTAAATATGTTACGAAAATTTTCCAACATATATTGATTTTTAAGGTACCATTGGAATGATTTATTCTGTTACTATTAAAAATTATGGATAATTAACCCTTTAAAAGCAAAGGAGTCATTTTTTACACTTGGTTTTCAAAAGGTTAAATCAGCAATTTTTGCAAATAAGTTGTATGGAATTATATATTATACTTAAATATCAATAAATTTATGAAAAATATAAATTCTTTTAAAACCGTGGTAATAATCAAGTTTAGTCGCTATTTGATACGAATTTATAGTTTCTTTTTTACAAATATATGTTGCCTGTGACATTTATCTTCTTAACTAAACATTTATTTGACTTAAAAGTTAACTTAGCGTATTATGGACCGATGATCCCAATATATTACTTTTGTTGCCAAATTGTTAAAGGAACACATGTATCAATAATACTGAATGAGACCGTTAAAATAATGCTCTAAAATCTAAATTATGATGGAAAATGAATAAGATATTTAAAATTTAATAAAATAGTGTTTAAAAAGTTTCGTAGAAAATTTTACTAAAATCTTCATTTCACGGGAATGAAAACTAATTTTATAAATTAGTGTCAATTCCGTATTGTAATATTTTTTTTTTTTTTTTTTTTTTTTTGACAAAAAGTTTAAAATTGTGTATGCTGTTTATCGAAAACTATATTTTTGGAGGTATTTTAAAAAATGGTCCAGCTCACGAGAATAAAATATTTTGGGAATTACTTTATAACATATCAATCTTTAATTTTAGAGGAGTAAATTTGTAACATTTTTTATCTTCATATAAATCGATGCACTTTAATATACATATGTATGTATATCTATGAATATTTGTTGCATGTTGAGATGAGCTGAGCTGTGAACAAAAATCCCTTCAGGTTACAAATCAATTTGCTATAGTCATGACATATCAAATGTTTAAGAATTTGTGTGCAACTTTCTGTGTGCTTGTGAATTTCAACATAGGTTTGGGATATGAAAATGGAACAACAATTTTGCACTATTATCATCATTTATTAATTTTTTTTTTTTTTAAGAAACATTTTTTGTTATTACTCGTATCTTCTTTGAGCTTTAAAATATTAGGGGTATTTAGTTTCGTAACTGAATTTAGGAAAGCCAGATAGTTTGTCATGCTTTAATATAAATAAAGATTGGTGGAATAATGTTGTACTACAAGAAATAAAATATATTATTATCACAAAATTTCATAGCTGGAAATCCCAGTACTAATGTCTATAAATTAATTTGTATGATGAACAAATTGGTTTTATTTAGATAAATTAGATGAGTCATCATCTCATAGTCCAAATTAGACTGTGTGTAAACTAGAAAGATAAAATTTGGACTGTAGGTTGGTCTAACGCAATATGGAATGTTTAGGGTAACGGCTCTCAAATGGGGTCAGCGGCTCATAAGGGGTCCTTACGAACACTGAAAAACTTTTCTTTGTACATATATTTATTTATTTCTCCATATGTACTTAAAAATTTCTTAAATTTATGAATAAAAATTGCAAGGAATTAAAAGATATAATTTAAAACACGATAATTATCGAGATGGACAGATTATTAAGATGTTTTTTTTTTTTTTTTGTATTAAGATAAAATTTTTGTTAAAAATTTGAATGCCAAAGACACTAACGAGATATAATAACCATTCATCCAATATTCTTTCGCTCAGATTTCTACGAAATTCGTCAATAATTTATAACGAAATCTAAGCTTTTCCCAAAATTCGAGGACCTTCAACATAAATAGCTGTGTAGCAAGCATCCTGTTCCAATTATCGTAGAATGTTGAAATTAGGTCAAGATATTCTAAAAGATGTCTTCTTTCATAATTTTAGGTACGTTTAAAAGTAGATCTCGAAAAAAATTTTGGACCACCCTAACCTACATGCGTTTTGATTATAAATTTGAATTATGCGTTTTGATGAATTTTATTAAATCAACACTTTTAGAAATACTAATTATGCTATTACAAAAAAAATTTAGCACATAGTTACTGAGAGTGATAACAAATACAAGCAAGTTAACGATACTCATTTTATAAGCCTAAAACTGTGTGTGTATTTTTTCGGGCGCAATCCTTAATTTTCTTATCAACCAAAAAAATGTTAGTAAATTTTATGAAATTCAATTTTTGTTTTAATTTATACTTCGATAATACTTCGATGTCATTCAATGGCAACTCATAAAAGTTTACGAAGTGATACAATTTCCCAGTAATTGGAGTCGTAATACTTAAGTACAAATTTGAAGGCATGAAATTTTAATCAGTAGGAGTTGCAATTGATATGTGTGTTACTCATTTTCTGAAGACACCTATACTATATATATATATATATATATATATATATATATAATATTAACAATTTTAATTAGAGTTAAGTATTATAGTTTAATTTTGCATTTTTTTTTTTCAATTTGGCGGAAGAATTTGTTTTTTCTAAATAAATAAAGCTACTAACTTTATTTCTAATCTATGTAGGAGTACCACAAGTCCGTTAATGAAGTATCTGATAAAATGTTAATTTATACATATGTTTTTAAACTACAAAATAAACCCAATGTTTATATGTATATTTTTGCTACTATCAGCAATACCAGTCTTTCCAAAATCACTATGAACTATTGTTATTTAAAGCCAGCTAAAAATTTAATTAAAGTTGGTATTTAATTTTGTGGTTTTTTATGTTTTGCTTTCAACATAAATTTAACATAATAACTATTTTTTACACAGAAAAAATTATTACCTTATATTTTTTAATTAACAAAGTTATTTCATTTTACATCTAAATTTAATAAATATATTCAAGTAAATATAAAATCAAAATAAAATTTAAGTAAAATTTTATCTCTCACTTAAATTTTTAATTCATTGAATCTTCTGCTTGATTGATTTGATCAATTTTTTTAATTGAAAAATTTTTCTGTTTTTCATTTTTTACAGTTTTTAGTAATTAATATACGTGTAATTATTGTGGTGTGAGGTGCATTTCTAAAAAAGTTTTTAATTAAATGAATTACTTACTAATATATTTGGTGATTGGTGATTTTTGGTTTGTTTGTGTATTTATTTAATTATGTCGAAATTTTTAATGGCCAGCAGTTTTTAAAAATCAAATGTATTTAGCACAAATACCTCAGCCAGGGAATTGATATTTAATAAATATTTATTTATGTTGTAAGTTCATATCTAACAAAGCTTAATAAGTATTGATTATAAACATTATTATTTATTATTATATTCCAATTAGCTTTCACAAACAATTATCGAGATATTAGAAATGTTGTTAGTTATTATAAATTATATTGTTAGAGTGTTGATTGGTCGGCATGTGTGTTGGTAGTTGTCAGTGATTAAATTAAAATATTATTTATTTTTGCATAAAAGGTGAATATTTCATTTTAATATAGTTTAGTGATAAAATAATAAATTATAACGTTTTAAATAATTTTGAATTTTAGTGAAGGATTTGAAAAGTTTAAATAATAGGTGTGAATGTATGAGTGTAGATTCGTTAGACAAAAAGGCTATAGAAAATGAATACTACTCGTAATTAAATGATTTTTAAAGAGGAATTGTGTACTTTTAAGAAAAACATTTTTAAGTAAAAGTATTTTAGTCTTGTAAATGCTGCAGTTTTTTAAGATTGTAACATATCTTTTAATATTATATGTTATGAAAAACTTTTGATTAAATTTTTTTTTATTCATTTATTTAAAAAAAGAAAAATCATTAGACTGTATGTGCCTTTGCGCCTTGAAGGCATTTTAGAGGCGAGTTGGCAATAATATATTGCATAACTTAATAAATATCTAGCTAGCAATAACTATATACATAATAAAAAAAATATTATAAGCAGAAAAAAATAATATTCTAACATTCAATATGAATTAAAATTACATTAAAAGTTCCTCTATATTTTGAAGTAAATAATTCTTTAAACTAGTTTAAATAATAAAATGCTACTTATATTTTTTCAAATTTGACGGCAAACCATTATATTGACGACTACCCATACATTCAATACGTTGCTACGTTGTTTCCAGTCTACACCATGCTACTGCTAAATCCATATTATTCCTTGTATTGAATGAGTGCTGATAAATCGAAAAATATATGGCATGATGACCAATGCTGTTTAAGCACTTAAAACCTTACATTAGTAATTGCAGTTTGTAAATGACATAAATAGGTAATACAGTTTTAAAATCCTTAGTATATAATGATAAAGTTGAATGATAAAGTTGTGATGGAAGGATTAGCTAACACTTTTAATGCCTCATTTTGCATATGCTGCAACTCTTTTAATTCAGAACTTTTCTTATAATATAAATTAAACATTATAAATTAATAATTTCGTTTTTTTTATCAAATTTATTCTTGAATTTGAATAGAAAACCAATAGCTTGGGCTATTTTTATCTTAAGATTTTGGATATGTTGACTCCAAGCAAGATTGCTCTGCAGTTGTATACCTAAATACTTAATAGAACTGACTTCCATGATTTCTTTTCCATCTACAAAAACATTAAAGTTGGTATGTTCCGAATATGTTTTCAATCTTGTCAATCGAGTTTTGTTAGCATTTAAGAAAAGCTTATTTATTCTCGTAAACTCTGATGTTAATGTCGCATCTCGTTCTATACATATGAGTACTTTGGCTACTGTTTCATGCTTGTAAAGGGAAAAATAAACTAATGTCATCTGCATATATAAAAATTTTGCTAGTAAGTTCAAGATTTTTCAAGTCATTAAGATAAATAATAAACAATAAAGGTCCAAGTACGCTGCCTTGCAGTACTCCAAATTTAACTTTAAGAAATGAATTTTTCGAGTACCAATCTGAACAAATTTCCAAAAGAGATAGTTCTTTTCCACATATACCATAACACTCAAGTTTTTGTAACAAGATGTCATGATCAATTAAATCAAATGTCTTTATAAGATCGTAAAATAAACCTGCCACGCCACAATGGCCATCATCTAGGCCTTTACAAATAAAATTAACTACATTAACGGCAGCTTCCTCAGTACCACACGCTTCCCGTAATCCTTATTGGCAATCATTTAGTAAATTATTGCTTTTCATAAATGTAGAAATTGGATTGTGCAAAATTCTTTCAAACACATTAACAATACTAGATGAAATAGCAATTGGTCTATACATATAGGACGTACAACTATTGATTCCTTATGAATTTTTAAAATATTAGGATAAATGCTCATATTTACCATATTAATAAAAATATTTACCAAAATAATAGTAAATTCATTCTTATTACTCAATATAATTTTTGGCAGTATATTATCATGTTTGGCGTTTTTATTTGGCTTTATTTTCAAAATAACATCCTGTACTTCTTCATTGTACCATTCATGTTGTACCATTGAGATTAAATATATTATTATGACGTATCATTGTTCGTAAAAAATTATACGAGTCATTTGGAAATTGTTCAATTTTCAACTTGACGTCCTTAAATAATTAAACGAAATAACCATTTAGCACCTCCGCCTTTTCAGAATTATCTAAAATTAGTTCCCCATAGAATTTTTAATGTTTATTAATGTTAATTAAAAAAAAAAAAAAGAAAAAACAAAACAAAATAATATTTTTGTTGTTACTCTGAGCGTATGAGGAATATTTATTACCTTATTATACAAATATAACTCATACTCACTGTGAAAAATACTATTAAGTACCCAGCAAATAAATTACATGACAGAAATAAAGTTGAATCAGGGGTTCAAGTGATAATGATCTGATTCAATATAGGTGAAACATGCATCCCTTTAATATTACACAGTTGTCCCAAAACTTTTTTAAATAATTATCTAACTTGACTGGAGATATTTAAATGACATTTCACATGGTTAGAGCTGAAGTGTTTTCGAGTTAATTTGGAGGAGCACAGCTCTCTAGCGTTGGTCACCCGGAGTATGCATTTTCTTTTAATTCGGTAAAAATTAATTTATAACTTAAATGTAAAAAGATTTTACATGTAGGTAGACCATGCAAATTTCTACAAAAAAAAAAAAAAAAAAAAAAAAAAAAAAAACATAATTACATGTGGAGATTATCTCATTTAGTTTAAGAGATATTTTAGTCGAGACAAATTTCACCTTCATTTTTGGCCAAGTTTTTTAAAGATTTTTTAAACTCAAATCAAAAATGTGTCGAAGCCGCGATCAATAAAGGAATATATTAGCTATATAGCCCCATGAGTTGGTTAAATACACAAAGAATATCTTCTGAGTCACGCCTTTTACAAGAGCTAGATTATCATTTTAATTAAAAAAATAATTTTTAAAACAAGTTTTACCACGATTGGAATTTTTGGTATTTCGGTACAAAAAAATGAGATTTTTTAATTCCCTAATTCTAAAACAAGTTTATTGTTTAAATTTTATGCGATAACATTTTTCCGAAACATAACTGGAAAAACTTAAAATTTGCATTTTGAGCATATTTTTTAGAAATAATGGTAATATTTAAACCTAAATAAAATTTAAACAAGTAAAGGTATTCCAATGAAATTTTGGCACAATATAGATAAACTTCTTCTTAGATCAGAAAATTAAAAAGATCCCTATTTTTCATTCCAAAATTCCAAAATCCCGATTTGGGGATAACTTTTTTCAAAAATTTACTTTTTTAATTAAAAGGATCACCCCGCTGTTGTGGAAGGTATGGCTACGAAAATATTTTTTGTGCGTTTAACCACTATATGGGGGTAAATAGCTATATTTGGGTAATATATATTTTTTTTTTTTTGTTTTTTTTTGTTGATCACGTCCTTGACATTTGAGAATTTAAAAAAAATAAAAATGAAGTGTTTTGGGACCATTGTGCATTAGTGTATCATTGGAGTTCATATGTTAATGGGAAAATGCAATGAATTTGCTTTTAGTCTGAAGAATTACGATAAACACATGCATATTTCATGATTTGACAACTATTTTTCATTGGTGAAAGAAATACCTTTTTTAATTTCTAAGTATAAATACACATTTGTATTAAAAAAAACGTATCTTTTTCCTTTTCGAAAGCAATATTTTCATGGGTCTATACAACTAATTTATCATTTAGAAAAATATATATTTGTTATTTATTTTATAAAAAAAAACATTGGTAAAATTAGTGGAATATAACAGCTTTTAGATAACATTTAAATTATATTTTTGGACGTTCATTTTAACCATTATGAAGAATAATTTCGAACATTAAACAGTATTCAGAATAAATTTTATTGTACTATTGATTTAGAAGTCCTGAAAATAATAACCATTTTGATCCACTGCAATTTACTTTTGCTGGGTAGTAAGTTTTTATCAATTTTTTAATTCTGTAATGTGCGCTGATGTAAGCTGAGATGTCATAATATAGCAAAAAACCAAACCTTATAATATTTGTCATTTTCTGGTCAAAAGTCTCTAACTTTTTTTTAAACTTTGATATTAAATGAACACAACTTTGCACCAATAATCTTTAAAATAATTTGAAGAATATTGCTAAGTAAGAGCTAAATCCACAGACATAGTGTTCGATTATACAGGGTTACATTAATTCTGCAGTACTGGATTTCTATGTCAGTTTGGAAGCACATTATCATGGAGTTATAAAAGCTTATAATTCGAACAAGGAAATAAATGAGTTTACATAATATGTAACATATCTCGACTTTTAAAATAACGGGAAAGGATGTTATATTCGACTTGGTCGAATATATTATAACCACCACCTGGAAATTTTTATGTCACCCTAATTTAAAATTTCACCTTAAATGGGATTTGGGTGGATTACGCTTCTTTTTTGTTTCCAAGTTTACATCGATTCTTGAAATACTTGTTCAAAATTTTGCTTAAGAGATATCGGCGGAAATGTATGAATGAATTCAAGATGGACATTAAACTTTTTTAGTATTTGGGCCGTAACTTTTTTGTTTATTAAGTGATTTTGCCTCTTTTTAATATGAAACAATTACAAGATATGTAAGAGAAGTATCTGATTCAAATTTCATCTCCGTTGATAGTTCGTTCTGAGCTCTATCCAACTTTCAGCAGACAGACGGACGGACATAACTAAATAGACTCAGCATCTTTCGAGAACCCTGCCTAGATATACTTTATGGGGACTTAGACGAATAATTCGACATGATATGCACGGAATTACAGACATAATATACACCCCATCATTGTTTTGGTGGTGGGTATAAAAAATATAAATTCTTGCAAAATTTTAAAATTGTTTTTTTTTAATCGTAAAAATCGAAAATGATTAAAATGCTACTTTTTCCCCTTCAGCACAAGGCGGATATACCACAAATGGAACGAGCCATATTTCATTAAAATCGATGCATAAATTTAGACGTAATCCTCAATCCTCGACTCAATTAACCCGGCGCACAGTGAATCGTTCACGCAAAGAAAAAGCATGGTTACAGCATTATCAATACAACAATATTATGTTTTTATTGTTAATTTTCTTAAATTTTAATAACTCTGTGTTCACGATAACAATATTTTTATTTAAATTTTGTTCTTTAAATTTTACTCTCAATAAAAATTTTAATTACTGCAAAAATTATATGTTTTTAAATATTTTTAGCAGAAACAAAACTTTATTAATATGAACAATATCATTACTTATGCAACCATTAAATATTTGTAGTTTTTTTTCTTTTCTTATTCTTAAACCATATTCTGTTTTTAAACCATATTAATAATATTAATGACAATAAAATGCTTCAAATAAATATAATGCTTATACTTTTCACAAACTTAGTGAAAATATTCATAACTAGTTTGTTTTTAAAAATGTTACTTTTAATATTTGTTTTCCAACTTCATTATGATTCTCATTTAGTTTATATATGAATAAATATAACTAGACAAGGTCTGGTTATACTCGGTGTGATTCAAGCAATATAAGATATTGATTAACTACCATTAAAGGGTTTTGTTAAAAAAATATGTCTTGCGTTTGGTGATACAAATGAATATGATTAATGAACTACTAATATATAAATATTTTTTTTCTTTTTTTTTATAATAATTTTTATTATTACATTTTATTTTAATATATGATAAGATGGAATAATAATATGACAAAATGGAATAATAATATGATAAAATTGGATAACTATATGATAATATGAGATAATAATATGATAAAATAGAATAATAATATTAATAATTGCACAATAATACCTTAAAACGGAATCATAGTATTAGAATGTTATGTAATAATATAACAATATAGAATAATAATATAATAACATTAAATCATAATCTCATAGATTGGGATAATGGTGTAGTAAAATTATTCAATTATATGCAAAGTAGAATCATAACATGAAAAACAAACCATAAAATCATAATAATTATTATTTGTAATCATTTCTATATTCCGCTGTGATCATTTGTTCCAATCATAATATGTCGCTATTAGATTATGGTCGCTACAACTATAATATTTCTCTGCGTGTTCAGAATGAAAAAATATTGTCACTTTTGCCTTTGGATATGTTTTTTAAATATATATCAATAAAAAGCCAAGACTTTATGCATTTTACATATATATACTTGTTCATATCTTTACTATTGCGAAATTGATATCTATAAAACAAAATGTTTATTGTTTAATATATTGTACAAATAGGACTCAAGAAAAAAATTTCCTAAAATTACATGTTTGCCAGTAGATCCAGTTTATTGATGAAATATAATCTAGCATATTGTGTTGTATTTGCTAAAATAAAATATTTTTAAATAAATTTACATAAACATTTGGATATCAAAATAGGTTTTTCTCAAAAATTTTGTAGAGTTTTGCAGCCTGGCAAAAAAAATTGTGTTATTGGATTTTAATTATTTTCCAATATGCTATCTCCGAATCTCTTTACTATGGTATCCAGATCAACTTGATATGAAAGTCTTAGTTTTTTATTATATATTTTATATTTTCAAAAGTTTAAGTTTTTTTTTAATTTATATGAAAAAATAATTATTTTTTTACTTTAATTTATGAGCCTTTGGATAATACAATTTTAGTATTTTCTTTTATACGATATGTACTGAAGTCTGAGTTTTTATCCTCATAAAAAAATAATCGAAAAACGTAACTTCTACTATATAAACACTCATAATTCACGAAACGTATGTTTAGCATTTTCGTATAAAAAAAAAAATGCAATTTTATTTGAAAAGATCGAAAATCAGTAAAAATTTTTTTGAATATTTTTCTTTTTTTTGCATACTGATTTTCATTATAATATAATATAATCTAAATAAATTTAAACATTTTTGGTTAAAAAATACCATTAAAAACGAATGATTAATTTGTGCCCAAGTTTAAATCCCACTGACGGCAATTTTTTTATTCTCATTATGTGCATATTTTTGAATACCCTTAGATTCTAAAAATAACTGAGTGAATTTGTGGACAGCACGAACAAAAATAATTAGTTATTCAGGCAAAAAATAAGTAGTTTATTTTTGTTGCCAACTATACTAGCAGGTTTCCAATATCCCAGTAAAAGTAAAGTAATAAATGCTGTACAAAATTTTAAAATTATTTACAACAAAATATTAAAAATAGTAATAATAAAAAAATAATTTATTTCACTTATATGATATGTGTGACTGCTTTTCATTATTTTAAAAGATTTAAGTAATTATGAGCTATGAAAAATTTAAAAAAATATTAATTACTTCACTTGTGTGGAGATTTTGGAAATTCATTTTTCCCATATCGGAATAAATTTTGGTGATTTAAAAAATCAGATTCCAGACTTGAAATTAGTGGAGAAAGGACATCTCTTCCTATTTTTTTTTTCCATTTTTCTATTGGTTCGATTCACAGTGCGGCGTCGGTATGGTGTTTAGAAGTTAAGCGGACGTTGAGGTTGAGTCCGGTTTGACCCGTTTACTTTTTCAGTGATATATCCTTTCATTTTCCAAATTTAATTAAAATATGGATGAATTACATTTGAATGGCTCTTTAGATACTTATTTGTGTAAAATTGGGAATACTGATATTATTTTCAACTTTTAATTGAATTGTTTAAAAAACCATTCAGAAAAACCTAAAACAAACATCTTCAGTTTTTGCCCAAATAAACTACAAATATAAAAAGCTTTTAAGTAAATTCTAAAATTTTAGTGTAAAGCATTAGGAGTTCTTTCAGATTGTACACAAAAAACCTATCAAAAAATCTACAAATTGTTCTGATTATTGCAAGAAATCAGCATTTTCACTTCAGTAAAAAGCGATACGTTTGGACCAAATAAACTTGTAATGTGTATAATTTGTGCATATATGTATAGATTTACGATATTTTGTTACTAGCAAAATTGTTACTATCACAAGTTGCTCTGTTTGTGTTAACCTTTAGATTAACACTACTTCTACGATTAACCTTCATCTACGTCACTTTCATCCCAAAAGTAATATTTTTCTGAACAATTTTCTGTTATATAGCACGACTTCTGTGTAAGAACTAGAAATAATTAAAGAAAAATAACATACAAAGAGTTATTTAATGCGTCACCAAATCATAACACGGACAATCAGGTTGGGTCAAATTTGATATTGTGACTCGAATATCTACGCGAGTAGTAATACGACAACTAATCTGATACAATAAACAAGTTGCACAGATTGTTGCATAACTCGATGCAAAACAACACACAAATTAAAATTATACGCATCAAATTGACCCAACCTGGCCGACCCGGGGCTAACAATTATACAAAGAATTATTTAGAAAAGGAAACTTGTATTAAGCGAGAATAAATTTGAAATTTATACATCGATTTTAATTAATTATGGTTTGTTTTATTTGCTAAACATCCAGCTTTAAAAGCAGAGAAGAGGAGAAACATTTTTGGTATTTGTCATTATAGTTTTTAAGAAAAACTTAAATATAAAATATATTAAATTATATTATAAAATTTTGAAGCATATAAATATTTGCGATAAATATATATATATATATATATATATATATATATATATATATATATATATATAACTGAAACACAACCATATTGTGTTTGCCAAACTTATATTATGGTTACTCAAATATGGAATTATTTCAAGCACATTTGCAAAATAATCTACAATCATATGACGATAATTAGTATCAGTTCAAAGAAATAAATGGTTTTTGTCGCATTTTGTAAAATCTTTTACCCAAATTAATGTTTAAACTTTACTATAATATAAAATCTAAAATTACTTAAAACTTACGAAAAATAAAGTAATGCAGGTCAGATATTATAAGATCATTATATATTCATAATATATTATATATTCACAATAACATAATATATGATATATAATTTGTTATATCATTCAGTCTGTCACAAATTTGCGTGACGATGAATCAATTGATTTCTAAGCTATTAGTGCAAACGTTCTGGCAAGTAATATATTTTAATTGAAATAAAATACTTTTTTAGGTTTGTTTCTCAATGAAAAATTTTACAATAGATAATAAAATAATAAATTTAAAGCAATTTTGTGTATTTCACAGCATTTCCCTTTGTTTCGTCTTAAAACATTTCCTTACTATCTTATGCAATATATCAACTTATAGCTCATTAATAGTTTTCTTTTCCGCCCTCCCGTCTTAATACAAAAGTTATTTTTACTACAGAAATCTTCAGTAAATACTGTTGCTGATAAACCTGATTACAAAGAGATGTTTTCAGTAAATATGCTATTAATACGCTGATAAAAATATATTTAAAAACTATAAATAACAGAAGAAAATTTTAATTATTTTCTTGTAAAATAAACAAAAACATAAATATATAAATTTTATATCGCAAGCACATAATCTTATGATTAAGTTGTTTAAGTACTTTCTACTATCACACACAAAAACATATATAAACAATAAATAATTATAAAGATTATTATTGAAAGTAAGGTATAGCAGTTTATAAAACATTACAGTTTTAGTGACAACAAGAAATATGCAAATAACATAACTAAATATATGGCGCAAGTGATATATTTTTATAAATGAAGAGTTATCAAATATTCGACGTATTTAAAACTAAAATTTTTAAGTAAAATTTTTTAAAACTAGTTTTCAAGTTTTTACAATATCAATAAAACATTCCAAATTATTAAACTATTTATTTTATTTGTTATGCCTCTCAGACAACTCTGTCAATTAAAAACAGTGTCAATGTTGTAATTTCTTTACAAAAACAAATTAGACAAGTTGCACTCGTAACGATATAAAAACATTGAGTTTGAGATTTTTCCAATTTTAATTGAGAGATTTGTAAGAGAATAGTGATATAAAAAATATACAAATTTTAATGTTTTGAATTGCTTTGCTTATTTTTTATTTTATTTTTTTTCTTTTTTTTTTTTTGTAAAAAAATTGTGTCGCTTTTTTTTACCGCCCCTTATTTAGCAAATGCACATTTTATGTAAAATTAATTATTGATAATGATAAGCTCATTTTATTGTTATTTTGTAAAAACTTATTTTTGTAAAAGATTTCTAGAAATCTAATTATTATATCTTCACTTTTGTAATAACAGTTATTTGGTGAATTTTATTTTATCGAGCATAAATAAGAGTTATGTGATTTTTACTTTTCTCGGCTTATTAGTTTACACAAAAAAAAAAACTAGTAGTTTTTGGCTTCATTCGGTTTTTGACTAAAAAACTATGTAAATTTCTTTAGTTTTTCCATACAATTTATCTAGTTTGTATTGAAAACCAAATAAAAAATACTAAAATAGCTATTTATGATATATCCTGTTTAGTTCATTTCATAAATATCAGCTTTCAAATATGATGAAAAAAAAAGAACAAAATTGTCAAATTTCTAGAATTGTTTTGTAAATTTTGTGTAAAAATTGTTTTTAAATTATTACAACAAGAATAAACTAAAACATAAATGTATCAGTAAAAACCAAATGGGTTGCAAAAAGGTATGTGAACGATTTGTTTTCATAAATTTAGTTTTTTCAAAACCAATTAGTTTTTGTTTTGGTATAAATGGCATATAATATAAGTTATTTTATGATTGTTATTGATAGTATTGTAAAACACAAATAAATCGCCGATATGAAAAAATCGACAAAATAAAAGAAATCGCTAAAACGAAAAAACGCTAAGTTGGAAAAGTCGCAAAAACGACAATGGAACAATGAAGTGAAAAAAGCTAAAAAAAAGTCAACAAAACGAAAAAACGCTAAAATAAACAAATCTCCCAACCCAAAAAAATCGCCAAAATGAAAACAAACACTAAAAAGACAAAAAAACGCCAAAACGAAAAAATCTATAAAATAAAAAAACACCAAAAAAAACCAAGGTAGCTAAAATAGGAAAATAAAAAATCGCTAAACCGACAAAACCAAAAAAAATTCGTTAAAAAAAAGTTCAAATAAAAAAAATTAACAAAAATCGCCAAAATGAAGAAAAAATCGCCAATACTGAAAAAATCGCCAAAACGAAAAAATATCGCCAAAACGAAAACAAAGACAAAAAGAAAAAAATCGCCAAAACTCAAAAAATGCAAAAAAATCGTCAAATTAGTATCAGCTACAACCGTTTCTACCGACATTTCCTATCAGATTGTTAATAATGGGGCTGTATTTTCTGAAAAATATTGTACACCAACAATGAATTTTATGTATACTAAACTTTTTTATTTCAATACTATAGAAATAGAGGATCACTCTAATTATATTATAGTTTAATCAAAAAAGAGAATGCAATTCAAATGACTTGGAAGCATCCAGTTTCTCAGAAATTCAACGAAAATAATCGAAATAGGATTAAGTTTCAAAATAGCATTTTATGAATGATTTAATCTGTACGTTCTTTTGGAAAATATGTCTTGCTATTAAGACTTTCAAAAAATATATTCAAATTATTCGAAAATCTAATTGAATCTGTTTTTTTTTTTGCATGATTTCTTCATGAAGTTTTAGAACGCCTAAAAAATTCGTGGAAATCATTAAGATTAGGTGGTATATATGTATGATGTTGTGTATATATGTACATTAGTGTGGCCAAAAAATGAAAAGTATTGTTGCTCTCAAATCAAATGAGATAGCGTTTCTCAAAATTTTCTGCTTGATATTTAGTTAGCTGAATGAAAATGAAGAAAGGTTCTTTTTTCGGATTTTTTTCGTATTTCTGCCATAGGAGCTATACAAACATTTGGTATCGCAAGTAAGGCATTTGGAACGCGCAATTAAAAACATAACAAAAATTTGGGAAGAGATCCAAATGAGTCCGTAATTTTGAAAATTTAAAAAAAAAAATTTGGATATTTGAATTATTTTCACATAAATATTCTAAAAAAAGTAAGATCAAAATAATACAATGTAAAGCCGTAGCAGTTATACTAAAACGGTTTTTCCGTTTTTTTTTTTTTTTCTTTAAATTGAAACTTGTTCATATTTTATTCGAATTTTTCGAAACATATTTTTCTTCATATGGAAATGTTTCTATGCAATAAGCAATTAAATGAATTCAGCATCAGTAGTGTATACTTTTATAAGCTTTTTAATGATAAATTAAGTTTAAGTGAAATACTCACAAAATTTATGCTAATAAGAATATTTTGCTACAATTATATTAGTTAAGTAACACAAAATTGTAACTTGCGGCAAGAAATTATTCTCTATGTGTAATAAATTATAAACAAATACACTTCTCAGCATAACTTTGTGGATATTTCACTTAAATTTAATTTATTTCTTTGTTTATTAATACAACTATGAAGTATTATATATCATTAGAGAGCTTATTTTGATGCTAAATTCATTTAATTTCATCTCATATAGAAACATTTGTATATGAAGGAAATTATGTTTCGAATAAAATTCGATCAGATTCGAATTTGACATTTCGGTATAACCGCTAGAGGATTATATTGTATTATTTTGGTCTTACTTTTTTAAATATCTATGTCTAAAAAAATTCAAATATTTAAATTTTTTGTACAAAACTGAAACATTTTGGATTCATTTCGATCCGGTTCCAAATTTCCTTATGTCATTAAATGCGAGTCCCAAAGGCCTATCTTGCAATACTAAATTGTTATATTGTTCCTTTGGTAGAAATATGAAAAAACTGCAAAAAATCCGAAAAAAGATAATTTTTCATTTTGATCCAGCTCACGAAAGGATAATGTCAGGGCGAAAATTTTGAGAAACAGTATCTTAGAATGAAGTAAATTTTCATTTGAGCTGAGAACATCTTATGATCTCTCCCTACAATTGGGGTCACCCTAATGTACATACATTTTTTGTACAATGAATGGTTTTTATATAATTGAACAAATTTTGAAAAATCAACAAACAAAAATTTACTATGAAAATATTTTGACCCAAGTTAATTTGCAAGTTCTCTTCAATTTAAACCTGCTGCTTCAAAAAAAAAGTAAACCACTTCGTTCTAGTTAAACAATAAAATAAAATTTTAATATTCAATGTTTAATAAATCTTGAACATTTTTTTTTTTTTTTTCTATTTTAAATCTTCAAGTCCAGTTATTTAGTTTACAAAAAGAAAAAAAATAAAAAATAAACTACCAAAACACACATAAAATTCTATTGTCATTCTTTCTTTCAATGGTCTTGATTCTTTGTTGGGTATAAACAGAAAATGGAATAGAAAACATTTAAATGACATTTACATTTGACATACTTCACTTTTTTTTACCTTTTTGTTGTTGTGTTATTCTACACAACACAAATATTTTGCATTAAAAACACTAAAATGAATGAAAAAATGCTTTGCATATAAGTTTATACAAGTACATATTTGTTAGGTTCATAGATGGATGTGTGCATGTGTGCATATGAATGTGTTGTCAACAGTGCAAATGGTGGAAAAAGTAGATGTTGTAAACTATAAGGACCCCATCAAGTGACAAACAATTATGCTTATTCTAGGCATTGCAGCTACAAGGCAGTTACGTTTAATTTTTGTTTTTTCATTTTTTTTTTTTTTTTTTTTTTCTTTTTAATATACTATTTTTATATGTACATATATGAATGTGTTTAAATACAGCGTGATATATAAGAAAATGTACAAAATTTCCATTATTGAAAAATATTTTGTTTAATTTTTCTTATGTATCTCTATATTTTATTGTAGTGACAACAAATAAATTAATTCTTACAAAACAGCCCAACAGTTTCAGGTGGCTGCCCCGAACTAGTAACTTGACTGACTACATTAGGACACCAATAGTTACTTTATTAAGTACGTGACTTTAACATGGTCATGTCCTAGTCTTATTGCCATCTTTACGACTATGTGGTGTTACATTTTTTTCACACTGGTTACAATGAGTTAGTAAAAATTTTTTGTTATCTTCTTTTCGATTTCTAACCGCTTACCATAGGTTCAGTAAAATGTCAATTGCCACCTTCATGGTCACAAAGGGTCGGTAAAGTTTTAGTTTGCTCAAAGATCATTCACTAAATGTAGGAAAGAGGGTAATAAAAAAATGCATTCACTAAATGTACGAAAGAGGGTAATAAAAAAATGCACACATTTAAGTGTGCTAAGTTAGTAAACACGTATGATCTTTACTGTCTAAAAAGGGACAATTGATACCGAAAAAACTGTTGGGAAACTAACCTCATACAAATATAAACACATACATATAATTATTATACGTCACATAGAAATGTGTTTTCTTTACAAAAACACATATTTTAACACGTAGCGTAGTGTTGTTTATGTCCTTAGCTTCCTACAAGTTTTTATTTTCATATATTTTACTCATCATCAGGACAACCAAAATTATGCAATGTCATATTTTTTTATTGTATTTCATGAGAACATAAGTGTTAGATGTAGACAGTTTCAAGAATTTTTTATGGATTTTTTATTCTTTTTGCTTACATTTACTTATATGCGCATATATTTTTTTACAGTATTTTTTTTTATTTTTTTACACTTCCCCACAGGTGTAAAGGGTATATATAAGTTTGTTATTGCGTTTGTAGTTTCTTCAATCACTTTTTAGGAAGCCCCAGTTGTCGGAAATATTTGTTTTATACATCCAATTATAGGCAATATTCCTTGCGATAACACTAGTAAAAATTAAAAAAATTTATCAATGGCAGAGATATCGCCAAAAAATCGAAAAAGCCTCTGAAAACGTATTTGTTTCCGACTTTTCTAAGCCCCTATATAAACTCGCGCCTTAGTTTTTGCACAAAAAAATAGATCTTTTTTGTAATGTTGCTGCGAAAGAAATTAACAAAATCGGTTCACTGGCAACTGAAATATAGGTTCAACTGCATTTTCGTACTCTCTGAAGCTTCTATGTAAGCTTAAGAATTCGTTTTGCATACAAATCTGTTGTAAATATTTTTTTACAAATTTTGTTTTTTTTTTTTTTAATTAACCATATCGGTCCATAAACAACCGAGTTGTAGGCAAAAATCAGAAAAAAATTATTAAAAAAATACCCACGTAAACATATATATAAAACATTCCAATAACTTTCAGTGTTATTGTTTGTGAAGGGTATAAACGGTTCGGCACAGTCGAATATAGCGCTCTAACTTGTTTTTCTTACCCTACACAGTGTTTCCATAGGATTTCAAGGAAAATTCTAAATAATATTGCTGCAAGAATCGTATAAATATGCAAATTCGTAAAAAGTTTTATTAATCTGAATTTAGAACTTTAAAAAGAGTTCACGTATTTTTTTTCAAAAAAGGTGGCAATATTTCTATTTATAAAATTGGTTTTTTATTATGGCTCATATAATTTTAATTTAACAATTAAAACGGTTGACTTTCTTCAGATCCTGACCTGAAAAACTTAAAATTTCAATTTTAATTATATTTTTTAAAAATAATGTTAATATTTGGAACTAAATAAAATTCAAACGAGTAGAAATATTAATATGAAATGTTGACATAATATAGAAAGGCCTGCCCTAAAATTAGGGAATTAAAAACACATCCACTTTTATGGCAAAATACCCAAAATCTCAACCCGGAAAAACGTGTTTTAAAAATTTACTTTCTCCATTCAAATGGTCACACTCACTCACTCCTTAAAAGAGAAGTCCGTCAGAAAGTCATTTTTGTATGATTACCCAGCATATGGAGGTATTTAATTAACATAACTTTTGTTTGATCCCAGCTTTGCAATTTGAGAATTTTGCAAATAAATTTAAAAAAATGCGGAAAATTGACAGATTGTTGGGGAGACCTTTGCTCCAAGCTCCTAAGGATTTACCTTACACCCATATGCGTTAAGATTTTTTTTTGAAAGTATTAAAAAAATTATAAATCCTAGAAAAAAAATGTATAAGAGAATAAATAAAAAATAAATAAATAAATAGATAAATAAATAACAAACAGAAAAAATCGGTATATGTCTTAACTACTATTCACATCATTCCGACCATTTCTCAAAAGTGGATCATTTCGGATAGATGAAAATTGGCACAACGATTTTTTTCTAAGAAATGTAATCTGCCAAAAATAAAAAACATCCATTAATCCGAAAATAGTTTTGGACAAAGACTGCTACTCTCAGTGTGGACCTGAGCAAAGGATGTGGTACAAAGCATATGAACAAAAGTATTATAGCATAAGTCTTAAGATTTCAAAGACTTATGCTACAGGCTACGACTACACACACGCGGATAAGTCCAGTGGCAGTCGTAGTCCCCGGTGAAAAGACCTTAAGATTTTATGGAAATAAATTGCACATATTTTTCTACCCAAAAAATTAGCAGACACGTCTTCTTTACTTTTTTTGAAACTGGAACAGCTAGGGGGCAAAAACCAAGTAAAAACTTAAATCATAAACCAACAAAGATAGAAATAAAATTTTTAGCATATACTATTATCAAAAAATTATCAGATACGTCCCATAGTAATTCGTTTCCATAAAAAAAATTGACAAAAATAGAAAGAGTCACTGTAGAGTTATAAAGTTTAGTACACAGATATCTATTAGTAAAATTAAGAAATAACTTAAGTTTGGAAAAAATTTTTGTAAGTATTGAGGTACTTCCGATATGCTTTGAAAATAAAAAGTGCGATATATTTATTCTACAAATTCAAACAATAAATTCTGAAAATTTATCATCGTTTCATATATATCATTGTGTTTGTATCTTTTTGAAATCGGAGCAAGGACACTTGTACCACATATATCCATTTTCTTAACCGCGCCAAAATGAGCAACATATGTACCCGCGAGGGGTCTTTATGACCACAATTTTTACAGCTTATTTAGTAATTAATATTTTATAAATTAATATAATTATATATATATATATATATATATATATATAATTTAATTTATATATAATTTTAATTTATATATAATTTTATATATATTGTTATATTTTTTGTATTAAATCATAAAACAATTTTTTTTATTGAAAATTTTTATTAAATTTATTGAATTATATACTTCAAACTTTGTCTTTGTCTTTTTTTACTTTGTCTTATTTAATCTCATAAAGACAGGTTTGTGTCGTGGCTATTTTGTTGGTCACTTATGAAAATTTCTTTAAAAGCTTTATCATTTTTCAAAAAACGATTTTATGATTTCTTTTTTGGTTTTATTATTTAGAATATATAAAAATAAAGTATGTGTTAATAATAAAAAAAGCATATATAAATAAATTTCAATTACTAAAAATAAAATTTACACCAAAATGAAACACCTATATACCCTGGCTTTTAGTAACATGAACATTCACACAAAGTTCCATTGAAAATAGTTTAGTAAATAAAATGTTATAAAAATATGAAAATTTTGCAGTAGTAGTCGTTTACTGGAGCGTATACTTGCTATTATTGATTGTTATTACTCATACGCGCATTATTTATATGGCCACTTAATATTAAACACATAAAAATATTTTTTTTTATTTTATTCTTTGTAAAACATACTGTATTATTTTTTCGTGTTTTTTCAAGCGCATTATTCAGTTTATTCTAAGTTTCTCTAAATTTACAGGTGGTGAATCTGAAGTTTATATAATGAAATTTTAAAATAAAACATATGCACATACACGCAGAGAAAAATCTAAGAGCAATATATTATGATTCGAATATATGATCACAGCTAAAAGTAGACATGACTATAAATAGCGATCTTTATGATTCCATTTTATCATATTATGTCCGATTTTATGATTCGTTTTTTCATATTATGATTCGGGATTTTCATATTATTATAACATCTTGGTACATTATTATCTCATTCTGTCAGATAGCGATTTAATCTTATTATATTATTAACCCGTTCTATCATATTAGTGTTCCATTTTATCATGTTATTATACCATCTTTTCATATATTAAACTAAGATATATTACTTAAAAATTATTATTTTTATAAATTGTTTATTGAGACATATATTGTTCAAGATAATACAAGATATTTTTTATTAACTAAACACTTCAGTTAATCAATATCTTATATTACTTGACACACACCAAATATAACAAAAGCTTATCATTTATGTATAAACTAAATGAGAATTATAATGAAGATAGAAAACAAACGTTAGAAAACAAATACATTCAAAAGCAAACAAGTTACATTTTCAATCATACTCGTATTTGTAAAAACCCTATTTATTTGTAATATTTTATTGTTATGGTAATAATAATATTAATATGGTTGGAAAACGAAATATGGTTTAAGAACAAGGAAAAAGATTGATTACATTTAATTGCTGTAGAAATGATAATACTTTTTATGTTAATATAATTTTGTTTCTGACAAAAATATTCAAAAAAATAAAATTTTTATAGTCAACTATATTAAAATTTTGATTGAATGTAAACATTCAATATAAAACTGAAACAAAAACATTGTTATCATGAGCACAGTATTAATAAAATTAATGAATATTAACAATGAGAATATAATATTGCTGTGGTGACAATGCCGCAATCATGTTTTTTCTCTGCGTGTACATATGTAAAAATATTCATCCAAAAATGATCTTTATAAAAAGAAAGTAGGAATAAATCACAAAAAAAAAAGAATTTTTTTGAATGATAAAATGCTTTTTTTTTTGTTAAATGGAGATTTTTTGGGAACATTTTTTTAAATTTTGGGTTTGACCAAAAAATTATCTGGCAGTCCTGCTTGTGAGAATTCTGGCTAATTAGGGAACTACAAAAATTGATAGGATTTCAAAATCAGAAAAAATTATTAATGTTTTCCTTTTCCGCTTTTTTCAATCTCATGAACCCATTTTTTACAAAGATATAACGATAATACTCGTAGCTCAAAGTCTTTTTTTTACCAATTTCTTTTAACAAACATATTATTAGCTTTCAGCATATTATTAGCTTTCAACTGATCGAAAAGTGATGATCTAACTATATCCGCCCGTCTGTCTTATATAGGGTCTTATATAGGGTTGGTTTGGTATTGAAAATGATTAAAATCGGTTCACAAACACAAAAGCTGTGGACCAAATACTCCAAAAACAGGATGCCCGACGTAACTCCAGTTTATACTTTACGGACGATAACTTTTACAAAAAGGCATGTACATCACAACGAAATTTACACAAATAGTTCAAAACCAAATGTAAACTCGGAAACTAAACAAGGGCGTGGTCCTTCCACTTTACCCTCTCATATAAGTTGAAATTTAAATTAGTATGGGTATTCCAGTGAAATTTTGATACAATATAGATAAACCTATATTAAAATTAGTTAATTAAATAAACCCCCACTTGTTCGTACCACAATACCCAAAAGCCCAGTACGGGCAAAACTTGATTCCAAAATTTACTCTTTTCATTAAAATGATCACGCCGCCATTGTAAAAGGCGTGGCTTAAAAATATTTCTTGTGTGCTTCACTAACATATAGGGATATATAGCGAATATACCTTTTTGTTGATCTCGGCTTTGATATTTGAAAGTTTAAAAAAAAAAATATTGTAAAAAAAATTTTTTCAAAATTGACAATGTTTGAATAGGGCTTGGGGGGAAACATTTCCCCAATGGCCTATGGTTTATTTTAAGGATTTCTTTTGAAACCAATTCAAAAAATATTTTAGAAGTTGATGAATATTACCACCTTTTTGGAAAGTGACCTCAAAAATGTGAAATTTTTTTAAAGTTATAATTTCAGATTAATATAACTTTTTTTCTGTTAGATATATCTATATGATTCTTGCATCAATATTTTTTAGAATTTTGTAGGAAATATAAGAATAGTGAATATTTCATAAAATCTTTTATGGCCTAAATAAAGGACTCCAAGTTTAAAAAACTTAACAAAAACTAGTCCAAAAATTAGGGCAAAATTTGCTTCGACCAAAATATCTCTTAAACTAAAAGATATAACATCTACGTGTAAGCATTTTTTTTTTTTGAAGAAATTTGCAAGGACTACCTCTATGCAAATTTTTTTTTACAATCAAGTCATAAATTAATTCTTTGGCAAATTTTTTAAGGAATTACATACCCGAGGTTACCAATTTTGGAGGTCTAGCCTCTATCCCCGTGTCACGCTGTGCTCCTCCAAATTAACTGGAAAACACTTCAGCTCCAACTTTGTGAAATTTTATTTAGATAACACCAGCGGTTCGCAAGTCACAGAATTATTTCCAAAAAAAGCATTTTGGGATCACTGCATGACTTATATCTAAACTGACAGAAAAATTTCGCGCCTTATTCGCTTACATAATTTTTGCTTAATACAATTTTTAAACTAATTACGGTTCCATATTTCAACTATTTTGCTATGAATTCATTATTGCAAATGTTTATCTTATAAATGTAGGTGATTTCTTAATCGGTTTTGTTTTAATCTTAACAATAACTTTTATATTATGTAGCATTTTGTTTCTTTATTTTTTAGTTAGTTTAAAGTCAGTCATCTTAGATTCACCACAATGAGTAGCACTACAACCACTTAACCATAGGCCACATCAAGAGCAACTGCAACAACAATGTCAACAAAAATTATACTTTTTTTTATTAAAATTCATATGTACATTTGTATGTACATATGTTGTTGCATAAGACAAATGTTATATGTGTGAGTGAATGAATGAATGATGATTGTGTTTTTTTCACTGACCGTCAACATGTTTTTTATTTAGTGTTTTCATTTTACTTTCATAAAGTGGCAAGATTTGTTGTTTTGTGTGATTTTTTAGTCATTGAAAAGGATTTTTAATTGTTACTTAAACGTTCTAAGAGATTAAAAGAAGGCATTTTGTATAAGCCTCAAATTCAAGGTTGTTCTATTGTCCATATATGAATGCGAATTTAAGGCAGATTTAATTTTTTAATAAAAAATATTATTTAAATTTTTTTTAGACGACTGTGACTTTTTCAAGAAAAAACTACTGGACCGATTTATTTGAATTTTGGCACACAGATAATGCATTTCCCAGAAAGAACTTTGGGTACACTAGATTCTGATTGGATGCCACGCCCTTTTTTATGCCCCCATTCCCTGAAATTTTTAACATTTAAATGATCACAGTATATTAGGAAACTAAAATGTTGCGTATATACACCTATGGAAATATAGAATAAAATAGTGAATCTTGCAACTTTGGACACGAGTTGATAGTTTTGAAGCCATTATATTATGTTTATTAGAACTATCTATATAAACATATATATTTTTATATTATTTTAATATTTTATAAATTTTATGAAAATAGACGGAGTTTTACCAAAAAAAATAATATCTTTTTTTTTATTTTTAACTCTTTAAAAAAAAAATAATTATTATTGAAAATTGCCAAAAATTGCTTTTTTGAACTATTTGTACTATATTTTGAGCAATGAAAGATTGATATTCACTTTATACACCACATGGGAAATAATAGCTTAAATATTATGCTAATATGCGTTTTTGTACAATTAAAAAAATCATTTAGAAAACGGTTCACAAGTTACAGTATTATTTCAAAAAAAATCGATTTGGAACCACTGTGCGATGCACATTATACTTAGCACTAAGATATTACGTTCTCCAAAAAGAACTTTAAGCTTTACCAAATCTTGTTTATATCTAATTTTTGTAAAAAATATATTTGGTTTAATTTTTAACATAATCTCTACTTCAATTCACGTAATACTTGTCTCATCTAGGTATACTTTAGAAGGAACATAAATTTATACAACTTTTCTATTAGATGCCACGTCCTTTATTGATGTCAAAGTTACTGAGCCGATGTACATGACATTTGTCTTTAGGCTGTTTTTGATTAGGTATTCCACTTACTTTTACACACTATTTTACGCTCATTTTTTATACAAACTGGATTAATTTGAAGCATAAGGGTAAGATTAAGTAAGGATATTTAAAAGCAGGTTAAAATTAGCAAGATTTTTATAAATTATTACTTTTTTTTAAGTCGATTAAATTTTTATATTTACATAATATTGCCACTTCAATTAGCTTGCGTCTTATGCATTGAAAGATTGAAAGCATTCATTAATAATAGAATGTCATCAAAACCATTAAAATCTATTCAAAAATATTTTTTAAAGCATAATTTTATTTTTATTTTAAAGGCTAAATTTAGCCTCGAAAAGGCTAAACTGGCAACACTGTTTATGTGTCCAAAAAAAATACGAAGAACAGTCTTGAGTAAAGAAATCTAAAATTTTTTATAAGGATTTAATGGAAATAAAAAAAGTTACCAATAAAAAAGAAGATTTGTTCATAAAAATAGTTAACATAAAATCCTCTTTTTATTGATTAAATTTCTCTACTTTTGCATGAGGTCTTCACTTAGACTCCAGTCTTACAAATCCTCGTTTAACAATTTTACAAATAAAATCATAGATTCACAAGTGTTGACGTTAAGTCTATTGGACAATTTATTTTTCATTAGTGATAGTTTAGAAAAAAGATGTTCCGCCAAAACATTGCTATGAGCCAAAGTATAATTATAAAATTAGAAATAAATTAGAAATTTCGGGAGTTGTTACCAAAAAAAAATAAAAACGATTTTTCTGACTTTGTGCATTTAATTTTCTTTACCTCGAATACCTGATATCAGCTTTTAGCTATTTAAATCACATTAGAAAAGGACAATTTTACTCTTTTTAAAGAGTATATACACATTTTTATTTATAGCAAAATTGTGTGAGATATTGAGGATAAGAACTTAACTTTTTACATTTTATTCTTATTTTATTAACTTTTTAGTCATTTTTGACCTATATTTTATTAGAAAATATTTATATCTTTTTTTATTTTTTCTTAATGTCATATTTTATTAGGCGTAAAATGAGCTATCATTTGATAAAATTGGATTAGAATTGTAGAACATATAATTTTTTTCGATGTTGTAAAACTCATAAAAATCTGTCATTTTACGTATATTTTTTTGCTGCCATATTTATGATGTAAAATAATGAATGGCAACAACAAAATACGCCTAAAATAATAGAATTTTGTGAGTTTTACAACTGTGAAAAAAAATCATATATTCTGTATTTCTCATCTGATTTTATCAAACAATATTTCATTTTATTTCCAATAAAATGTAGTATTATATTTTCTAATATAATATATGAAAAAGATATGTTTCTTAATAAAGTGTAGGTCAAATCCAAAAAATAGGAATTAAAAATAAAAAATAAAAAAAAAATTGAATTTGAATTTGAATCCTTAATATGGCTGCGATTATGTTCACTAATATAAAACTCATCGAGTCTTCTTTAATATGTATTTTTTATACTTTTGTGTATGTTACGTATGTAGATTTGTTTTTTATATAAAGCTTAAAATGGAATTTTTTAAATTTTTTTTAAATTTATGATTTTTAACTACCATAATATAAATGGTCATTTCTTGTCCATTAATGTACATTTAAAGAATTTTCTGATTGTTTAATATTAAAAATATATCAATAGACTTTATAAAATCAAAAGGCGAGAAAATTTATGATACTTTGTTGCTAAGGAAATTTTTTAATTAAATCTCAAAACATTATTATGATCGTGAATATCTTCAGTGTCATCAACTACATCGTATTAATTTTAATTTGTATTTTAGACATATTGATGTGGGTTACATACGTACGTTAATTTTTTAAATATAGTTGAAAATAGATTTTTGGCAATTTTTTTAACTTTTCATCTCAAACCTCCATATAACCGACGCCATTAGCTAAAAATTATTCAAGCGAACAAGATTTGTGTTTCGTTAAATCTGGCTGATATTGATACTAAATAGCGTTGATATGCCATTAAAAAAAAAAAGTTATTGAACTCAAAAAGTTTTTGAATTTAAAGAAATGCCCATATATATTTAAAATTTGAAAAATTTTGATAATGGTCCATATGGAGAACATAGGATACTTATTTGTTGGAATAAATAAAAATTAGACTCTCCAGAAAATAATTTTATTTTTTCTTAAAACATTATAACTACCAGAATACAAAAAGTTAAAGTATGTTATACCCTAATTGTTGCTTATTCATTGCATAGTTGTTTGAATAATACTATTTGGCTCACATTTTGTATGAATGCAATCAAAGTTTGAACTGCTTTTCATTTTATTTTTATTTTTTTACTGAACACAAGTGCATTTCATTAAATGCCTTGTTTTTCTTTTGATTTCAAATTCAACTACTCTCAGCGGAAAATTAAGGCAAATAAAAAACAAAAATATTATTGGCAAAAAATATAAATAAATAAATTTAACTCGGAGGTGTTGCAAAGTTCCATTAAGTTTTTTTTTTTTTAGTTTAAAATATGATTTGTTATGGAATTTGCATAAATTTTTAAACATGTATACAGGAAGGGTAAAACCAAGTTTGGAAACCGATACCGTTATATATACCGATATCGATTAAATACCGTTTAAAATAAGTTACCGTAACCAATACCGTTATCGAAATTATTATTTTCCAAAAATATCGGTATTTAAATATCATTTCCCTCAATGCCGATATATACCGGTATTTCAGTTTTGTTATTTTAAAATATACTATTTTATATGTAATATGTTTTGTTCTAATAGATTTCCTAAAACTTTTCGTATTGATCAGGTTAAGAATATTAAAAAAAATATATATATTAAAAATTTATCTTCAGTTCTTTACCAGCGTTTAAAAATAAAACACTTAGTATATTTCGCCCAAAAGATGTTAAGATTTTTTTTTTTTTCTTTGTAAATAGGGATCTAAAAATTCTTAACACAAATCAACATGATGGTAGATAAGATTGTATCGCAAATAATTTTACGTAATTCATATCCGTTGTGCTAGATATAGTAGGCATGTTCGACGAACTTACTCAAAGTATCCTGAAATGTTTTTGGGCCACAATTTATTTTTTTTTTTTTTTTCGTTCACCAGCTTTTGAGTACCTTTTACGATTTGACAGAGTAAATTTGTGAATACTCTCATTTGTCCGAACTTTCCCAAAAGTTAGTCGGAGACAGCGATTGTATAGAGAAATAAAAATTTTCTTTGACGTCACTGTTTTATAAGACAAGGCTTTTAATTTTGATATTTTTTTTTAGCAACTTTTATGCATAAATTTTAGCTACTTATGCTAGGCTTAAAAACTACTACGTTATTCTGGCTTCTTTTAATAAATATATAAAATATATTTGGTTCTTTTTTTAATATTCTCTAAGAGAATGAAAAGTTTTGTTCAGAATGTTACAGCAAGGACTATCTTTAATATGATCCAAGCTGCATTTGTATATCCTTTAAATGTGGATATTAATTTTCTGTAACGCTACCCTAGATATTTGGTCTCAAAAATGTTAACAAAAAATTGTCCACGAACTGCCCATTCATATCCCTCCTTTTTAAATTTATTTTTTAAAACAATACTGTCAACGCATTTTTTTATAGTGCAATTCTGATACGTTCATCATACAAGTAGTAAAATAACTCTGAGATGGGGAACAACTTTCGCGTTGTTTTAATTATGTCTTAAATATAATCAAGTTTTTGTTCTTTGCCCTTCGAGAATTTTGAGTCTTATTCTCGCATTGTCTAAATATATAGCTGCCGCCTAAATGTACCGCGTTCGATTTTAATCTTAATTTTACATTGAATTACTGGTAGAGTGGAGATATAAAACTTAAAGTATTGATATCAGTGGAGTCCATAAAATTGGAGGAGTTGAATTCCGAAGCTTTGGCTTTCTATACGAAGGTATTGCGAAGGAGGCTTCTTCTGGAATGAACGACTTGGCAATATGAAAAATAATAAAGCTGTATTGAGTTTATTTGAATTGAAACTACTGCCAAAGATATATATTGTTAAATTTCATGTATTACAAAAATCAGAAAAAAGTGAACTTTGAATCGACACAAGAACCAAACTGCAAAAAATTTTCATGTTTTAAAGTGATACAAAATATAAAAATATGCTATTCAGATTTTTATTTAATAAATTTTAATTAAAAATAAATAAAAATGCAAATTTTTAATGTTTTTGCTACGTCTGTAATAATAATGGTATATACCGGTTTCGGTACTGGTATACCGATACCGATAAAATTTAAAATACCGTTACCGATACCTTTACCGAAATAAGGTTTCCAACCTTGGGTAAAACATAATGAAATTTTTAAAATAAATCTCTAAGTTTTTGTTCTGAAGAGAGCCTCTGGGAATTATCTCAGCAAATACTTGGTTGCCATGTAATGAGTTAAGAAGCTAATAAAATGGCTCTTCACTGCTTACACATTAACTGAATAACCCATTGTTTTAATACAGTGATAATATTAGAAGCAACTACTTAACTCATATTATTACAAGTAGTCATTTTAGATTGTCATTACTTGGATGTCATTTCAAGAACTAATTACTTCCAAGCTGTTCCATAACTTATTGATTATAAAGTATTACTGAAGTCATTATTAGTAAAAACATTATTAGTAATAACATTTACTTACATTTTGGGTTACAAATAACTAATTAAATATCAAAAATAAACAGCTGTTTTTTTTTTCATTTATTTTTGTTTTAAATGTAAAAAGAAAATTTTATAAACTTGAATTAAAGATTTCAAAAACTTAATAACAAATTTTGCTTTTCCATATATATATATATTATCTCTTCTTTAAATATATCTGAATTAAAAAATCAAAAAAGTAGCATTTTCAAAAATTTTATCATAAATAAGTAATTACTACCGGATTATAAATATGTAGTTACTACACTAATCCTATGTAATGCAGACGGTATGCTGTTGTCGTTGAAAAGTAACTGCATTCATAACTATATGCCATTACCAAGTTTTTACTGGGTTGTGTAAGACATAAAAATTATTTATCTAAAAACTGAATCTCAAAATATTTATTAGCTTTTAGTTGCTTACATTAAAATTATTTTAAATTTTAAATAAAGCTATTTTTAAATATATGATTTTCTTTCTAATTAACAGGGTGAATGCTCAGCTGGTACACTGCCTGTTGCATGGGTCGATGAAGGCCCTGGTCCGCCAACGTGTCTCAAATCGTGTAAAGAAGAAACGCCATTTACAAATAAGTTAAATAAGGATAATATGAATAATAATTTAAAAACAAATAATAATAATAATAATTCGAATAATAATAACAATTATAGTAAACAAAATAAAAATAAAAACGATAATAAATTAAATAAATTAGTAGGTTATACAACAACAACAAACACCTTTAATATTAAGTTAAGAAATAGTCAGCCAACTATTAGTCATAGTATGAATACAAATAATAATAATAATAATAATAATAACAAAAATATGGATAATAATAGCAACAACAACATAAATAATATAAAGCAAAAACTTTTAAATCCTTTTAATTATTATCATATAAATAGCAACAACAACAACAACTATAAAATGCGAAGAAATTCCAAAGAAACAACATCAAATCGTAATGATGTTGCATCACAGAATGCTGCACAAACAAATGAACGCCACTATAATGACTCCTTGCAGTTACAAGCGTCATCGGTAATGCATTCTAGTGAAGATTATGAATTGTTGCATGATATGTTAATGCAACAAGATGATGAAGCTGCCACAAATAAACAAAATTCCAATGATCATTACAATAATGATAATCATCAGCAAATAAATAACGATAATGTTGTTATGCAGCAGCAACAGAATCATAACAATAATTATGTTGTTAAAATAAAGCAGACAGCTGCCAATGAACAGCAAAGCAACAACAATAATAACAATAATCAATTTGAATTAAAATATAATCAAATGAAACAAGATCATACGGACAACAGCAATGGCAACAACAACAACAATAATAATAGAAAATATCAAAGTAACAACAATAATATCAACAATTCCCAACAAAAACGCTTTGATATACTTTCCTCAACAACGACAACCAATCATAATGTTGCTGCAGCTGCTGCCCCCAACAATAAAAACAGTGATCAATATTTCAAAATACCACCACCGGAGAAAGAACAACAACAGTGCCTTGAATACTTGGGCGACAGTGATAAAACAATGCCCACGCACTTGTGTCACCTTCTGACGCCCAGCGATCGTTTGGCTCAATTACGTCACCTGCGTTTGCGTAATTGTTGCGAACGTAACGTTTACAGTGCTTTGCATACGTTAGCATTGAATGCCACACTCAGTGGCGGTGCTGGGTGTTTGCGTGTCCTTGAGGATTTAATAGATTTAGATGCGTTGGCATCGAGAATCACTTGTGGTCTAACGGACATACTTTTTCGTTTCGATTGTCGTCAGGCGTATTCGATAATACATCAGTGTGATGATTGTAAGGTAAGTCAAAAAGGAACATTTTGTAGTTTTATTAAATTTAATGAATAATTGTGGGATTGGAAAGGGATACGTTTTTTCTTTTTTCTTTCATTTTTTTATGATTAAATAAGGTAATAACTGTATATAATTTGATTGCTTTGAAATGAATCCATCTTAGATTGCACAGTGAGGCAGAATCGAAAATATTTGGAAATAAATCACGACCTTCTAAGCGGTTGGTTAAATTTACATAAAATTTAACACGGACGTAACAGAGAAGTGTACAATTTTAAAATTGGGAGAGAGCTCGCAGACCACAGCAGAACGGAGCTATGGGGGCTCCAAATAGGGTACTTTTGACATAGAAAATTTTTAATCGCTTGCCAAGTTCTTGTTTCCTATACAATTTCAAAGATTTTTATATCTTCTTAATGCCAATGAAAAAACGCTTACTTTATCTCCTATAATTTCCGAGTTATTTGCATTTGAAATTTCAGCTATCCCAATTTTGCAAGATCTTGGTTTTTCTATATATAGCCCAATATTTCTGACCGATTTTGCTAAATTTTATTAAAAAAAATTATCTATCGAATAAAGAAGATTTTAAGTTGATAATTTTACCGAGTCCAAAGATAAACGACTTTTAATTCAAAAATTGAAAAAATTAGGATTTTATCTGGCCGAAATTTTTCTTAAAATGAAATATCCTTTTAAACATATAATATAATATAATATAATATAATATAATATAATATAATATAATATAATATAATATAATATAATATAATATAATATAATATAATATAATATAATATAATAGAATATAATATAATGTAATATAATATAATATAATATAATATAATATAATATAATATAATATAATATAATATAATATAATATAATATAATATAATATAATATAATATAATATAATAGAATAGAATATAATATAATGTAATATAATATAATATAATATAATATAATATAATATAATATAATATAATATAATATAATATAATATAATATAATATAATATAATATAATATAATATAATATAATAGAATATAATATAATATAATATAATATAATATATACATATAATAATTTTATATTTTTCTAAAAGACGGAGATGTTTAAAAATTGAAAAAGAGTACAATCACCCAATAGGATTAAGTACAGACCATCTTGAATTTTATCTATTTTGTTTCAAAATTTTGATTTTAGCCTTATTGTCAAATTTGATTTATTTCTAATAGTTTTCCTAGGCTTTTTTTTTTAGACCAGTAACGAATGGATTAAATTAAAAAAAACAAACATTTTTGGATATTAGTCGATTTCTTAGGAACTAGAAATTAAGTTTATCAAAATCTTAATTTTTGTTTTTTTTTTTGGTTAGGATATCTTAAATGATAAAGATCTTATGACAGTTATAATACAAATTTTACTTTAATTTTAATTACCAGTTTTTTGGATATAAATAAGAATTACCTCAGCTGGACAAGATAATTTATTAAAAAAATTAAAGTCCATAGTTTTTCTATTTTTTGGAATTTGAGTAAAATTTTAGTTTTTAGAGGAACTATAAAAATATTTTTGGAGTAAAAAATTTAAGATCTTGATAAAAGGAAATTAACGAAAATCCCAAAAATTAGATTTTTAAGATTTTGTCCTTAAGATTCTTAAAACGCATTGAAACTGTATTCTTGTATACTTTGGGACTTTAGAACATATAGACTAAAGTCAAAATGTTAATAAAAAAAAAGCAGGTCTAATTTGGATGTGTCTGCATTCGCCCTATTGGCTGATTGGGTTCGGTTTTTATTTTAATTTTTATTTTAGAGAAAAAAGAGTGTAGACCAAAAAATACATAAGAAGATCATAACTTTTGCAATTTCAATTTAATACTTTTTTTCTAATGAAATGAAAAGCTGTGCGCTATTTATTTTAATTTTATGCCAATTAATTTTTTGCTATTTCTTTTCAAGTACTATTCTTCCGTTTAAGTTTTTAACACGACAAAATTTTCCGTTGTTAACATTTAGGCAATATTTAACAAAAAATGAGACCCCCAGCACTCACAGAACAGACAACGAAACTGTTCTTAACTGCAAAAAATATATATTTCCGTAATATGGTCTTGACACACTTTTCCACGTTTTTTCTATTATTAAATTTGATATTAGTTTTTTTTTTTTTCTTTTTATAGAAGATTTTTCATTTAAATGTTGCTGCTTGACTCATTGTAAGTTGCTGCTTGCAATATTTCCTCGTTTATTTTTTGTTTTTGCATACAAACAAACAAAGCAACAAAAAGCAGTTTAATTAGCACTCAAAACTCTGAGACAGTTAAAATCAAATTGCAATATAATCTAGGTGATTATACGAATTTATTTTCATTTTCTGCTTTTTGATAAATATGTACATAAGTAATTGTAGAATTTTTGATAAATTCAAATACATACAAAATTAATAAAATGTATAATTTTATTTAAGATGAAGCAGAAGTATTTTATATTTTTCATTTTATTACCAAAAGCGATATATATGAGCAAAAGTTTATATTTAAATTTTTGAAGTTTTATTTCTTTGTAAAGGCAATTAAGCAATTGAAATGATTGTGGTTGATACTTCAATATATATTTATATGCATTTGTTTTTGAATAGCAGCCACACAGTGGTTCCAAAATGCTTTTTTTTTATAAATAATCCTGTAACTTGTGAACCGTTGGAAATATTCCAATAAAATTTCAAGTGGCCAGAAGAGACGAGATGTTTTCCAGTTGATTTAAAGGAGCACAGATTCGCAGCGGGTTACAAGAGGATTTGGTCACCTCGGGTATGCAATTTTTTTAAAAATCGCCAAAAAATTCATTTATGATTTGAGAGAAAAAAAATATTATATATAAATAGTTCTTGTAAATATCTACAAAAAAAAACTCTTACATTTGAGAGATATTTATATCGAAATAATTTTTTCTGCCATTTTTAGCATCGTTTTTTCAGTTTTTCTTTTTTAACTTGGCGGGCTTTCTATAGGCCCTAATTTTGTTGCAAAATATTCACCAGATTTCTTACAAAATTCTTAATAATATTTCTGCAAGAATCACAAAAATATATAGATCTGCAGAGAGAAAAAAATGCATATATTTGAAATTTTTTCATAAATATCATGAATTGAACATGGCTTTTTTCCCAAAACTTTTTCATAAAAAATAAAATTTTGTTCATAGATATTATTAAATTGTTCATAATAAAAATTTTAGAAATTTTGCAAAAATTTTATTAAATCTTTTATTTGGTTTTATTAGATTTGACTTCAAATGGTAAATTAAAATAATTATACATGAAAATATTAATAATAAATGCCTTAAAATGGCAAATTCCAATGCCAAACTGTGCAAAAATACCGTTTAGATATTTGCATAATTTTGCTCGCATTTTGCAGCAAATAATTTTGATAAAAAGCGCTTCTATTCTGTTACAAAAATGTAGCTAAAAATCATTAAAAACTTTTCCAAAGAAAATTTCGAAACATTTTTTTACAAATTGAAAATATAAATGAAAATTTAAAAAATTTTTTCAGTTTTCTTGACTTTTGATTCATTTGAAAAAATATAAAAAAAGTTTTAATGCTTAAGAAATTATACTTAAATATTGTGAACTGAAATCAATGAAAGTAAATTTTTATATTTATGTACAAACTTTTTTCTATGTGATAAAAAATTATATTAACCCAAATTTGGAACTTCAAAAAAAAAATTATTTTTTTCTCATTTATAAAATTTGTGGTTTATTCTGGTTTACATAATTTCCTTAATGTTTTCAAAAGTAGATTAGTGTAGGTGCGTGTTAAGCAAACCATAAGAAGCTTGTGGCAACGGTCTTCCCACAAGCCTTATCCAAACATTGACAATTTTCCACATTTTTTTAATTTGTTTGTAAAATTCTCAAAACGCAAAGCTTGGTTCATAACAACAGGGTGACCATTTTAGAGAAAAAAGTAAATTTTTGAAACAGGTTTTTTCAGGGTTGGGATATAAAAAAGTTGGAGTTTCTAATAACCTGATTTTAATATAAGATCCAATAAGATTTCGGCAAAATATTTTATATCTATTCTTATTGGAATATCTCTACTCATTTAAATTTTATTTATGTCCAAATATTAATATTTTTTCTCAAAAATATGCCAAAACAAACATGTTAGAATGGTACAACCAGACCTTATTGTACTCTATACCATTGTGCATTTGCATCAAAATTCGGGCTGTGGTCTTATATGGGGCCTGTGGCCAACTGTAGATTATTATTTGTATTAAGACTTTTGTACACAAAGAGAAAAAATATGTTTGTAGTGGCCATAATATAAGAGCAATATATTATGATTAGAATATATGGTTACAGCTAAAAAAAATATGATTACAAATAATAATTGTTGTTAATATTTATGGTTCATCTTTTCATGTTATCGTTCGAGTTTTTCTTATTATTATACCATCTTACTACATTATTATCCCATTCTATTCTAGATTCATATTTTATTGAATCATATTTATCATATAACTTACTATTCTATCTAATCATATATTAAAATCACATCATATATTAAAATATATTCTTTTATATATATATATATATATATATATATATATATATATATATATATATATATATATATTTGAGTTGAATGACAACAAATATGACAAAAACCTGCCTACTTATACTTATACTTAGTCATATACAAACTAAATGAGAATTATAATGCAGGTGGAAAACAAAAGTTAAAAACGAAATATATTCAAAAACAAACAAGTTAAGTATTTTTCAAAAATATTTGTAAAAAACATATTTATTTGTAACATTTTATTTATATGACAATAATAATATTAATATAGTTTGAAAACAAAATATGGTTTAAGAACAAAGAAAAATAGTGATAATACTTGATGTTGAAGAAATAATGATTTATTTTACATTAATAAATTTTTTTTTTCTGATGAAAAAAAATCAAAAACATAAAATTTTTGGTTGAATGTAAACATTGAAAGATAAAACTGAAACAAAAACATTATTATCATGAAAACACTATTGTTAAAATTAATGCAAATTAACAACGAGAACATAATAGTAGTGACAATGGCATAACCGTGTTTTTTCTCTGCGAGTATATTTCTATGTAATATATGTGTGTATGTATATATGTATGTATGTATGTATGTATGTATTTATATATGTATGTGTGTATTTATGTATGTATTATATTATTTTATTTATGCGTTTTGGGTGATTCCTAGAAGTGCGAATTATATGGGAGCTACGGTCAATTATGCACCAACCTTCTTAAAATTTGGCATGTATATTTCTGGTAATATAAAACTTATATGTGCCAAACTTCAATAAAATATTGCTATATTTAAGGGATTTATGATTGCCCTAATCCGGGTGGAACTTAGTAAGGGGCTTAAGTGAGATAATATGCTTCAATATGCTTCGTCCTTCGATCATAAAAGACATATGTGCCAGATTTTATTAAATTATTTTCAAAATTGCGACATGTACTTTGATTACGGAAATTTCATGAACACAAGGACGAACATCCTTAAATCGACTCAGAAAATAATTATAATAAAGTCGCATTAAGATGGATCTTAGACTAATTTTTTTTTTTTTTTTTTTTGTTTGTTTTTGGTGTTACGAACATCAGCACAAACGTGTAATACCTTCCCCACCTCTATGGTGGTGAAGGGAATAAAAATAAATTTTATACGTAAAGAAACATTTCTACATTTTTTGAAAAACGACCAAAAAAATAAATAAATTTTTTTAAAGTTTCAACTTCAGATTACTATAATTTTTTATCTGATCTATATATTTGCGTGATTCTTTCAGCAATTTTATTAGGAACTTTGTAGGGAATCTGTTGCATATTTTAAAAAGAATTTAGGGACAATGAAAAGCTCGCCAAGTTAAAAAAAAACAAACCAAAAAAAACTAGGCTAAAAATGGAAGAAAAATTATTCCAAAATGAATATGTCTTAAACTAGAAAAGATAACTTAAATAATTAAAAAGAAAAGATAACTTAAATAATTAAATAATTAATTAATATTTAAAAAAATCCTTTCATTTCATTTTAGTTGATATTTTCTTCTTTATTTTTACAGTTCTGTCATGTTGGAATCAAGATTGTTTTGTAAATTTCAATACTAAAAATCTTTAAATTCATGATGCATCAGCATAATTTTTTCCCTGTGTGTATTTTTATTTATTTATTTTTAACTGATTTTTTTTCTTTATGTTTTATGCTAAATAACCGTAAATATGAAAAGTTAGAAATTGACTATTTTCAAGTGAACAATAGGGTGGTCCCATTTGTATTATAGCAAAAGAAGGTCTCGTTATAATTTGTATTTTGATTCAACTCTACAGCGACTTACGCTTGAACAAAGCAATTGTTTTTATTTTGTTATCACCATATTACACAGTTTATGCTGTTAACCGTTCGTACAAACTAAAATCAAAAGTTCTTCCTCAATTAAATATACCTACACAGGCATGTTTTTTTTTTTTTGTATTTTGGAGTTTAATGTTCAGGAAAGAAAAAAACATACAAGCCTTCCAACAATATATAAATATATATATATATATATATATATATATATATATATATATATATATATATATATAACACAAAGTCCGAGTATTTGTACGTGTGCTTGTAAATGTATTGTATTATGTAAAATTTTATATCCGGTCATAAAAGTGATGTTGAAATATTTTTTTTTTTTTTGTATTTTTTTTTTTTTTTTTTTTTCCTTTATGGGGACTTTGTTTATTTTTGCGATTTTGTCGTTCTTTTTCTACTTTCATTTATTACTTACTGGCACTGAAATAACACTGATTTAATGCATATAATTATGTTAAGCGAAAAATATATGTATATGGGTAAAAACACAAAAATTTTAAAATTCGACTAAAATTTATTATTTTTTTTTAATATTTTTTTTATAAATCATTTTCGCAAGGACGCCCAAAAGTTCTCAAAATTTCAAATTATACTCCTTTATTTATATTGAAATTCACAAACCTTATGAAGAACTATAATTTCATATAAATACAAATACTTAAAGCTAAACTATGATAGCTAAGTTGAATGAAAAATTAGATAATTTTTGCACAATTTTTGTTGGAAATTATAAAAAAATATATATTTTGTTAATTTTAAGTTTTTTTTTTTTATTAAAAAAATAAATAAATAAATTGATATTCCTAATGGTACAAAGGTTGCAGAAGTTTGGATAATACAAGCCCTTAATTTTTACTGAACATATTTTTGAATATTTTTTAATAATTAACATTCGATTATTCTTGTACCCTTCACCACAGGTGTAAAGGGTATATATATATATATATATATATATATATATATATATATATATATACAGGTTTATAATTTTTTTTTTTTTTTTTGTAATTTTTACAATTTTTATCGCAGAGCAAAAAAACTATATATTTTATATTTTTTTGATCCTTGTAAGAAATTATGTAGATAGCCCACCAATAACTGCTACATATAATGTATATGTTAAGCGATCTGAAATCTTTTGTAAAATTTTACTTTTCAAATCAGCAAGATCGATTTATAAACATCGGAGGTATGTCTAAAAACCCGGGTTTACGAGTTTTTTTCGATTTACAAATTGTTTAGATATAAATATAATAAAAAATCAGACATTTTTTCACAACATTTTTATTGAAAGGCAGAAAAAGAGCGATTAAAAAATAGCGGAGATATTAAAAAACTGGTTTTTTGTAAAGCCCCTATATAAGTAAGGGACTTAACTTTTGCAGAACAAAAACGGAAAATTTTTCCCGAATTTTTGAGCTGAATTCAGTCGGTTCATTAGTAATAGAGACATCGGCATTTTTTACCCGATATCGAGGTATTCAATAAGCCTGGATATCGAACAAGTCGCTTTATAAACAACCGAGTTATTGCCAAATCTATTTTTTTTTTTTTTTTTTTTTATTTACTTAATGTCTGCTTCTCTTATAGTTGTTGTTTTTATGGGTACGAAAAACAACAACAACAACAATAAACTGAAGCATATTTGGTTTTTTCAACTTTTTGAAGCACCTCCGTAAGCTAGAAACTTTGTTATTTCAGAAAAATCGGACTTTTAATCAAGAATTTATATATTGAAAAAGTAAATGCAATATTAACTGAGTTATAGGCCAAAACACGTTATTAGATTTTTGTTTTTTTTTTTTTTTTAAGCTCCTATATAATTTATATAATTTATTATAAATATTTTTTTCTAATTTCTATTTTTTTTAAATCAGTCAAATCGATCCATAAATTTTATACCATAACCTTTTTTGGTTTAATATACATAAATGTTATACATTTATAAAATATTTTTTCTGCAACGAAGCGACTATATATTTCTTAATGAACTTTTGTAAATGGGATTTATCTACTACTCCTCCCGTATCTATTCAACCTATTTGAAATTTTATATGAAAAATACTTTTAAATTTTTTACGACTTTCACTGTAATAGTCTTTTAGATAAGAAAATTTATATTTTCTTTGTATGAGGAGCTACTTTTCGCTCTCGACCTATCCGTCCTATTTTCATTTCATCAATGCGAAAAAGCTTCCCATGAATTTTGAGGGCTCTCACTGTAATATTTCCTTGAATATGCCATAATAAATATTTGCTTTATATAGGGGCTACTACTCCTCCTGATCTGATCGAGAAATAAAATATCATATATGAATTTAGGGATACATATTATAATACATTTTATAAAAGTGGGCGTAAAATGTGGTGGTGGCATCCGATCAAGGTCCAACATAAAATATAACATTCTACAGTGCAGGCAATAACTGTGAGTCAAATGTCGTGTAAATAGCTTCATTAATAATGTGCTAAATTGAACAAATACATTTTGTTAAAACTAGGCGTAAAATATGGATGTGGCATCCAATCGATATTTCAAATAGTATATATATATTTTTATACTATATATATATAAAGGTTTATAAAATCATGATTCTATTTCAACTTTATATGAAAATTATTTAATTATTAATTAGCAAAATTATTTGAAGTTTTTGGTGTTTCCATAGACATTAAATAGCTAAATATGTATACATGTAATTACATATATGGAGGGTGTATAAGGCAGCAGAAATAGCACTCTGACTTGTTTTATTTAACTACGACAAGTGATTTTAACTTTTCTGACAATTAGTCGCGTTTTTTTACATCCTAAATTTGATTTGGAGAACTTAACAGTCAACCAAAAATCTAATGTTAGAATTTTTACTCCAAGATATTTTTATACTATTACTTGAGAAACTTTCAGCATATTTCTTAAGTTCTACACGATATATACCAAATTTTTTATTTTTAAAACTATTTTTGAATTAAACTAAACAAAAAAAAAAACAAAAACTTCTTAGAACATTAAATAATTTCGAAAATCCATTTTTCTTTAGATTTCATAATTTTTTAAGATATTCTTCTTTTTAAAATAAATCTTGACAAAAGCTTACGGTTAAGATAAATCTTGGTATTGTTAACGCCGGGGGCTTGGATGTGCCCAAACAAAATGCGTTTAGATAAATGTATATCCTTTCTCTCAATGTATAATTTTTAGATATATTTTGGCAATGAAAACTGCTGAAGTCAAATCATATATATATATATATATATATATATATATATATTTAAAAAACATTTTCCAAAAAATCATATTTAATAAAAAAATTTGCCACTTTAAAAAAAGAAAAAAATACTAACTGTTATATAATTTTATTCATCTTAAAATTAAAAACAAATCAGAAATTTAAATTAAATTAAAAAATAAAATTATTCATTTCAAAAATAATACATAAATATAAAAATTTCCTTTCATTGATTTCAGTTCATAATATTTAAGCATAATTTCTTAAGCATTAAAACTTTTTTTATATTTTTTCAAATGAATCAAAAGTCAAGAAAACTGAAAAAATTTTTTAAATTTTCATTTATATTTTCAATTTGTAAAAAAAAATATTTGAAATATTCTTCGGAAAATTTTGAGTTTTTAATGATTTTTAGCCACATTTTGGGAACAGAACAGAAGCGCTTTTTTCAAAATGATGTGCTGCAGAATGCGAGCAAAATTAAGCAAATTTTTTTTTATTTTTTTACAGATTTTTCTTGGAATTTTGCCATTTTAAGGCATTTGTTATTATTATTTTCATGTATAACTATTTTCATTTACCATTTGCAATCAAATCTAATAAAACTAAACTAAAGATTTAAAAAAAAAAATTTCAAAATTACTAAAATTTCATTATGAACAATTTAATAATACCTATGAACAAAATTTTATATTTTATGAAAAAAGTCATGTTCGATTCACAATATTTATGAAAAAAATTTTCAAATATATGATTTTTTTTTCTGTGTAGTATTTGAATATATTAGTTGTTCTTGATATGGGTAATGAAGCGACGCGGCGATAATTTTTGTTAAATATAAAAAAATATAGATTTTTTGTGTGAATAAATACACAAAAATGCTTAAATGAATGATTCTGTAAAAATAAAATTAATAGTAGATAATTAGAAATTATTTTCTTCGTTGTTGAAATAGTAACACATTAGCTAGAAGGAAAATTTTGAGGCTAAAGGCAAGATATAGCCTTAACCTTTTTAAACTGGCAACACTGCCCACTGTCAATATTACTTTAAATATTATTGTATGTATGTATCCAATTTTTTTTTATATTTTTTTTATACTCCTGCCAAAAATTGTTGTTTTTGCTATGTTATGATTATATTACTGCTCTTGTTGTTCATTTATTTTTTTTTTTTTTTTTTTTCTATATTATGGAGAGAATTTATAAAATATTAACCGAACCATTTGCAAAATTAATTCAAAAATCTGGAAAAGTAAAATTGCAATGTACATACACTCGAATGTATATATATAAGCCGTAAGAAGAAAGAATATCATGATTATTATACCGACAATGAATTACAAAATTAATAAAATAATAAATAAAAGACATTCAAATTATTATAATACTTTCTTAAAGTTGTATTAAACTTTATTGCCTTAAAGAAAAACACTATTTAAATTTCCGATGTGCTATAAAGTTGATATTGCACATATAAAGGGAAATTGCTAGGAACCTAATTAAAGGCTTTTAATTATTATTTTTGTTTAAGAAAGGAAATTACATAAGATTATAGCGAATTATAAATTTTCCAAAATTTTGTTTATAGTTGTTTACATAAACAAATTTATAGGTATTTCCATGATTAAATCAAAATCTTTAGTTAAAGCTAATTACATTTAATAAAATTGAAGACTAAACATATTAAAAAAATACCATAGAAACTAAATTATAGAGACTATAAGCAAAAGGTAGCAATTTGTAACTTAAAATGGAACATCTTAGCGTATGATTAATATATATTTACGAGTACTTTAATACATATTTTTATATCCACCACACAGTGGTCCTAGAACGATTTTATTTGGAAATAATTTTGTAACTTGTGAACCGTTGGAGTTATTTAAAAAAAATTTCACAAGATCAGAACGGTGGTGTTTGCCAATTGACTTGGTGGAGCACAACTCTCTATTGGGTAACAGGGTAGAGGGTAGACCTCGGGTATGTAATTTTTTAAAAAAATTCGTCAAAATTTATTTACTGGAATTACTTTTAGTTTAAGAGATATTTAGGTAGATGTAAATTTTACCCTCAATTTTGGACTAGTTTTTTAATTTTTTGAAAAAATCCACTAAATTTCCTGCAAAATTTTAAATTATATCGCTGCAAGAATTATATAAACATACGAGTATATATCCGTTAAGAAGTTATATTAATCTGAAGTTGAAACTTTAAAAAAATCACATTTTTAGGGATATTTAACTTCTAAAATATATTTTTAGTTCCGGACTACCGAATTGTTGTAATAGTTTGTAAAGAAATTTTAACTTAAATGCGTGAAAAGCAAAACCCGAGACACTTTGGGTAACAGTTTTTTTTTTTTTTTTTGTTTTGTAAATATTTAATGTCAAAATTAAAAAAAAGTCTTAAAAATAGAGGTATGCATTGTATTATCGTAAAGAAAATAACGCAAATATCAAAACCATTAGTACACCTTTAATATTTATCAAAGTATACTGAAAACAAAAATGTTTAATTTTATTTTTGGCACAATGTTGTTTGGTAACAATGTTGTTAAAAATAATTAATGGTTAACAATCTTTAAAAATAACAGATAATAATAGACATATTTTGAGATATTTTGATGATAAATTCAAATGAATATCAATACTGTTTTGAAAAATGCAGTCTTTTAAATCTTACGCACACAGAGAAAAAATATAGTTTTAGTGACCATAATCTAAGAGCAATATTCGACTTTTTCATATTGTATACGATTTTATGGTTTATTTTTTTATGTTACGATTATAGTTTTACATATAATTGATTACATTATCTCAATAAAATTTTAACTGGCCAAAGATAAGATGTTTTCCAATTGAACTGAAGGGGCACAGATTCCTAGCTGGACCTAATAGAAATAAGTTAAACATGTCAAATTTCTTCAAATCATGACCTGAAAATATAAGTATATTTTTGTAGAAATAATGTTAATATTTGGGTATAAATAAAATTTAAACGAGTAAAGATATTCAAATGAAATTTTGACACAGTATAAATAGACTTACCTTAAAATCAGGGAATTAAAAATACGCTAACTGCTTTGTACCAAAATACCCAAAATCCCAATCCGGAAAAAACATGTTTTAAAAATTTACTTTTTCCATTAAAATGGTCAGACTATCGTCATAATAGACGTCCGCCAGAAAATATTTTTGTGTGTTTACCAAACATATGGAGGCTTATAATTAACACAATTTTAGTTTGATTCCAGCTTTGCGATTTGAGACTTTTACAAACAAATTTTAAAAAATTTTGGAAAATTGGTTTGTGGGAAGACCGTTAGCCCGGGCACCTTCGGATTTATTTTACACGCATCAACATTAAGATTCCTTTAGAAAACATTAAAAAAAATATATGGGCCAGAATGAAAAACAAATTTTATAAGTACAAAAATATGGCCATCTTTTTTGAGAAAAAAAAACCAAATAATATGAATTTTTTAAGTTCTAATTTCAGATTAGTATAACTTTTATTCTAATCTAGATATTTATATGATTATTGTAGCAGTATTATTTTTAAATTTTATAGGAAATCCAAATAATATTTTAGAAGTTTGGGCCAATATGGAGCCCGTCAAGTTAAAAAACGTGGTTAAATTGATTGAAAAAATTTTATTTCGACCTAAATGTCCCTTAAATTAAAAAAGATAACCAACACATTTAAGCTTCTTTTAGGGATTAACAAGGACTATCTATTTGTCAAATCATAAATTAATTTTTGGTGATTTAAAAAAAATGCTTACCCGACATGACCAACTTTGGAGGTCTACACGTTCCCCTGACCAGCTAGGAATCTGTACTCCTTCAAATCAACTCAAAAACATCTCGTTTCTGGCCAGGGGAAATATTATTGAAATATTTCCAACAGTACACAAATTACAAAATTATTTTCAAAAAAAGCGTTTTGGTACCACTGTGCTACGATGTAATTTAATGTCATATTTGAACTCGATACTAGGATCCATATAAAATTTATGCACCTATGCTTTTCCAAAAATTATTTTTAATAGTGAGCCTTACGTGGAAGTTAATTTTGGGCCGATATTCACAAAATTAGATTTGATAATATTCACTTAAATAGAAACTGTGTAAAAAACGTATTGTGGGAAAGCATTTTTATGGTGATTTCAACAAAAATCACTTCATTCCTCCTGTGAAAGAAAGTCATGTGAAATGTCTTGGAAAATCTTGCAATTGTTTTTCAGGTGCGACATATAACTTTCTAATGGTTTTGATATATTGAAATCTTTTTCTTTTCAATAATGACAATATCTAGTTATAAAAATTTACTGTATAGTTAATGCCGCAATGCCTCTTATTTTTGCCCCAGTGTGCAATGTTAAAATAAATAAAGTCGAAATTTTGAAAAAGAAAAGTGAAATAAATTTAAAAATGTTGAAGAGGTCATTACTTAATTGGCATAAATATAAAGGATTTAACTATAGTTAAAATGTAACATTCTTCTGGTTTGTAAATTAATTTAAAAATCTACTATTTGCTTAAACTTTAGAAAGCTACGAGATCTTTAGTACAGAAATTATCCTCAAAAAAATTTAGAGGATTTTTTGAAACTTTTGAAAATTGTTATACAATGTCCTTAAGAAGAACTACAGCCCATTGGTCATTTTTTTTTTTTTTTTTCAGAAAATAAAAAGTGTCACACTGTAGCAAAGTGTAGTTAACATGTTTTATGTAAATAAAATATTTTTTAAGATTTTTTTGTTTTAATAAAAGATTTAAACATTTTGTATAAAAAATGTAGATATACCAGAACATTTTTATGAATATCTCTGAATAATAATATTGAAGCTTTACCTAGATGTGACGGTTGTAATACTAAATATTCTTTATCTCAATATAAACCTTAATGATGATGACAAAATTAAATGCGTCCACGCGCCTGCACAAAAACAATTTTTTTCAATGTTTACTTATCCCCTAGCTGCATCCGCTGATAAATATTTTTTAGTATAAATTATTTTACATACAAAGTTTCAAATACAAGGAATTATTAAATGTTGTACTTTCATGTTTAAAAATATTTTATTCTAAATATTCTACATTTGCTCATTATTTTGAGATAATTATACCAGAAAATATGTCAGTGCTTCATCATGCAGGCTTTTGTGAATGCCTCCATACCTTTCCAAAAAAAAATTAAACACTTTGCACTTTCCCTTCTATGAAAATTCCACAAAGAAAGGAAATTCCTCAAAGAAGGAGAAGCGAAGGTCTTGTCTCTAATGACACGTCGTGTAAAAAAGAAATAGTATTGTAATGCAAGTTTCATGCCTGGTGGATCCTAAATAAAGCATTTTATAATGCCTCTTTAAACCTTCTTTTTCCGGCTGGTCTTATTATACAAGTTTTTCACTAACGCCTAAGCAATCATTCGCGACAGCCTATATAAATTTTTCACTAACACATATCTAAGTAAAAAAGCTTTTTTTGTTATTGTGATAAGTAGAATTCTCTTAGATATTTGAGACATATTAAATTTAAGAGATTTCATTTAAATTAAATTAAACAGATATTACAAACTATAAACTTCAAACTAGTTACAAATTAGAACATTTCAAAATCGTTAATCCCAACTAATAAAATCAATTTTCGTAAAAATATGTATAACACTGTATAACTAAAACCAATATTTTTTTTTTCACACATGACAAAAAAATTTTCCTTAAGTCTGTCGAATACCCTATGGAGCCATTTGAGTATCTCAATTTTTATTCATTTATTTATTTTAATTTTGAAAAACTCATTTTTATTTCATACAAAAATAAAATTTTTATATAACACAGGTTGACAAAGTGAACATTTATTTCTGCGGCACGGAATATCTCAATCAATTCGGATACATGTTATTATGAAGTACTAAGTGTATAAATCACTTTTTTTAAATTGACTCTGGTTCTCGCGATAAACCGCTGTTTGTAAAATTGATAAGGTTGCATCTTATATAGAAACATATTTCGAAAACGACTTGTCAGATTTGGTTCAATAAAATACAAAAAAAAAAAAAAAAAAAAAAAAAAACGAATTAAATTTACCTTACATTATTTTTTAATACGCTCAACATTTATGGAAATATTATGACTACTGTGTAAAGAAAAAAAAGCAAAAATAAATCTCAAACAAAATTTGCAGAAAAATATTTTTCAAAAAATCAGAAAAATTCGAAAATGACAAAAATGCATATCTGTATTATTTGCTCATAAAGATAAATTTGTTGCAAATAAAACAAGACATTGTTCACTCAAATCAATGCATATGTTTAGATTTTATTTATAAACTGGCGAACATATCTCATTTACAAATTATTTATTTATTAGTTTCAATCTATGGATGCATATTCTAAACTAGCTCTCACAAAAGATGTAAATAGAACTTTTTTTGTGTAATGGTCAAAATTATTACAATTACAGCATAAAAAGCTTAATATTGAATAAGCTTTAAATATAATACAATTTAAGTGATTATTAAATGATAATTTTCTATCAAATAATACCCGTAAATCTAAAATTTCACCCACAGATGACAGTAAATGTTAATGTATTCTATATCGGAATAGAACCGTGTTGAAACATCTTTGATAAGTCATAGAAAAACATTTATTTATTTAAATTAAAAGGTAAACCATTGCGGACTGACCAAGAACTCACCCTATTTAAATCCTCCTGGAGATGAAAAACATCATTGGCGTTAGAAATTGTTTTACAAATTTTTAAATCATCAGCTTTCTGAAACATAGGTCAATGTCATTAATAAATATATTAAATAACAAAGGATCAAAAATACTAAATTGTGGTATACCAGAAGTAGCAATAAATGATGTAGAGTATCAAGAGAATCAACGGATTGTCTATGGGACAAGTAATAAAAAAACCAAGATAACATTCTGGAATGAACGCCCAATTTATATAATTCTAATAATAAATGTTCATGTAATACTCGGTCAAAGTCCGTGTAAATCGCACCTGCAATCGGTCTTCAAAACTCAAAATAATATTTGGTAAAAACAGCCAAATTATTACGGGTTGATCTTCCAGTCATAAATCCATGTTAAGATAAAGAAATATGACTCTTTACACTGAAGGAAAGCTTATGATAAACAATATGTTCAAGAATTTTTGAAATATTGGTTAATTTGGAAATTGGTCTATAATTAATGGCATTATTTTTGTCACCAGATTTATAAATAGGCAAAAATTGTAGTAAATGTCCACTTTTAAATAAAACAGCCATTGCTTTAAGACTTATTAAAAAAATGTATTGAAATTTATTGAAAAAAATTAAATTATTTTTCGAATCGAAGAAACTTTTGTTTATAAACATTATTATTTGTGGTATTACATTTTTTATAATATTTATTTCTAAGATTTTTTTAATTTTTTGAATCCTTTGGTATACGATGGAAGAGTATGTACCTTAGGATTTGCTAAAGGAATATTATTTTGAAAAATATTAAGAATATTTGATGAAAAAAAAAATATCATAAGATATACTAACAATTTTACTTTCTAATAACTCAATCCAATTGACATTTTTAATAAACATATTTAATGTATTAAATTCACATTTTTAATAATTATAACGCATATCATTATTATTGTAATTACACGCGGAGAAAAAACATGGTTACGGCATTGTCACTACAACAATATTATGTTCTCATTTTTTTGTTAATTTTCATTAATTTTAATAATATTGTATTCATAATAACAATGTTTTTGTTTCATTCAGTGTTTACATTCAATCAAAATTTTAATATAGTTGACTATAAAAATTTTATATTTTTGAATATTTTTATCAGAATCAAAATTTTAGTAATATAAGAAATATTATTATTTCTACAACCATTAAATATTATCAATATTTTTCCTTGTTCTGAAACCGTATTTTGTTTTCACACCATACTAATATTATTATTCCCATAACAATAAAATGTTACAAATAAATAAATTACTTATGCTTTTTGCAAATATGGTCCAAAAATGCATAACTTATTTGTCTTTGAATGTATTTTGTTTTTAATGCTTGTTTTCCATATTCATTATAATTCTCATTTATCTTATATATGCATAAGTAGACAAGATTTTTTTATTTGGTGTGATTCAATCAATATAAGATATTGATTAGTTAATAAAAACATATGACGGTACAAATAAAATTAATTAATGAACAAATAATATGTAAATAATTTTTTTATGATTAATAGACACATAACATGATAAGATTAGATAATAATGTAATAAAATGGAACAATAATATGATGGAATGGGGTAATAATATGATAAGATAGAATAATATAATAAAAGGGAATCATAATATGATAATATGGGATATTAATATGATAGGATAGAATAATAATATAATAAAATGAAATCATAATCTGATATCATGCGATAATAGCGTGGTAACATGATATAAGAATATGAAAAACTAACCATAACATGAAAAAGTGCACCTTAAAATCGGATACAATATGATAAAGTGGAATCACAACAGTAGTTATTTATAATCATATCTATTTTTAGCTGTGACCATACGTTCCAATCATAATATGTTGCTTTTAGATTATGGTCACTACAACTATATTTTTTCTCTGCGTCTAGATATTCATAGAATTCAATATTAATTTGTAATGAAATAAAATGGTGAGAAGTAGATGGTAATATTATTTAAATTATATATATATATATATATATATATATATATATTGAGTTCTTTTAAAAGAATAAACGTACACGAAATGACAAATTCGTGATATGCTTAAGCTACGCATAATGTCTATATATGTATATAAAAGAGTAACGTTACTGAGTGACTGACTGATTCATCATCGCACAACCTATACGCCGAAAAGTAGGAAGATGAAATTTGAACTGTAGAATGGTCTACTGCCATATAGGGCCACTAAGGCGGGATCTTTGGAAATTCTGTTTAGGTAAAAAAGGGTAAAAATGGTAAATTATGTAACACTATATCTTCTAATTTAATATAGATACTAAAAAAATAAAAATAAATAAATACCTACCGTTATTCATTTAAAAAATAAGCCGACAGGTGCCTGGTACATTTTTGAAATTCAATTCTTTTAAGGAGAAAACAGTATATTGGCAGCCTATGTGTTTTTTGAACCACCAAATACAGAAATAAAGTTTATATCATATTCGGAACATATCAATAAATTAACAACACAGATTTGATACTTTTAGAAATTCAAACGTTTATGGGGTTAAAATCTTACCCCTTTTGGTACTTTTTTTATTTTTTTCTTTTTATTATTGATGTATATGAACATATATTTAAGTGTTTTATTTTAGAACTTGACTATGTTTCTGAGATTTATTGTAATACAGTTTTTGTTACATCAAGGCGTGGAAAAAAGTACCAAAAAAGAAGGGTATAATTGGGAAATATCATTTTATTTAAACCCATTATGGCGATTTTGAGAAAATTTTAAGGATTTTTTGGTTCATTTAGTCACACAAAATAAGGTAACGGGATGTTTTAATGGAATTCGGGTACCAAGAAGTACATAGCTCCAATTTTGGGTAAATAAATGGGTACTTTTTGTAAAACATAATTTTGCTAAAGTAATTGAAGGCAGATATGTAACGTTCGAGTCATATCTATGGCATGTAAATTTAAACACATTGAGCATTTTGAAAATATAAGTTTATCGGATGTTTACTGGTGCACAAAATATAAATTGGTACTTTTTTGCTTATGTACTTTAGGTAGTCTAATGGTACTTTTTAATATATATAGTATATAGTGGTACTTTTTCGTTCCTTTAATTGTATTTTCTGTATTACATATACAATGAACTTAAAAACATATAATTAAATAAATCAGTGCAAATATGAATGAACGTTTCTTTGTTATTCTAATGGTACTTTTCGTATTTTCTATAACATTGATCCAAGAAATATTAACTTAAAGATGCATGGTCCTATGTGGTTTAAAATTCACAAAGGGGACAAGTAACACAAACTTTTTTGTTTTTCTAATTGTACTTTTAAAATTTTCTATAATATTGAATCTTGCAATATGAACTTAAAGACACATGGTCCTAATTTAGTGAGAATCCACAGAAGGGGAATTTTTGGTACTTTTTCGTTCATCTAATGGTACTTTTTAAATTTTTTATAATATTGAACCTATAAATATAAAGACATATGGTTCAAAAAGGGAAAGAATTCACGAGGGGATTTTGTGGTACCTTTTCATTCTTCTAAAAATACTTTTTGAATTTTCTGTAATAATTAACGTACAAACATGAAATTAAAGATATATGGTCCTTAGTGAGTGAAAATCTGCAGGAGGTGACTTTTTTGTAATTTTTCGTTCATCTAATGGTATTTTTTCCATAAAATTAAACTTATGAACATCATATTAAAGACACATGGTCCTAAGAGTGTGAAAATACACAAGAGGGGATTCTATGTTACTTTCTTGTTCTTCATGATGATTTTTTTTTTTTTTTTGTAATAATTCACATAGAAAAATGAAATTTAAGTTACGTAGTCCTAAGTAAGTTAGAATCCACAGGAGACGACTTTATGGTACTTTTTTAATCTTCAAATGGTACCTTAGGATTTTTTATAATAATCATGACAAGCTTTTTATTTAAAAATTAAGCTTTTGTATATTTAACAAATAATGCTTGTTTTTCAAATCTTTGCATAAAATTGTATATTATTAATACAAAGCGCAGTTTTCTTAAAAAAAATGCCACTTTCTAGTGATTTTTTGGAGCTTTTATCAACTGATTTGTACAAATTTTTTTATGATTTTTTTTTTTTTAATATTTCGTACAAGTTATAAAAAAAAAATAGACCTATCAAATATGGCTATCAAAATCAATTTGTGTATATTTTTATTTTCTTTATAAAAGAAAGCACGTTTATATAATTTGGAATCTTGGGGGGCAAAAACGTTCAGAAAAGTACTTTTTCTAGAGTCCAGACTGTGAAATATAATAACAAATTTTAAACAATTTTATTTTCAACCCAAAAAAAGTGGAACAATATCTCAGACCTGGGTATTACTCATTTAAATAAAATAAAGAAGAGACTAATACGTTAACAATTATCATGGGAGTTAGGGGCTATAATACAATTTTTTGTTTTTTTTTCACTTCGGCAATACAATTTGTTTTTTTTTTTTTTTCTAAATAAAAAAGCTACCGAGTTTATATCTGACCTATGTAGAAGTCCCACAAGCCCCTAACGCAATAGCGGATTAAATGCTAGTAAATTATAAGACAATTTTATATTACATTTTATTTAATCGCACTCTTTATTATTCCACTATTATAGACCAATGATCAATGACTTATTTGCTTTTATTAGTAAAAAGAAATTTATTTGAATCCATTTTACCTTCTGTAAAAAATAAAAAATTAAACAAAAGAAAAATATGCTTTATTTAAGCACTCCTTGCAAATGAGTTTGACAAACCCCTTTTATTTGTTAAATCACCCTTCGCGCTCAACACAGAAAAAAAACATAAAAATACTGTACAACGGGAAACTTTAATAACGCTACTTTTTTTATTTATTTATTTTAACTTTACAACTAAATAAAAAAAGGAAAAGTTATTTTCTCTTCTTTATTTTTTAGCTCAACAACAAAAAAAATGACAAATACCATTGTACTGTTGTAGTAGTTACGTTGTTTTGTTAAAGAGGAATAATAAATAGTATACTTATAAAAAAAAAAAACACTGAAACTCTCATAAACGAAATCCTATACGTACTACATTAAACTAGTGTTTCTTTCAATCATGTTAAAAGAACCAAAAAAAAAAGAAACAACAACATGAAAATCCTTCCTCGTGTTCTCTTAACACATATATTTTTCTAGTCCCGTCCTTTTTTTTACAAAGTTTTCATGATTTTCTTCTTAGTGGGGATTTTTATTGTTTTTTATTGTTATTTTCAAACCAGCAACTAACGGTAGGCAAAAGCAGCTGTGTGTTACTGAAATTTCTAACAATATATACGATAAAGAAAGAAAAAATATATACCCAAATGTATGTAAAAATGTTTGTGTCCTATTTATTACTCCCACATATTTGCTCCATACCATAGAATGCCAATAAAAGACAAAAACAAAAAATAAAAATAAAAGAGAAGAAATTTAAAAAAGATTTTCTTGCAAACATCCGAAATACTAAATCAGGTGATAGAGCATACAAAAGAGAGAACAAACATTTAAAACTAAAAAAAAATCACTCTCACTTTCATTTAAAAGAGCAAGCGCTTTAAAATAAAGAGTTATTTATTGTTGAAAACGAGCGCTTTTTGAGAGTTGCGCAATTTAAAACTAAAGCTTTTCCATTTTTTAAACTTTTAACAAATCTCCTAAAATTCAAAGTCAAATACTGGAATATCGAAAATGATTTATTTCGAATTAACAAAAAGGAAAAAAAAATATAATAAAAATATGCGAGAAAAAAATTTAAGACATAGAAAGTTTTATTGAATAAAGATGAAAAAATTGCTAAACGAAATAGACATGAAAATTAAAATTAGTTACATGGTTTACATAAGGGCGGAACTTAAACAGCTGAAAATTAAATTTACAGCTAGTAATAGCATTATTTAGAACTCAATAACACGCTGCTGCAAAATGTCCCTTCTTATTTTCACTCGAAAAACGATCTAATATGAACTGTAGAACTTCTTGAGGACATCAAATTTTGAGATATTGGGAAAAGACATTTTTAGAGTTTTAGTTTCTGCAATATAGATCTCGTAGCTTCAATTTTAGATTCTTAAATTGATTTAGAAAGCAAAAGGATGCAGATTTTTATCTATATTACCATCTGTGATACATATTCAAATAAATTTATTTCCTTTTCTTTTTTCGAAATTTTTTTAAGCGATTTTATATAGAGATATCTCATTTTATTCTAAGCAAAAGAACAATTCAAACTATATATATATATATATATATATATATATATATATATTCTTTATTTATTATTATTAATTTTTTTTTTCTTCATAACTATATTTACTTATATATTTACATAGTTTGAAATGTTATTTTGTTTAGAATAAAATGAGATATCTCTATGTAAAATCGCTTAAAAACTAAAATTCTTATTTAGCATTTTCCAAACTTTATTAAAAAATGTTTTATATACTTTTTGTATTTTTTATTTGTTTTTATTTTGAGGAAAAAAATTGAAATGTATGGAAAGTTTTACTAAGTTGTTTATCTGTAATAGTTTAAAAATAACATGCTGCTACAGTCAAAACTCACTCCAGAATAGGCATATCGTACGTTATAAGCCTACTTGAGGACATCATAAATCAGTTTTAACAGTTTGCAAAACACCCTCAAAATTTCGAGTTATTTGAAAAAAAAAAAAAAATTGGGTAGGTTCTTGTATAAATCTGTTATTTTTTTGTTGATTTTTCTTTTTTAAACTTCTTTGGAAAGTAGAAGAAACAAGCTTCGCAACCGTATACATTTTTTATGTTTTGATGAAACATTAAAAGCTAGTTTTAAAACATTATTAGGAAAAATACAATTTTTCGAAGATCTTTCAAGTTTAACAATGATTTATTAAAATTTTTTCTATAAAACACTACTCAACGATGCAATAATTTTTAAGGACATTTTTTTTTTTTTTTTTTTTTTTTTTTGTAAACATAAAAAGTTTCAATATTTTTAAAATAGACATAAACTGTATAGATTTTATCTGTAATAACCAGGGAAATCAGAAATATGCAATTGAGGTCATGGCATCGATAAAATATTTATCCATTTCAGAATAAATAAAGCATTTTGGCATCGATTTGTAAGTGCATATTTATGCATATTTTTCGTTTAATGGCATGCTTTTGCATATAGTGATTTTTAGATCATATTTATAGCATATTTTTGTTATTTTTAGGGCATATTTAATTTTTTAGAGCATATTTGGACATTTTAAAAATAAGTTTTTTATCCCCTGATAAGATATATTTCAAATTTCATTTGTTAGTTAGGCTAGGTTAAATGAGCAGCTGTAAATATAGAAAATAAAAACAGTTCACTTGGGTCCTATTGGTCCCGCTGTGTTACCCTGAGGTATCGTGTGAATCTGTTTCTCATATCCATATATAGGTTCGAATCGAACCAATCAGATGCACGTATGAAAGATCTAATCTATCTAATAACAATTACAGAGAAATCAGATAACTCATGCACATGTAGACTCCTAAATTCTGTAGTTTTAATATCCGTTAAAGCAACTTTTACAATAGTCGCTATAAGGGAGTCTCCTAGAGTGCGCACCAATAACTCAGTGCTTAGTAACAATGACTGCAAGTGTCCGTAGCTGACTCCTTGTCAAACAAAAAATTAAGTTCGATCGTGTTTGATCGTACTGAGGCCATATCTGTCTTGAGATAGAATACGTCCATCTTTGTTGAGCTATTCTCGACAAGAACTGCAGTATCATAGATCTCCAAGGTAACAGCAGTACACCATTTCTTCAATTTTAAAAGGGGAACCAGTTCTATCTAGTTCGTCCGCAATAATATTTCCCGGGATATTTAAGATTCCCCTTACCCTTATCTACAAAAATTCTTCGTATTTTTTTGTGAATCAGAAGACTGAATTTTCCAACTCAAATGCTCTCCTAGAAATTGTTTTATATAATCCACGTGTATTTTGATTATAAATTTTAATTATGCGTTTGAGAGAATTTTGTTCAATTTTCATCTTTAGAAAAACTAATTATGCTATTACAGCAATATTTAGCATATAGTTACTGAGAATAATAGGAAATATAAACAACGGTACTAATTGTTTTTCATGTACAGTAAAGGCTTAAAATGTGCACGGATTTTTTCGTGCGCAGTCTTTTTTTATATAGTTAATAGGATTTATAAAAATGTTATTTTAATATCTATTTGAAAATTAATATATATATTTTTTCCTACTAAAATCTTTTTGAAACACTATTTCAATATTATTTTACGAGTTTTCATATACATTACATATTTCCACTTAAACTTACTTGACTTCAAAATCAACTTCACTTTACAACTGTCACCTTTTTACCTCAAACAACAGGCCAATAACTTCAAATCTGATAATCACTTTTTTTTGTATTGTGGCGAATTAAAGAAAACGAACAAAAGATATCAAATAATTGATCATTGCAATTGTTATACATTTTTATTTATTCACCTTTTGCTATTACAAAGTGTTTTTTTTTTTTTTCTTTTTTCTTACCTTCTTGTTTGTTTAAAATGGAAAAATAATTTTTGTATTTAAGTATTTTTCTTTATTCATTCGCATTATATTAAAATGTGACAAAATTGGACACGTGATTCATTAATAAGTGGTTGTGAGAGAGAAAGGTACTTAAAATGAAACCAAATCAAATCAGCCAACGCAAAACCATCCAGCCATCTACATAAACTCAACCAACCTACATACGCATATAGCATTTATACATATTATGGTACATGAGTAAAAGACAACTGCGGTTTATTTTATTCATTTTTATTTTTTTCAATGTTTTCTTTTTCTTCTCAATTTTATTTTTCGCCACATAAAAACACAGAGTTTAAATGTGTGTGAGTTAGTGAAAAACAACACGGCAGCACTTAATAATGGCAACAACATCACGAGCAAAAAAAAAAACGTTATAACTAAATTTAACAAATCGTAACATCTAATCTAACCATAACAACAGCATCTACTGCTACTATTTTCTATATGGCACAATTGGAATCGAAGTAAGTAGAAGCAAAGAAAACGAGTAAAGAACTTATATATTCATAAAAATAAATAGCCGCACTCTTGCTCTCGGAAGTTTAGTATAAAATGCGTATGTATGAGTACAGGATATAAAGAAAAAAAAAAACAAAAAACAAGTGCGGATATACCCAGCAAATATAAAATTTGAAGATTTGATGACAAATGTCTTTACAAATAAATTATAAAACAACTATAAGATTTGGAAAATATAGAACCATAACTATAAAAACTAATGACTCATTGTTAGGGGGCGGATTTTCATGTAAATGCATGCTTTTTTCTGGAACGTTTAGAAATTACTTTATCTAATTATCTATCCGAATCACAAATTTTAATAAAAAATGTCATCGATTTGTTAGTGCATATTTTTGAATATTTTATGGAAAATGCATATTTTGTCATATTCATAACAATAACATAATAATTTGTATATTTCTTAAATTGTTCCTTTTTTTATTTATTATTATTAATTTATTTATTTTTTTTTTTCTAAAAGAAATGCAATCAAAAAGCTCCAAAATCATTTTTAACCAACATGCGCAAACAAATAATTTCAAACTTTTTATCTTTAATAAGTTAGAGTGCTATACTCGGCTATGCCGCATCTTATATACCCTTCAACCGTGTTGGGATGTGTTATGCGAAAGTGAAATTCCTTATATTTGATGTAAATACAAATATAAAAATATATATATATATATATATATATATATATATATATATATATATATGTATATCTACGCGAACACTAAAAACTTTATATAATTTGTATTTTCATATTAAGTTGAATTAGAATCAAGATTTTATAAATCTTTATACGTAAATCTCTCTAAATTTTTTGCGAAACCCTTCGCGATGATTTAAACGGGAGTTTAAATGGTATTAAATTATTTACAACTTCAGTAGGGTGTTAGATCCTTGTATGAAAATAAACAAAGCATATCGCACTTTTAAAAGTACCTAAAAGTATGAAGGGCAACATACATATTTTTTTGGACATATATTGTCCAAATTTCCACTTGCTACGATGATTAGAACAGGATGTAACACGGTCATTTATATTGATGATATTTTTATTAAATTTATTGTCTTAAATATTAATGATATACACATAAAACGATAGCTAAATAAAAATAAATAAATCGCTATTTCCAAAAAAGTTTATGTGGACGAAAAAATAAAAATTTGTTTTTTTGTTTTTTTTTTTTTTTTTATTTCAACATAATTTTGTATATGAGTTTTTCTTACTGAAATGACGTTTTTTAAGAATAGTTAGGATATTCTTAAAATTTATAAAATATGGGTATATTAATTTTTCTTTAACTATCGTTTAATGTATATATCATTAATATTGGTTGGGGATTATCAACATAAATGACCGTGTAATATCCTGTTGAAATTTATCCAATATGCTGTATATATTGATCCCTTTCATAATTTTAGGTAAGTTTCAATGTAGCTATCACAAAAATAATTTTGAATCACCTGTTGTCTATTTAATTTCCCTAGAATATCCCTTAAAAAATACTCGGTTTCATGTTATCGATCAGACATTCTCATACATAGCAGATAATATTTTTGTAGATTTCCTTTTCAAAATTATATGAATAATTAATGATTTGTTACACTCACTACTTAATTTTTCTCCTAACTTTCTTAAAGTTTTGTCAAATTTCTATGAGAAAAATATAATATATAATGTTTAAAATGTCTATAAAATTCTTTCAATCAATTATACTTTTACAGTTGCTAGGTTTTACTGCTGATATTTTATAAAAGTGTTCAACCGATGTAATTCCAGAGAGTTATACCATATAAATCACCTAATGAATTGCACTTAAAAACTTACTAAAGGAATTTTCTTTAAAACATAGCTCCCAGGTAGATTTTTATTATTAATTTTCTTTAAACAATTACTGAAATGTATAAGATTTTGTTAAAATTCAAGCAGTTTTCTTACATTTAAGTACTTTTGAAATTCCCGGAAATACCGGCCGAAATTCCAAGAAAAGAGGGACACGAAAATCCTAGGATGGGAAATCCTGGAATGCATTTCCTAATTGCATAGCTTACCATGAATATATTTTGTTTAATTTAATAAAAACTAAGAAATTATAATAAATGCATGTTTTTTTCCATTTTTAGAATATATTTTGTATTTTCAAATGCACATTTTAGGCGCATATTTTCCAAAAAAATAAAAAATTGTGCCTATAAAAATCCTCTCCATACTCATTATTTTATATCAAATATTGAAAAATCTGCAATAAAAATTAAAGAAAATCAACCTCAATGTTAAATAATTTATTTTATCAATTTGACATAAAACCTTTTTGTTTACTGGGATGTAATACTATCAAGAACTTTAGTTATACAGCTGACACATGTGTTACTCTATCATGCTGAGAAGATTTTGCTGATTTCATTTTTTTTTTTTTTTTCATTCGTTCATTCGCAGTATATTCAACTGAAGAACAATAAAAGTGCTTGTAAGACCATCATAACAACAAGATGGTAACAGAAAAACAAAATATGAACTACAAATCTTAAAAGAATTATATGAATACATGTCTAAGAAATACACAGAAAAAAAAAATTATTAGGGAAAATGTAAAAAACTGTATAAAATATGACAAGAATGACCTTATCTTTGGTTTTGCCTTTCAACTTTTGAAACAACACACAATGAGGTAGAATCGCCAAAAATGACGCTTAATTCGGGAATATTGTATAGCGCTATGTTTAAAATTCTATTGCATCGAAAAAATAAATACCTTTTGAATTTTAAAAATTTTTTCCGTAATCTTCTGTTTGTTCGGCGGTCCGTGCATCAAAAATCATTATTTATGCTAAACTGTAGGTAATAGTTTTAAAGGTAACATTATGAAATTTTATACTGGGCCAATAATGTAACACAATTAAAATGTAGTAATTATTTTACTCGGGCCCCATGTCAAAATTTTCCCGAAAATAGGTCAAATACAAATAAATATCCTAATTAGATTCGCATTTAAATAAAATTCATCATAGGGTTTTTTAGGCAAAAATCATACAACCAAATTTGAATGAGAATCGGTCAAAAATTTACGGTACCTCCTGCACAGGAATAACTCCCGGAATTACATTCAAAATTCCTATATAAATGATCACATAAATACAAAATTTAGTAAAACTAAATCTGATTTAAGTATTAATCTTATAGCCATAATTCAGAAGGATCGATTCATAAAAAACCACAGTCTTCCAAATATACTTTTTTCGACCAAACCGCATACTACATACGATTATATTAAGTAAAAATACAAAATTTTTATTTTCATCCAAGTTAGCCTAAAAGTTTCTATAAAAGTAAAAAATGCCCGTTTTTAGACCGATTTAATATATATATATATATATATATATATATATATATATATATATATAGTATTAACTGTAAAAAAATTTAAATATGTTTCTTCATACCTATGCTTAACAACGCCACTAAAAAAAAAATACTTTTTATAAAATAAAATAAAAAAAAATAAAATATAAAAATATAAAAAATTGCAAAAGATGTGTGACTTTGACAATGCATGACACAGAGAGTGAAAAAATTGAAGAATTTTTTTCAACAGATAATGTTGTTTCATTTTATCTATTTTTACTTCAATTCAATTACTTTTTTCAACAATTAATTTTAAAATTTCAATTAATCGCCATATTTCAAAATTTTAGCCCTCTTTTCATTAATTGATTTGCTTTTTATTTATTTTTTTTTTTATTTTTTTAGACTAATTTTCGGAAGGGTCTCTGTATCTGAGAATGATGTGTTAGATATACATCAAATAAACTCCTCAGAATTTTGTTATTATAGATTAATCAATTCATTCTATAAATAGCTGAGTAATGACAAAGAAAAAAGACAGTAGAAACAAAAAAAATATATATATAAAGCCCTGAAGCCCTGAGAAAAATTATAATAAATCCTTTAATATAAATTTGCTATTATTTTTTCAATGATGGCATTGTCAATACACTGGCGAAGAGTCCTTTGTGTAGTTTCCTGAAATCTATATAATTAATAGTTAATAATTTCGTATAATCCCCTTTACGCTCATGGTATACGTCTAATTTTAATAAAAATGAAAAATATACCATTAGAAAGGCAGAATATAAATATAGATTATATTATACGTTCAGTATTTTAAAATTTATAAGCGGTAAAATTTGCTAATAATGCAAAAATATACATATGTGCACAAAAGAGCTACTCAAATTGTTACTATTTTACGTCTCATGTCTATCATACAACTCTGTCAATTGAAAACAGTGTGATTGTGTGAACAAGATAATTTGTAATGATACAATTGAGAGAGTTTTAAGAGAGAAGAGATAAACAATATAGAAAAGAGTTTAATACTTTGAATTCCTTTGTTTATTTTTTCTTTGAGTCATAATGAGGAACAAAAGAAACAAAAAGAACAAAAGAAAAAGTAAACAACTTGATTTTGCTTTTATACCATATCTTTTTATTTTTAACAAATGCACATTGTTATGTAAAATTATTTATTTAGCTTGTGTTATCAAGCTTATTTCAATGTTCTTTTATTTTGGATATTAAAAATCAAAGACTGTTATGACATTTATCATAAAAGTCAGAGGATGACATTAATTTTTCACTTTTAAATTTTTTAAGCAAAATAATTTTGTGCTTTTTATTTTTTTATTATATTTTTTTTTTTATTTATTTATTTTTCGAGCGAAATAGAAGTTATTTTGTGCTCTTTTTTCTAAGTAATATTTCAGATTTTTTTTTTTTCTTATATTGAAAAATAGTGTTTTACACGAAAAAAATCACCAAAACGGGGGAAAACCCGCTAAAATAACAAAAAAAAAACAAACTTAATAAATTGTCAAACAGAAAAAAATCGCCAAAATGAAAAAATGGCCGAAACGGTAAAATACATTTAAACGAAAAAAAATCTCCAAAAATAAAAAACGACAAAATAAGAAAAGAAATCATAAACGGAAAAAAGTCGTCAAAACGGAAAAATCGCCAAAAAAAAATAGCAAAAAAAACCCAAAACAGAAAAAACACTAAAACGAAAAAAAATTGCAAAAAAAGGTAAAAAGAGCCAAAACGAAAAAATAAAGCATTTAGAATTTCTACTAACATAACGAAAAATACTATTTTTCACGAATTTTGACGAATGTTCGCAGCTTTTTGTAGAAAAATTGGATTGTAAAATTTATGAAATATTTGAAATAATAATAATTATAATAATAATAATAATAATATTTAGTTACTTTACAGATTACAATTGATTCAATATTCGATTATTTACAATCTTTAAACATTTCTACACACATATAAAAAATATGGTTGTTGTAACCATAATCGAAGAACATCATATTATGATTGGATTATACAAATGTGTATAATCGTAATTAATAGAAAATATGAATATTATAGTCATAAAATAATCCAACTTTTCATATTACGATCCGAATTTTTACATTTTATATTTAAATATTTATCGCATTATAAACTGATTTTATCATATTACGACCCGATTTTATCATATTATTTACCACAAAAAATTTCATAACATGTTTAAAATTACCCATATGATCAATCTTTATTAGTTCATTAATTAATTTCCATGTCATCATATGTTGTGAAAGGTAATCCAAAGATCTTATTTTTTTATTCACTAAACTATTTAATAGTAGTTAATTAATATCTCATATTGTTTGAATCACACCGAATATAACTAAACATTATCTACCTATATTTATTAATGCATAACTAAATAAGAATTATAATAATCATAATTTACTTCTGATCAAATTTGAAAAAAATCAATTTTTTTTTTTTTTTATAAAATAACATAAAATATTTATCTTTGTCAGCATGCTGCGCCCACAATTAAAAATATTTTGATATACTTTTTTGTTCACCTTAGTTTCAATATGTTTACTATTGAATAGCATTAAAATTTTGGAAATCGGTGTTAACAAAAAATTGGACTTTGGCTAATGAAATTAATTTCTGAGCCACCGTGGGTCGTTACTATGTTGATACCTCTACTTAACCGGCATTTTCCCTTCCATAAGTGGAAGAATGATATTCTTTAGGGCATTGTTAGACATAAATCATTTCACTATTCTATTCAATTCGTAAATTAGTCCAATATAATAAACGGTAAAACAATCACAGACGAAAAAATATCTTCCCGTATTTCTCAATGGCTTTGGAATACCGGAAGAAAAGTACTTAGTGTATATTGCGCTAATGGTACTGAGAAATAATTTTTTGGTTTGTTATGGTTTGGAGTCTTTTTGTCGGTAATTATATCGGACCAATTTATAAACTAAATAGAATAATGAAATGTTTTATGTCCAACCATGCCCTAAAAGATGTAATTCTTCCACAGACTTTCTCTTCAGTATGTCAGTTAGGTGGAGGTGTCAACATAGCAACGGCGACTAAAAACCCACCTAATTGTCTTAGAAAGTGGGTTATGACTATGGTTTGAGGTCCGGAAATTCCCGGGATTTTTTTTTTTTTTTTTTTGAGATTTTTCATTGACTCATCAAATTTTTAATTCTTTAGAAAAATACCAAAAACTAACGAGAGAACGAGCAAAAATAATTTTCTAAATTTAAGAAAAAAAAATATGTCCTTATTTTTTTGGAACATTTTCCTTTTTTGACCTTTTTTAAAGTTCAAAGTCCTGGCAATACTGATTTTAACCCATTGACGACCAAAGATAATATACTTCTCTGTGTAGACTTGACTTATATTACATTTGTGAAACACCATTTCTTGTCTATAAAATATGAATGACTAATTTGCTATACCTATAACCTAGATAATTATATAACCTAAAGACTTCTCAGAGATGCACATTTTCTTTAGTTGTCAATGGTTTAAAAATCTGTGATGGAAGAAACCGAAATGTTCCTGGTAATTGGAATGACTATACCTAGAATATCTGCAACATATTTTTCATGATATTTTTTTAGTGTTGACTTGTGTAATTTATTATTTGAAATATTAGATGGAATAGTTTTTTTCTGTGAAATTTTAGAATTGAATTACTTTGCTTTTACTTCTCGATTTACTACGAAAGTCTTTGGAAACTTTTTGAGTTGTATGACTTAAAACTAATTCTTAAAACTATTTTTCCAATGAAGTCGATTTTTTCAGGAACATTTTTCTAAGTGTATAAGCATATTATAAATAAGTATATTTCAAATATACTTATATAAAACCACTATATACATAAACACTTGATTGTTACATTTTTATTTTAGTTTTTTTTTTTTTTTTTTTTTTTTTTTGGTATTTGGTTGAATAATGACATTATTGTTTGTTACTGCAACTGTCATCGCTAGCAGTGCAACTTGATGTAAGTAGTTACCACACTATACCTAAATATTGTCACGATAATGTAAATAGTAAGTTTTGAAGAGGTACAGTGGGTTTAATTTTAAAGCAAAAATTAGGAAAAAAATATATAAATATGAGTATATCATAGATCCCGCATTAATTTCGAAAATCAGAGATTTATATACTGATTTTGGTGATTATTGATGCTTTCATAATAATACCTGCCCCTAATTTTATGAATGGCAATTAAATATTATTATTGAAACATTAAACTTATGTATTTCCTTCCCAATTTTGTGAAGAGTATTTAAAACATTTTTCTTTCGATAAAAAAAAATTTCAAAATGAACCCACTGTCTATTTATTCAGTGTCACTATTAGGATGATGTGGTTTTAACAAGTCACTATTACACAATATCTCACACAAATACCCAGCAAACACATACATTTCATTTAAAATACACAAAGTTTTGCAAATAACATTATTTTGATGTTATCATTAAAAATGATTTAGATAATTCTCAGCAATTAGATAGAGTTTTCCCAAAATTTTTTATTTTATAAATATAATATCAAATACAAATGGCACAATTTTTAACTAGTCCTAGCTATAGGCTTTATTCAGACCAAGAGTATAGAAATTATTAACTGTAAATATTTTAAATCAACCTGCAAATCTGATTAGTAGTGAAGTAGAGCTTATATGTTTGCTGGACTCATACGCAATGTGACCTACACATACTCTTATAACAGATACTTAAACATGATGATGTTGTTGTTCTTAGCATTTTATTAAAGCTTTTGCTATATTTTATTTCGTATTAAATTATTTTCTTTTTTCTTTACTCTGTTACTTTTATAGCTTCTTGATAACTTTTTTACATATCCACTTCTAACAATATATTCATATATGTTGCAGCGGTACTACTTAAAGTTACTGAAAAAAAAAAAAAAATAAATAAATAAATTAATAAAAAATCAGGGGATATATTTCGTCTATGGCAAATTTTAAATACCTTCCACCAATCTCCAGTTTTTTCAAAACTATTTCGTAGTAATTCTGCTTCTAGAAATTTAACTAAAATTCATATATTTGCATCTTCTAACATAGTGTCTACATTAGAGATTTTTTTTATCAAGACAGACGTCAAACTTAACGCGAATTTGTCGAAGGTGGCAACAGTTGCACAAAAAAACAATATGGCATATTCATATTATTTTTTATATATGCCGTTTTACAATTGTAACAGCCAAAATTATAATCAACTGTTTAACTAAGGTTACCTTGTATATATTCGCACTGATTTTGACGTTTGTTTTAATATAAATTTGCCTAATGTAGACACTAGGTAAACTGCTGATAGACAGCGTTGTCAACTATTTGTAAACAAAACGAGCAGGAAAAATACCAAAAAAATGGTTAAATTTAGCGCTTTTTTTACCTCATTTTTTAATTAAAATCTGATTTTTAGTAAGAGTAATAACTTAGATATTACAAGGCCCAAATTTGTTAGTTTTTTTTTAATATTTTAACTTCAAAACAAAAAAAAAAAAAAAATACAAAATTATTTTCGAATAAAATTTAAAATGAATGTTTTTATTACAGAAGTAAGCGGTAACATCTTGTATACACTAAAAATTCCAGATACATAACAACTTTTTTCCAAAAATATAAATTTATAAAACTATTATGTTCGGTTAGATTTTTTTATATTTTTTGCAAAAACTTTAATTTAATCAGTCCAAGTTTTTTTTTCCAAAAAAGGTAATTCCTAAAATAAATAAGAAAATGTTATAGCATAATAATTCAGAAGGCATATTTTGGCATATCGAAATGAAATGAAAAAATCGTTTTAGTACTTGGTAGAAAAAGTTTTTTCTCTGGTGAGAAAAATTCGTATTTCTGTTGCATGAAATGAAAACTTTATAAAATATTGACAAATTAAAATTTTATCATTAAAAAATTAAAAATGTGTAAACAGAAAAGACATGAGATATTAATGAAATTAACATTTTATAATGAATATAAAGTACTTTATGGAATGTAATGTGATGAAAATTATGACATAAAAATTTAATGTCAATATTCATATTAAAAATTTTATAACATTTAATTTTTTTATTAATTTTGAAACGTCGAAAATTTATTTTCAAAAATTTTACTAGCGTTATGAGCTAGTAAATTAGTTGCCTATAATTTACTAAATATAATAATTTTCAGCCGTTTCACACAGGCCTTAAGATAGTATTTTTTATTAGTTATTAAGGACGTAAAAACATGTTCCTAATCGACATATAACTAAAGTTGCCGAAAATCACAGATGTCAGTTAAAAAGATTTTTTTTTCTTTTAGAGGGACTTTTTAAGGAAATTTTAAAATGTTTAAGAAAATTTGAAGGAGAAAAGGAAGTGAATTTTATTTTTTTTCCAAGCAAAGGAGATTTTTAAATTATAACATTTTGTCTTAATAAACGATTAAAATTAGTAATAAAGAAAGAAAAAATATTATGTTGTCATGTACATTTATTTTAAAAGAAAAATCCTAATTCGGATTTGGATAATGGATATTTTCAATTATTAAAAAACGATTGAATTTTTTAAACATTTAATATTATTTCTTTGTGTTCGAATTATATAGTTTTAAATATTTTTTATAGTTTTTTTAATATATTAAAAACAAAAACAATCATTCTGTTTATATTTTTATTAAAATAGCGATTTTTATAAAACAAGGGGATTTTTCCTAAATTTGATCTGGCATCATTGGCCAAAATATAAACAACATAACGGAGCTTGTAAGCTTTACAAATGCATATGAACCAATTTTAAATAGTTTTACATTTGTAATAAGCCTAATATGTTAAATGTTCTTCATTATCTTTTACGCTTTAAAAGTTATTTGACTTCAAAAATTTGCCTTAACTCCTTGGTATTTCAGTATTATAACTTTTTTAATAGAAATTAATTTTTTTTGGGTGTATAAATTAATTCCCACCAATCCCTTTTATGAAAAATTATGTAGTTTACAAGAGAAAAGTTCAATATATTTTTTTCAATATATTGTTCATCAGAAGTTATGACTTTTAACATTTTTCTACCGATTTATTGATTCTATTCGAAAACCACTTCTCATTTTTTGAGGCTAGAAACTAATCAAGCTAATTTTTGATACCTTCTAATGAAGTGATTCGTATTTCAGCCAAAGTATTCCCAATCTAACGAGAGAAAAAGTGGTCTGAAAAGACAATATCTGGGCTATATAGCGGGTGGCGTAAAACTTTTCAAGTTCTTAGTTTTTAATAGGTTACGCAATATAAGGCCGAACACAGGGATGAAAAAGTTGATACGATTGCACTTTTTATGATGCTATTTGATTTTCAAGTCATTAAAAACCTTTTATAAACAATCTCCATTGAATAAATATGCAGACAACGATAAAAGCTTGCTGTGGAGAAAAAGAGCAATTTTGGCACAATTAAGGTCGAGACGAAATAATAAGTAAAATGCTTTCTGGTCTCTCATATACCATATACAATTTATGCCTAGCGATTAGAGTTTAAAATTTGAGCTGTTACAATGAATACTTTCTACATAAATATCAAGGCTACTCACTTACTGTAGGAGGAAAAAATAATCTTTGTAATCCTGACAGTTCGTAAGCCGAATCGTTTAAAAAAAATAATAATTTTTTATTTTTTTATTTTCTTCCAAAGCAACGCATACCAAATGTAGCATCATTTAAAAAGTACTCAGAATGTATATCTATTGGTATCTAAAACATATCCAAAAGTAACCTTAGTATTTCGATATTCCACAAAATATCTTATTTTTCAAGTTTTTCTTTTTTTGGCAATATTGTTTGTTATTTGTAATAAAAATTTTTAATTTTTACTTGCTTTAAGATATATTAAAAATAGAAATAATTTTAGTACTCTGGGAGCTAAAAAAAAATACAATTTGAATATCGTTTTGGTATTAAAATTTTTTTTAATTTTCCACCCCTGGCCGAGCACTGTCATGATATGGCTCTTGTTTGGTGGCATATTCTGGCCATTTTTCGTTCAATATTCTTTTAAAACGAATCTTTGTTATTTGGTACATATCTACCGTGATCGTCTCACGCGGTTTTGAGAGCTTATTATAAGGCATAAACTTGGCGACAGAGATATTTGGATTTGGTGTCGATTTTCCTGGTTTTGCTTTGGATTTTTTGCTCTTGTATTGTCGCCTGTAACAATCCGGTGCCGAAGCGATATCCTTTTGTGGCGTTGAAGCAGTTCGTTTTTGGATGAATCCAAGTTCTTCCGAATATCTGTAAATCGTAGCTTGATCTAATCCCAGTTATCCTGAAAGCATTTCTTATGTTTGGCACGAGCATTGATCAAGTAAAGCCTTCAGTTCCTCATCCTGAAACAGTTTCAGATATTTTAAATCACTCACAATAAATTGCTTCAGCTATTGAATTTTGAAAATTAAAACTTTTTACAAAAAAATTGTGTATCGAATAAAAATAGACAAAATGGTGCATCAATAGCAATATAAATCATTAGCCTAGGGTGTATTGTTTTTTTGTACTGACTTGTCAAAGTTATTTTTTTTTTTTTTTTTTTTTTGATTTAAAAAAAAACAAACTTATCAAATTTCATCAACTTTTGATGTATATTTTTTAACAAAAAGTTTCTTGAAGAAAAATGTGAAAAAGAAACCATCAACTTCTGATATTTTAGTGTGTTTTTCTTTAAGTACTTGTAAATTTTGTTTCGTCCAAATATTTTATTATTTGAAAATAGAAAATTGTCTAAAAATAAACATCTTTTGAAATCTGATGGAGTGGAACTTAAAATGTTGCAAGATGTTTGTTCTGAAAATTTTCTGAAAAATAGTAAATATTGTCTCTTTTAACATTCTGAAAAAAAATCGTGCGCATATACAGCCCGATTTTAGAAATTAAGATTTTTCTGAAAAAACTACAGCTGCTCTCAAAAAAAAAAAAAACATGTTACGTGCAGACTTTTTTCTTTATTACTTTGTCTTATTTTTGTAATTGTTTTTTGATCTCATTCCTTAAATGGGACTAAATGGCGATTTTTAAGAATATTTGTTAAATGACTGTTAAAAACTAAGGCTAATGAAAAAGTTTATTAATCTTTTTGGACCGGATTGGGAAAATTAAAAAGTAAATTTAATGAATTCTAATTTATATTTTTTACTTTGGCTCATAGCAGTAGCTCGGCGGGATGTTTTTTTTTTTTTTTTTTTTGTAAATTATTACTAATGAAAAATAAATTTTCCAACATTTGTAATCCATGTTTTCAGTCCTAAATTTGTTAGATGGGGATTTGTTTAAGACTGGAGTACGAGTGAAGAATTTTGTGTTAACTATTTTTATGAATAAAACTTTATTTTTTAATATTAAAAATTATTGTAAATAAATAATTTTGTTATTAATAAAATATAATTTAGTCATTTTTCTTAAAATAAAATATTTTTTTTTTTTTTGTTTTATCAAATAAACAAATTTTGAGTTCTTTAGAAGTTGAAGCTATTGGCCGTTTTTTCAGAAATTCCTCTTTTTTGTGATTTTATTTTTGGAAATCCCCTTTTTTTTAGATACTTTTTAAAAATTCTCAATAGTAACGCTGTTTGCACTAGTATTCAGATTAATGAAAATTGTAAGTATATTGTGTAGTATAGATTGTGAAAAATGTATTCCGAAATTTTTAACGAATTTGAACAATGTGATGGGTTCACAGGAAGCAGGAAGGTCAATGGTAAAATTTTGGAATATATGAGATTTTTAACGGAAATATAATTGTTTGTACTATATCGGACCATATATATCTACATCGAACCATATTATATATCGATAAAATGGTGCTAAAAATACTTTTTAGTGTTAAAGTTGAATTTCGGGAGTCCATTTTTAGGGAAACTACAAAAACCAATGCACCGATTTGAACAATATTTTACATACTATATTCTTGAAGAGCAATCACATATACATAGCAAGTTGGATTTATTTATCTTTAAAATTAAAATAACTTCAATTACAGACAGACATCAGCGTTCTCTCTCTCAAAAAAAAAAAAAATAAATAAATAAATAAAAATAAAAATATATAAATATAAATTTATATATATATATATATATATATACGACGGCTTAATTTTTAAAATTGCAGGTTCTATAATCGTGACAATTTACAAAAAACGGGTTCTATTTTCGCGAATTTTATATGTTTTTTCTTTATTTGATGCCTATAACAAAAAAAGGGAAATCGCCGTCCTTTTTATATTAACCTTTTTAAATGACTTTGATCTTCAATTTTATCAGTTTATTCGTGTTATTTGTGGTGTAAATGCATTTCCTAATATGGGAAAAGTTCGACATATTTTAAAACCACCGATTTATAAAAATTAGAGATTAAAAAAAAAAATTAAAGTGGAGATTCCATAAATTCAATTTTCAAGACTTACATGTTGAATAAGTCTTCGGTTTACCGCATTCTAAAGCAAAAAAATTCAGTACAATAGATGCTCAGAAATTCGAAGTTCCAGAAATTCGAATCAGTAATTTCAATACATTTATCGCTTTAAAATTAGAATCCAAAATTCGAATTTCCGAACGTTTTTTTTCTTTTTTGTTCTAAACACTAAATTTTTGACAATTTGTTTTAACCAAATACAAAGTAAAAAGGGGAATCCCATTTTAATAGATGATTTACAGATCTTGTTGATGTTGTTAGAGTTTAAAAGTCAGTTTCGGAAATTCGAATCGCGCTAAAAACAAAGTGGTTCTACATTGACCTGTATGCATAAAGGTTTGCTGTTCTGTTTTTGTGTTTGTATTTTTCTTTTTTTATTAGATAGTCCATAAGATTTCTCATTTTCTGAAGACACACGAACCACGATAAAGAGAAACGATTAAACAGCAACACAAGTTTTTCTACAAGCAAACACACTCTTACAATACCATGCAGTTCTGCTGCAGACATTTTTTTTGTTGTTGATTGTAATTCATCTAATAATATGTTCACACACATTATTTTTTTTTTTTTTTTTGTTTTTTTAAATACAATAAGTTTAAACATCACTGTTCACATATCATTTTATTTTGTTTTTTCTTTTGGACTGTTTTTCGTTTGCCAAACTATTTTCACAAATTTTTGATTTAAATAAAAATTTGACTAACGAACACTTTTTAATTCAAAATATACAAATTTTTAAACATATAAAATTTATGAACAAATATAAATTTCATTCATAATTTTTAGTTTTTGGTTTTTAAACAATTTAACAATTTTTACAAATTCTTTTTCCAACAAACTTCTATGAGAAAAACAAATCCATTTGTTTGTGTGAGTGTTTTTTTTTTTTTTTTTTTTTTTGAGAAAACGACTCGTTTTTCAAAAAACTTCTAAATGTGAACAAAGCATGTTTTGAAAATTTATAGTTAATAAACATTCCGCCAAAACTGTAGGTTAAATAAAATCACTACATATTTTAAGAGTTAATAATACTTTGTTGTTTTCATTTTTTATTTTTTCTTTTTCTTTTGTATTGGCTAACAGCAACCAACAGCAAAGGATAAGAAACCAATTAATTGTATATAAATATTTAAAGGAGCATGTTTCAAGAGCTATTTTAATACATCTTTTAATCGGCCAATATTTATGTACAAATATAAACAGAAAAAAAGGAAAAGTAAACAAAAAAGTCAATAAAACGTTCTTTAATACGCTTTAACGTGCACAGAATTAAAGTGCATTTAAATTCCAGCAGAGCAGAGATTAATCATATAAATTATGTTTTTTTTTTTTTATTAAAGATCATTTTATTTTAAAAACTTTTAAATTAAAAATTTTAAAACTAATGAAATGACTTGATTTCTATTTAAGTTTTTGAATATTTTTCTGTTTATATGGCTTTAGTAATTCTTATATTTGCTGTCATTACTATTAAAATTAGTATTCGATAATGTAAACGTTGCCCCCCGATTGACATTAGTCACAGTGGCTCTTTAAAGTCTACTCTCTTTTATTTGGTACCTAAATTTAAAACTACCGGTTCTGTAAAGGTCAGATCGTCCAAAAATAACAACGCTGTCCATTAATTAGTACCGGCAAATCCGAAGCAGTCGATTTTTATTCTTAAAAAAGAAGTCCTTCTTTGGCAGTCTTCATCTTAGCGAGTTTTAAATTAAGACTTTAATGTGCACCTATACAAATTCCAATTGAACTAAAATTCACTTAATTTAAGTTAATAGTTAGGACAAGAGGATATTGTTCACAGACAGACTGTCAGAAAGACAGATCTAAACTCACTAGTGGTGGCGTTTTATAAGACTGCAGCTAAATATAACTGACATATTAGGTCTCTGTGAAAACTTGATAAAAATCAAGGGAACTTACAATATCACTGACTGAGGTGCGTTGAGGATGCATGGCTGCACGTCCGTAGGAGCGTTAGTGAGTCTACGGCCAAGTATGTTCTTGGCATATTCGTAGACTTTAAGGGTGCTTTTGACTACCTGTCGTGGAGTAGCGTCTTTAGAAGGCTGGAAGAAGTGGGCTGTCGGGAGCTAGCCCTCTGGAGGAGCTACTTCTGCGACAGACGGGCTTGTGTCGTAGGTGCCAGCGACACGGTTTGGAGGGACGTCACTCGTGGGTGTCCGCAGGGTTCCATTTGTGGTCCATTTATTTGGAACCTTATGATGGATCCTCTGTTGGCGCAGCTTGGGCGTTCCTTCAAGGTGTGTGCGTATGCGGATGACTTGCTCATCCTTGTCGAAGGTCAGTCTCGTGCTGATCTAGAAAGCAGGGGTGCGCAGGTCATGCGTGATGTATGTGAGTGGAGCGGTCGTTCAGGCGTCGAAGTGGCGATGGACAAAACCGAGATAATGTTGCTTAAGGGCAAGTTATCTCGGGGCCGTCCTCCGCTCATTCGGACTGGCAACGTTAGTCTCAGATATGCGACTGAGGTCAAGTATCTGGGAATAATGATGAGTGAGAGGATGAACTTCCTGGTTCATCTTACTCACATAAGGGACAAACTGTCTAGTGTTGCAGGTAAGGTTAGGCGCATCCTCAGGAGTGACTGGGGCCTCAGTAGGCGTGCTGTTCGTACCGTGTATGGGGGGCTTTTCGTTGCTTGTGCAACGTTTGGTGCCCCTGTATGGTATGAAACGGTTATGTCTGTTGTTGGCAGAAACAAGGTCTTATCCTGCCAAAGGGTCGCGATGTTGGCGTGCATGCCAGTTTGTAGGACAGTGTCGACGGACGCACTACAGGTTCTTCTGGGTGTGGCACCTCTTGATCTGGAGGTAATACGTCGTGCTATTGCCTTCAAGATCAAGAAGGGGCTACCGCTTCTTGGCCATGACTGGGTATTTACTTCTGATCTGGTGGATAGGGATAGCTTGCTGGTGAAGGCACTCTTAGAGGAGTGTCTTTTGTCTAGGTGGAGGACGAGATGGACGAACAGTGACAATGGGAGGGTAACGTATGAGTTCATACGTGACGCGGACTTCGTACGGCAACGTCCAGATTTTGGTTTCGGCCTGAGTCTGGGCTTTATACTGACAGGACATGGCTCACTCAATGCATTTTTGCATAAGAGAGGTCTGTCCGACACTCCGAACTGTGGGTGCGGGAGGGGACTTGAGGACGTGTGGCATGTACTGACGACATGCCACTACTATGACGACATTAGGAATTTAGATGGTATGGGCATAGCTCATACTGTGGGGGGTTGGGTTTTTAGTAGGGCCTTAGTGGACGTGCGGACATTTAGGGGGCTGGGCGATTTCGCCCGGATGGTATTTGATAGGAGAAGAAGGAGACATGAGTAGTGGAGGTGGCCTCTATATGAGCAACCGTGGTGGTGCTCCCTGCACTTTGCTGGGTTGCTCTTTTCGTCGCTGTTGCTTGTCCCCGGTTTGCGGGTATGTATATGCCCGCTGGCGGTGGTTGGCAGGCTGGATTGCGGGTTCTTGCTCCGACTTCGCGTTCCTGTTTCGCCGTTGCTGTGCCTCTTGTTTCGTCTCTTCCTGGTGTCTCATTTGCTGTCCCTCCTGCTGTGTTTTTCTCTGCTCCCTCGTTGTTTGTTCCCGGGTCACTCTTGTGACCAAGAACACCCGCGAGGGTGCCAGCGTCGAACTTGTCCTGGTTGTTGTGCGTTTTGTCCTGTGCTGGGTCACACCATGTGGCCAACGAATCGCCCGTGAGGGCGACTGTTGATTGTTTGTGAGGTAATTGTTGTTCATTTATGTTGATGTTTGTTCTGTATGTGGTGGCGGGTCACCAGTCCCGAACTGTTTGGAGTTCAACTGGTAGTAGTCAGTCTTTGGCTACGAGGTCCGACCGGTGACTTAATACTGGTACCACAGGTGTCAGGAGCCCCTGGAACTCCGGTTCCAGCCTGGCAATGGTGCGGCCCTTCGGGGAGTAACGTGGTGGCTGTGGTTTAGACCCAAATCGCGGGTAGAGCGCAAGCTCAGTGTGGAGTTGCATTGCAACCGGGTGCCGTGACCCATAGATCGGAAGGAGTGTTAGATAGGCTCCGCTCCTGACCAAGGGGGAGGTCATGTCCAAATACATGACTTCAAATTGGTAACTCAAGGATGACCTTGGTCAGACTTGGGGGCGTTGGTGGACGCATTGTATTCACCCTGTGCGAAGAGCACCGTGAGGTTGGGTCCACATGGACGGGTACTCACGTTAAAACCCTCGGCGTTGACACCAAAAGCTCCGCCACGGCGGCTTGTCTTCTCGGATGAAACCTTGATTTCCTTGATGTATAGCTAATACGTGGTAGAGCAAAATTCCTATTTTTCTAAGCCTAAGATTGCTACTTTGTCTTTTGTGAGGATTGACAGGAAATAGATGGGGAGTCAGTACCCTAGAGGTCTGACTTAAAAGTAGGTGCCCAGGGACAGTGAGGCTACCTCATTTCACTGTCCTTGACTGGTTGTTGCTGAGGTCCTTTAAGCGGTTACTTGGTGGCTTACGGTTTCAAGTGTTGAATGCTTGCAGTAACACGATCACAAGGGTGATGAGGAGAGGGTAGTTCTGACCCATAAGTATGTGGTAGTATCTTGGTCAGAAAACGAGTATTTGTTGCAACTTGTATGTGTAACAGCATACAGGGGCGTTGGTTGGCGCATTGTACTTCACCCGGTGTTAAGACCACCATGGGGTAAGGCCATCGTGGCAGGTACCCATGTTAATCTGTAACACATTTGACACTAAAAGCAATAAGTTCTGTAAGATGTACACAATGCCATACTCTATTGAATATCCTGAATATTTCTAAAATCACACTGTATGGAATAATTCCGAAGTGTTATGAAGTATCTACCAAGAGCTAAGAGAGTGAAATTGGATCGTTATTTGCGACATTGAGTTTTGGAGCATTTTATTTATTTTACAAAAATATTTGTGTTTCATATTTCTGAGTTATCTTTTGCGGCTAATTTCTTACCTTGGACACAATGGTATTCAGACAGATATGTAGACTTCATTGAAGTTAACAGCTTTGAATGTCGACAGATTATCAAAGTAGATATCAATATGGCACTCAGTGTTGCCAGAAAATTGATAACAAAATAGAAAATTTATCAAAAAATTTATAATAAAAGTAATTTTATTTCAAATTTCTGATAAAAAGATAATTTTATAAAAAAATTGCTACAAAAGAAAATTGAGAATATTTCGTTACTCATCGAGTGACATCTTCAGAGTCATTTTCATAAATAATAATATTAACACGTCATGACATTTAACATATACGAAATATTATAGGACATAAACAATTATCAGTCATGAAAAAAAACATACTTATTACAAAAATATTGAAAAATAAACGAACATTGATGCTGTCTGTTCATTGTCCAATATTGCCTTTCAAAAAAAAAAACTTACAAAGAATGTTTCTATATAAAGAAAATATATAAAAAATTTCTTAAAAAAAATTGCCGAAAATTTCCATGAATAGAAAAGATATTGAAAATTTTCGGAAAAGTAGAAATTATTAAAAATTTTCGATAAAAAGAAAATTTATCGAAAATTATCAATAAAAAGAAAAGTTATCAAAAATTTTCGATAAAGGAAATTAATCAAAAATTTTCAATAAGAAGGAATTTTATCCAAAAATTTCTATAAGAAAAATTTTCGAAAATTTGCAACAAGAAGAAAGTTTATATAAAATTTTCAATAAGAAGAAAATTTATCGAACATTTATTGAACATTTATAGAAAATTTCGAATAAAAAGAAAATTTATTAAAAATTTTCCATAATAAGAAAATTTATCAAAAATTTTCTACCAAGAGAAAATTTCTGAAAATTCGTCGAAAATTTCTATAAAAAGAAAACATCGACAATTTCTAAAAAGGTAGAAATTATCAAAAAATTTTCGATAAAAGGAAAATTTATCGAAAGTTTTTTTATATAAAGATAATTTATGGAAAATTTTTCATAAAAAGAAAAGTTATCGAAAATTTTCAATAAAAGTAATTGATACATTTACTTCTCTCAAAAAGGAAATTTATCCAAGATTGTCAATAAAAAGAAAACTTTTAAAAAATGTTTAACAAATTTACCGAAAATTTATCGAAAATTTACAATAAAAAAGTGTATCGAAAATTTCCGATAAAAAGAAATTTACCAGAAATTTCCAATAAAAAGAAAATTTATCTAAAATTTTTATAAAAGAAAGTTTATCAAAAATTTTCCATAAAAGAAAAGATATCAACAAATTTCTCAAAAATAGAAAATTTATCAAAAATTGTCAATAAAAAGAAAATATATCAAAAAATTTCTCTAAAATAGAAAATTTATCAAAAATTTTCCAATAAAAAGAAAATTTATCAAAAATTTTTTAGGAAAAGAATAACATTGACAAATTTCTATGAAAAAGACAATAAAAAGAAAGTTTTTTTTAATTTGTCTATAAAAAAAAATAATACTGAAAATTGTATATAAAAACAAAATTTCTATAAAAAGATTTACAAAAAATTTTCAATAAAAAAATATAGAAAATTTTCTAAAAAAAAAATTATGAAAAAAATCCTATAAAAGAAAAATTATCAAAAATTTTCATAAAAAAAAAATTTTAACGAAAAATTTCTATAGAAAGAAAATTTGTTCGACAATTTCCAATAAAAGGAAAATGTTTCTAAAATTGTCTATAAAAAGAAAAATATTGAAAATTTTCTACAAAGGAAAATTTATCGAAAAATTTATTTAAAAAGCCGGATTCCTTTTCATAGCCTTATTGCTTAGAAAAAAAATTTGATTGCCGCAATAATCATATTCGTATTGCTGAAGTTTCCCTCATCGAGAGAGATTGTGCCTCACGGGTGATACACTTAAGTAATAAGAAGAAGATAATCATCTATGTGAAAAAACAAGATACCGCCAGATAATCTTCTGGAAGATGTATTAGATATATAGAAAAATTATCACTAAATAAATCTTGAAATAAAATAATAAAGAAATCTTTTACATCTTGTAAAGCATGCATTCACATAAATCTTAACATCATAAGCACCAAAACAGAAACACTCACATAAAATATCAATTTGTGGCTAAAAGACAATATTTAATTATAAATATTTATAAATATTAAATATTTTTTCATTTAAAAAAAATTTTTCGACAACTGACAAAATTGTGACCGAAAAATAAAAGTATTACATTAATTTCTTCCAAATGATTTCATCTTACTGAAAAAAGGACGATATTTTGATGATAAAATTAATAAAACAATTTGAAATTTTATATATTTTTTTGTTGTTTGTTGCCTAATTTTCTTTAAACTGATACAAAATAAACAAAAAGTTTATTTATTTTCTTTTCATTTCTTTATTTTTAATTTAAAACTTTTTCAATTTTGTTTACGAAATTCACATTAATTTTTAAAAAATGTAGTAATTCTTTTCGTGAGTAATTGAAAAAAATCTGAAGAACTCGCATTGCGCTTTTTTTATGCAAATTTGTATGAAAATTACCGGTCCGGGCTTGTTGTGTTCATACATTTACCAACAATTTTTTGATATAAAAAAAATAGATATGGAAAAGTTTCTATACAAATTTATATAGAAAATATCTAATAAAAAGAAAAAGTATCAAAAATTTTCTTAAACAAAAAAACAATTGAACTTTTTCTATAAAAAGAAAATTTATCGAAAACTTTCTATAAAAAGAAAATTATTCATTTTCTATAAAAAGAAAGTTCTATAAATAATTATTATATTAATTTAAAATGTTCAAAAATTTGATAAATATGCTTAAAAATATATTAAAAAACTACATCAATTTTCAAAAACACACTCCCCGCAAAATCCTGTTCCGAAATAGTAGTTAAAATTCTCAATTTGTGCCAAATTCTCTCATCCCTTAAATCCTCAACGAATTTTAGAATAACTATTGAACAAAATAGAGTTTTCGAAAATGTATTGTTTCTTTTTAGTCACAATTGGGGGATTTTAGAACAATCGGGATTAAGCCAAAATTTGTACATAAAAAGAGTTGAATTTGGCAAATTTTCTTAATTATCAAATTCATAATTGTTTATTTTGGTACACGAAAAAGATATCGTCATTAATTTTTTTTTTCATATGATATCCAAATTACAATATTTATATTGTGTTATCGGTAATTCTATTAGTGATTTAGAAATAAGTTAAACTGTGTTTAAAATTTTGAGTTATCTTATTTCATTTCAAATGTATTTTAATGAATCACAAATTAATATTAAATAAATTTCTAATGGAACAGTAAAATATGAAATATCTATTAGTAATAGAATGACTGACAATAAAAAATAAAATATACAATTTAACATATTTCACAATATATATTATATAGTATATAATATATATTATATGTATGTATACTAAATCATTTACCATAACGTTATTTTCAATTTTATATCTAAAAACCCCAATTCCACAATCTACATTGTTGCTTGTTTAAACAAATAAACACACGCACACACACACACAAAATGTCAAAACAAATTATTTATTGTCATTAAAACATCCTGGCCCTTTATTAAATTATGATGATTTTATTTTTATTATATTTTTTTCCGTTAATTTTTATTTTTTTTTTTTTTTTTTTTTTTTTTTTTTGGTACCCCACATCATAATAAAAAGCATAAATTAATCATTTTCTTTTGACACTTATTATAATATTTTCAAATATACTCAGCAGTTTTTGATGAATATTGCATGTCCTAGGAGGAAGTCAATTGCCAAGTGATGACACTTTTTCTCATTGGTAACAGAAGGGAGTTAGCCAAGTAGCTAGTGCAAGATACTAGTGAAATTTACCGACAAAATAGAGTCAATTGCCGCTAATAAATCTGCTGGGTATTTAGTGTATACATACAAAATCAACAATACCTCCGCATGTATAAATATGTTTACAATAAACATAAGTACATATATGATATTAACTAATACATTGAAAGTGAGAAATACAGAAAACGCAAAGAGAGTATGAGAGAAAGTAATTGTGTTATACGGTTTGAATACAAAAGGGAGAGAAAAGGTATTTTGTATGTATGTATGTATGTATGTATGTATGTATGTATGTGTTTGTAGTACTTTTCAGAAAATTATTGTGCAAATGTTAATAGGTTTATGTCATTTACTTTGACATAGATATACATAAAAACACACAAATACATATAAACATATATATATATATATATATATATATATATATATATATAAAAGTAACCCTCGATTTACGCGGTTCATTGAAATCAGAAAAGTAATTTTGTCTAGCAACTTCAAAGCATTTCGCTTATAAAATTTGTTTTGTGATCTTTATTTCTTAAAAAATATTTTTTTTTTCAATAAATTCATTTAAACACATTTCTATATTTCATGCAATTCAAGGCTTGTTATTTTTTTTTTTTTTATTCATCAAATTCACGTTAAATAAAAACGTGTATTTCAAAAAATTGACAGTATTATTGAATCGCTTTATAAAGAAATCGCGTAAATAAAGTATCGCGTAAATCAGGGGTTACTTGTACTCTATACAACAGCCGCAGTAATAATAAAGTCATTTTTAATTTTTTATAATTTTTTTGTCCTGTGTCAAGTCAATGTTCATAAATGAATTGCATAAATATATTGTAATTTCCGTTTTAAATCATCGAATGAACTTTTTACACACATATATTGATTAATGTATGCTGGATTGTCATAGCTGAAAGAGTAGAGTTTCGAGTAAAATAATTTTAAAGGTGATTTTACTTAACTTTATATAAATAGTAGATTTTTTTAGTTAAGATTTTCTATTATTTTCGTGAATATTGTTATTATCTTTTTTTTCTAATTTGTTACAATAACACACAGGATTTACAACCCTGCTTTCCTGGTAAGCTAGCAGGTATAATTGGAAACAAAAATAAACTACTTATTTTTTGTCTGAATAACTAGTTATTTTTGTTCGACTTGTCCACAAATTCATGTAATTAGTTTTTGACTCAATGGGTACTCAAAAATATGTACCTAAACAAAAAAAAAAAAAAAAAATTTTGCCGTCAGTGAGACTCGAACTTGGACACACACTAACCATTCGTTTTTACTGACTAACGTCTTACTCAGTACACCATCTCGCACATAGCATCCTAAGCGACAAAAACTCTATTTAGTTTAAAATATCTTTTTAGACATTTTTTTATAAAAAACTAACAGCTTCAGGCGGATTAACAACCCTCTGGTTGTTAATCCGGCGCTCTAGCCAACTCATCCACGTGATTGCAGTATTACTGTGCCATTATACTATTGAGTACTTATTAATGTAATACAGAGTAGGCAAATAATAATGACGCCTCATTACCAAGAAACTACTTAAATAAGTAGTTGTTATTACCGAAAACCAAAAAGTTTTTGCTGGGAACCTATACAATGATGTAATATTTTTTAAAGACTTTTCTTGTAAGTATAAATAGATTTATTTCTTTATAAATTTGAAAAAAAAATTTAGAACTTATTAGATTTTATATGGAATGATTTACTTAAACATTTTAGAAGTTTTTATTTTTGCCCCAAGTACGTTTCAAATAAAGCATAAAGTGATTTGCTTAAAAATATATCAAAAATAATTTGTTAAAGCTGTGAAGTTTTTAAATAATTGTTTGAGTCTTTAAACGATTCGACGATTTGATTGTCGTCTCACTTTATTGTAAATATAAATAGCAATTAAAATTTTATATCTTTAGTGTTATTTTGAAATAGAAATGCAAATTTATTAATAATAAATTACTTCTTATTTGTAGTAATTATAAAAAATATAAATAGGCTTTTTTCATTCAAGAAAATTCAAATTTGACTTAAAATTTAGGTAGCTGCGAGATCTTTAGATCATCAAAACATTTTCGAAATATCTAAAAATTTACAAGATATTTTGAATTTTTGGAAATTTTTTAGTTTTTCGCATTTGACAACTTTGTTGTTTTTCTTACCTTTTACAAGTAATGAAAGATTATGGAGCAAATCTATATATAAATTATATAATATTGAAATAACTCTTGTCCCTACTCGTGAAAAATTCTAAGCTGGGCACTCATTTAGTTTAAAAGTTATAAATCAAAATATAATAAAATCACCAATAACTTCTGAACTATTTATTTATTTATTTATTTAATAGCCAATGAAATAACAATTTATTAGCATATATAGCATACGTATTATTCTTAAAGCTATTTACCATAAAATGTTTTTCATAGTTATTCAATAATAAAGTCTTATTATTCAACTAAGTTAAAAATACTCCTTTTAATGCGGATTGTATTTACTGAGAAATCAATATATGGATAAAAATTTACACGATTAATATACGTCTCATGGGATCAAAGTTGGTATAATTGGGTCGAAAATATTTGATTTTTAAAGTAGTATAATATGTGGTTGGACGATTTGGGATTACAACTATACATAATAAAATGTTAATTTATAATTAGTATCATTAAATATATATATATATACTCAGCCGTTATCAAAAAAAAACTTAATATAGCTTTAATAACCATTGTTAGGCTTACTCTTAATTTACCTTTAGTAACCCATTCATAACTTTAAATATTTTAAACTACGTTCGAGACTACTTCAAAGCTACTTTAAGCTTATTTCCGTTACATACATATTACAAAAAAAAAAGATTTTTTTGTATTCATTTGTAAATTTTTGGCAAAAGGGTCACATTTTTTAAATTCCGGATGTTAAGATTCGTTCTGATGTTAAAAAAAAAAAAATGCGTCAATATAGTTATTTAAATACGTATAAACTGAATTCCGTAATAGGGTAATATTTTCCTCACATATGTCCAATTTAAAATATTTTGTAATAAGATTATAAACATACACAGGAAAAATAAATTTCGTATTCCATTACTAAATTCATAAAACCAATTATATTTTTACTGAAATCGGATCTATCACTAACTTAGTAAAATCAAACATTCAAATTCGTAAATATTTTATTGAAAATTTTTTAATTTTTTTTTTTTTTTTTTTTTTTTTTTGTTGAAATATTTTTACTATTTATAAATTTGAATATTGGAAAATTCTCATGAAACAAAAACAAATATTAGATAGTTATATTGATTTCGTAACCGAATATTCGTTATTCAGATACAATCAACAAAAATTAAATAAAAGTATTTAATTTATACATATTTACATTTACGTAAACTCAATAATGATTTATTTTGAAATTAAAAACTTATTTATCATCATAAATGTACTAGAGCATCAAAAATAATATTGGAATAAAACAGTTAACGAATAATTTATTCTAACTATTCACAACACTGACAATATAAATGCGAGAGAAACTGAGAAGAGTTGCCTAAATAAACAAAAAACAGTTTATTAGTTAATGTAGACTGTAAACAGTTTTTTAAATATGATTTTCTTAATAAAGACTTCAAGGAATAAAGTCTGTATAAGCTAGTTTTTGTTTTATATATAAATCAGAATTTGTTCCAAATACGGCTGATTGCCTTTAAAATGATATGTAGAGAGTTAACATATTTCAAAAGTTTAAGATTTATTAGAATTAAATCATTTATTTATAAGAATTAAATCATTATATCTCCAAAAACGATATTTTTAAAATTCTTAAAAATATAGATAATGTTAAGATAAATCTTCTCCATACTTGTGCAAAATTTCTTTGGGAACGCTTCTTTAATTTAGAAGTTATGGAGCAAAATATAATTTAAAGTAAAATTTTATTTATTTTAAATATGAGCTCACAAAAAAAAAAAAAAAAAAAAAAAACAGCACAACATACTTTGAAATTATTATATGCAAATATTTTAAATTTTATATGCAAAAAATTTACTTTTAACCATATTTTGTTTCATAACTTCTGAACTAAATAAGTGTACACCTTGAAATTTTGCATGTCTATGGAGAAGAGTTATGTCATTATTATGTTTTTTTTTTTTGGAGAATTTTAAAAATAGCGGTTTTTGAGATATAATAGTTTTACTTCTATATATGTCCAACTTTGATGTTTGAACTTTTGTTATAAATAAACTTTATACATATCCTTATAAAGGTTAGTGTATTTGTCTTACTTTAATATAAAACTAAAACTAAAAACAAGTATGCCTTTGTGAAGTTTTTAGCTTTTTTGCATTTTTCAAAAACTCATATTTTTGGACCGCAAAGGGCCTTGAGTGTAAAAGTTTGATCTGAGTAATACTTACAATAGCTTGTAGTAAAATTCATTAAAATCGAAGATGTCAAATCCTTTTGCTGTCTATTTTCACATGGAATCACTTATATTTTGATGCTAAAATTAAAATCGAAAAACTAGATTTAGTCTTAAAAAGGCTAAAATGACAACACTGATTTCACTAAACATAATGACAAATAATAACATAAAAAAAGTTCCTAAAAGAGAAGCACAAGCAAAGTTAAATGCTTCAACAATATTAGGTGGTACCGCAAAGTGTCTACCACTCTAGAAAAACAGAAATAAAAACTACTAAGTAAAATGCTTTTTAGAATAATGATAGCAAAATAATGAAATTAAAGACGAAACAGATGATTTTTGATTCTATTATGAACATAGTTTCAATAATTATACACACGCATACGTACATAGTCAGTCAACATTGACACACATTTACTTGGAAAATTAGATTTTATGTAAATACTATGTAGGCGTATAATTAATATTATTTTATAAGGGAATTTAAATTAAACATGTGTACATTAGATAGTTTGTATGTATTGTAAATTATATTAAGATTTATAATTTCATTAAAAGGAAAATTAAGGAAAGGAAAACACATTTGTTAATATAATTATTTATTAAGGTTATTTTGAATACATTTATTTATATAACAATCGTAGTATTTTAAAATAAAATAAATTATGATTTTAATTAAAGGAGAATTTTATTAACTTATTTAATGGCCTAATTTTATAAAAGGAAATGAAAATTCATTAAGACAATTTGTATTGAAGACAACAAATAAATTTGTTTGTTGTTTGGTTTCGTTTCGTTTATAAAATCAAGCCCTAAATAAAATAAGGCCTTATAAATAATAAAAATTTTAAATTATAAATTTATTATTTCTATTTTTTTAATTTTATTAAACATATTGTAAACATTTTATTATGAACAATATTTTATTTGCTAATCAAATCATATTAAAAAGTTAATTAGAAAAAAAGAAATAACTCAGACCTAAAACTTTTCCAACAACAATCTTACTAATTACACTGTGTGACAATGTCCTAAAAAAAAATCACACATGAAAAAAATCAATATATTTATCAAACTACAGACTCGAAATGTTTTTTTGTTTTATTTTTTGTTTTTTTTTTTAAGTTGTATTCTATGGATGCTTAGCTTTCATTTGACACCCATATTGGGTTGATATAGTGTTGGTAAATATTTTATAAATTGTTTTAAAAATGTATATCCCTTGAAACTTTGAAGTCACTTTTACAGGACATTTGACATCCTAGAGAAAAACTGGCTACGTAGTTTTACTGCGTATTGTTTCTAGTTTCGTGCTAATATAGATTTGGAAACGTTTGAAGTTTTTGTGGTTAATATAAAAATGATATTAAAAGTAAAATTACACAATCCCAATAAATTTCTGTTTAAAGAAACCCAAACATATACATATATACACAAGAACATAAAATAAACATCTCAGTTGTGTAAAATTCAAAAGAAATTGCACATAATATCTGAATTATAAAACTCAAACCACCAAAGCCAAACTGTGAAAAAAAAAATAAGAAAAAAAAGTACTATATATGACAATGGATTTTATAAATGATAAACAACTCACACATACTCATATCCACTAACGTGGAAATAAGTATTTATTTTCTAAAATATGTAATTATTTAGCCACAAAAGTTTGAGGAGGAGTTAAAAGAAAATTAGAAAGAAAGTACTAAATACAAAAGAAAATAAATTAATGGAAATGAGCGTCCATATGAGAAAATAGGAAGAAAAGTAAATTACCACAACACATAAGACAACTCACTAATTTGGTTTAGAGACTTATTAGACAAATAAATGAAAATTAAATAAACTTGAAAGCAAATACAAGAATATATCACACTTATGATCGCATGAGTATTTATTTGTTTTTTATTTATTTATTTATTTTTTTTTTTTTATAAGAAAAAAATAAAATCTTTGGTCTTCTAAAATTTTTTTCATATTTCTGCCAAATGAATAAATGAATTGGTATCGTAAGAAAAATCTTCGAGAGGCGCATTTAATGACATAACAGCAGTTATATACAATTATATATATATATATATATATATATATAATTAAGTGACACACGAAATAGTACCACAGAAATACATGTCTTTAAATAAATGCATAATTTTAGTATAACAAAATATTTATATTTTTTATTTCTTCAGGAAACTAAGCCAACACTTTGAAATTTGGTTGCGCAAAAAATTATTTTTTTCTGAACTTTAGTTTAGGAGATATAATTAATTAAAGTTAAAAAATGTGATTTATTATTATTATTATTATGTGTATATGTATATATACAGGCAGTATATATATATATATATATATATATATATATATATATATATATATATATATATATATATACATTTATATATACCTTTTTGAGAAAAAGAAACGGAAAAAAGTTTTAGTATAACTGAAAGATTTGTATGTAAAAATTTAAAAACAAAATTTTTTTATTATGAAAAATTTCGATCATGTATGAACATGGTGCGAAATTTAATTTATTTCATTAATCATATCTCCCAGTTACGTTTTTTATGATATAAAATTTTAATATTGTTCCTTTAGCACATATAAAAAAAATTCAAAAAATGCTGGAAAAAGGAATTTATTTCATTTTTATAAAGCTCGCAAAAGGATTATGTAGGATTAAGAGACAATATTTTAAAATACACTAAAATTTTAGAATTTTATAAATTAATTCGGTCTTGGGATTATTGAAGAATTGCAGAAGAATATATTTTAAAATTTTATTAAAAACTCGGCAGAATATTGTAAGAGGGTCGCGAAGACCTTCAGTTTGAATAAAAAATTTCAAGTATTTCTTTAGAGATTGATAACACAAATTTATTTATTTATTCGTACTTATAAAGTATATCGATATTATGAATAAAGGTTGCAGAATATTATACAATTTTTAACTACTGAACTGAAATTGTTGCCATAAAAGTGAATTTTATCTCGATTTAAAGTTTATGAAAACTTCTTTTTTTCGAAAAAAAATACATTCCATCTGGAATGTCAATATCAATTAAAAGAATTGATTCAATAAATTTTAAACATAAGTAAAAAAAATTTAAAGATTCTCTCGTTGTACGAACTTCATATTTTCAGAAACTTCTTTAAAATACAATGAACTTTATTCCTATAAAACTGTTTGCCAGGTTGACCAATTTAAAAAATGTTTAGTCTGAAATTCATGCTAAATAATTTTTGTTTCTTATTATTTTTGTGAAAAACACTTTGATTTATTTAGTGATAATTCATCCATGACTCAAGACTTTTAATAATAATTTTTCAAATCCTTTTTCCAATACGAAAGATTTAATTGAAATTTATAATTATTAGAAATCAAATGTTTTAATGTTCTCTTAAATTAGACCGATTTCACAGTAGCTGTTGATATTATTAATATTTATTTATCTTAAGGTTTAGGAATTGTTTAAGAATAACTTTTGATATCAAATTGAGAAAGTGTAAATTTTTTTCAAAATGAATACCAATTTGAATTCAAACATGAAATTTAAATTGGATTTTTTTACATATTTTGAGAAACACGTTAAAATTATTGTGAGGATATATTTCCAAAATTGCTCCAAAATTACGTTGGATCACCATCCAGTTCTTACATCTCAAGTAAGTGGTGAAGTAAGAGCTTGTGAAAACCCCTGATCTACTTGATTGATTTAATAAATTTTTTAATAGGAAAAATTTGTCAGTTTTGAATCTTTTATAGTTGTTGGTAATAGATATGCAAATTTTGGTGAGAAGTGCAAAATTTATTTATTTCTTTTCAAAGCTTTTTAAATGACTTTTTCAGGAATGAAAGACCAATATTTATTTTATACATTACATAAGAAATAATATCAAAAATATTATGCTAAAATGTTTTTTTTTTTTTGTCTAATTTAAAAAAATGTATTTACAAAATATCATAATTTTTTCATAAAAGCAGCACTCCTGCATTCATATTTGGCCGAGCGAGGCAATTTAGTGTCAAATCGATCTAAATCTATTTTAGGATTAAAGATCGTCAATAAATTAAAAAAACTCGCTGAAAACTTTTTATTAATCCATAAAAATGAAACCTTTTTCTAAAATTTAACATTTTCTACCAATGCTGGATGTAGAGTGGAATTATAAATGAATTTAAAATTTCTTTATTAATATGTAAAGAAAATAATTTTTTTTATTAAAAAAACATTGTGAAAAAAGTGAAAGACTAGTACTAAATTTTTGCAAAAAAATAACCATTTTTCATATTAATTTCAGAGTGCTGACTTTGAACATTTTGCACGTCTAAATGAATTGAAATAACCAAAAACTTTTTGCAACATATTATTTCGAAATATATTATAAATTGTAGAATGTTAAAAAAAAATCCCTCAGGGCCTATTCCCGACAAACGAGATAAAGCCGAGGCAAAAAAAATAAAAAATTCAAAATTCAAGCTTAAGTATCTTTTTAACTATAAAAGAGATAACTTAGGTTGTTTTCTTTTGTCCTGGCAAGCATTTTACAAGAATGTAAAAATTTTTACAATTGAACTTGATTTGTAGAAGTTACGTTTATTTGAAACTTTTACGTAATCGAGATAATCAACTTTGACACACTGTACCTTATCTTATATTATCACAGGGTGACTATAAGACTAATTTTTCTGAAAGCTTAAATCATCCTCTACATTTCAATTCGATCTGACCAATAGGTTAGGATGTTTTTGTTGCTATGCTTTTTTTTTCCTACAAACCATTAATTATTTCATGTACTATTTAAAACAAATTAATCACCAAGCTACGCAGCAAGATACCTATCATTCGTAAAAGAAAGCCCTTTTTAACGCACACATGTTCAGTCACTCTCATTTATCATTAGTTATTTTCTTTTCTAGCTTTGTTTTTTCATTATTTTCACATTCGTTTCCGTCGACATTAGCTGGTTGTCAAGTGTTTTGTTTGTTTTACACAAAGTTATAAACATACATATGCCCAGTAAAAAGATAAGTTTGATTTGAAATTGATTCGAGATTTCAATTAAAAATATTATTTTTTAACCTTTGACATTTTGTTTGCTGGGTTGCTGAGCAATGTTTATTTTATTATCACTACAAATGCGGTGTTTTTTTTATATGGATGTGTGTGAATAAGAGTGTATGTGCGTGGCTTTTAAGTGGCTTAGAAATCACAAAGTAATTACCAACCTGACGTTGTTGTTTTTTTTCTTATTTTCTATTTAACCAAGAGCGTTTTCATGTAAATGTTTACACACATATTTATATATATTAGGGCGGTCTCGATTATTTCAAACTTAAAGTTACGGACAATTATATTGTTAAATGTCTTTTTTCTCTTTTTTTTTTTAAATGAAAAAAACATTCACATTGGTGTTGAAAGCTTGGAAAACAATTTGTTTTTGGACCACCCTATTATACACATACATTTTCTATATGTGATTTGTTTCTTTAATGAAATCTTTTCTCTTCCTTTTATTGTTTATGTAAAATATCAGCTGTTTAAATGAACTATAGGGAAACCTAGATAAAATGTAACAAATGGTAGTTAACTATATGTCAATTAATTTGTAGTTCCGTTGAAATAAGAAATACAAACGAATAGGTATCTTACTGCAGAAAGTTATATCAACACGTTTTCTACAAAGACTGTGCTTTTCAACATTTAAAGTGAAATTGAATTAAAAAAAAAAAACAAGAAGTTTAAATAAACAGGACAAGTTGATTAAAAACAAGTTGATATGAAAGCAAAAAACAGAAGTAAACATGCAGCAGTGTTGAAGCTAGACAAAATATCAGATCAAAAGTATAGAATGGCTGCTGACTGCTGTAAAAGAAAATTGTTTATATATTCTCTCTCTCTGTTTGTTGACCGTTCTTTGCGGAGAAAATTTACTTAAACAATGTATGCAATTACTTATTTAATTGATAAGACAAACATTTATTGACTTTTTTTGTATTGAATATGGTATTTGTGTTTATATATTGGCAATTTTTTATTTTTTTTAAATTACACTGGTCGGCAAAAATTTTTTTCTTCCTCCTTAAAAAAAATTATAAATAATCATAATAATAATAATAATAATAATAATAATAATAATAACAATAATAATAATAATAATAATAATAATAATAATAATAATAATAATGTGGACTAAATAGAATTTGAACTGCTAAACACAAATCTGCTTTCAGTTTTTTCCATCAGGTCGCGATTTTTTTTGTTGCCATTTATTTATATATTTATTTATTTATTTATTTAATGCACCTATAGATTCTACAACATCTGCGAACAAATTACAGTTAAAAAATTAAGTATATATTAAACTTAAAAACAATATCTACACAGAGAAAAAAAATCATACATTTGAAAATATTTGTAAAAAATATTATGAAGCGAACATGTCTTTGTTCACAAACTTTTTTCATAAAAAACAAAACTTTGTTCATAGATATTATTAAATTGTAAATAAATTTTCTGTCAATCTATAGCACGTGCATCATTTTAATTAATAAATGCTTCTAACAGAAGCGTTCTGTTCTGTTCCCAATACATGTGGCTAAAAATTCTCCCAAGAAAATTTCCAACATACATTAACAAATTGAAAATATAAATGAAAATTTAAACAATTTTTTTTTCATTTGGACTTTTGATTCATTACAAAAAATATATTCATTCATTCATTCATTATATTAAGAAAATATTCTTAAATATAATGAACTAAAATCAAAAGTAAATTTTTAAATTTATGCACAAACTTTTTTCTGCTATCATAAGCAAAGTCTTTTGAATTTAAATATCTTATTAATAAATTATTAATCTCGTCACCAATATCAGCAAAATCAATTAGCTCATAATATTTATTTACCTCAATGCATATTCTATGAAATTTATCAAAATCTGCAAAATTGAATTTATGGAAATAAATATAAAGTGGAACATATAATCTAAATTATCTATTTGGATCATTAATAAAAATATTTTACTAATGAGATATTCTGAATCAATATTTCTGTTAACAATATTCAAGAAAAATGTAATGTTTGCAATGACTCTTCTAGCTTTTAAAGATGAAAGCTTCATAAGGAATAAACGGCTACGATATGAAAGAAGGTTGGAATCACGGTTCCGTCTTAGTTTCCGGAAACAAAAGAGAACTGAATCAAGTTTGCGAATGTAAACATTATATCATGGGTCTCAGATTACTGAACCGTATTTCAGAATAGGACTATGCAATATAGTAAATAACCTCCTCGTCCCATAAGGATCAGAGAATTCTTTTGGTCACGGTCTTATATAACTTCAAAACATCATATGCCTTGACTATTTAAGTTGAGTTTGTTATCAAAATTTATTCCTAAATCAATAAAGGAATCAAGCGAGGTCAATTTTGTATCACCAATATAGTAATAACTGCGATTTGAGGAATATCTATACAAATATAAGCAGATTTAGTTCTATTAGGTTGATCTTGCACCAAATATTAAAGCTAGATATAGCGGATTGTATATTTAAAGCATCTTATTTATTTGATTTTATTTTATTTATTTTTTATAAAGTTAGAAATAACTTTAGATCATTTGCATACATTGGGATCTTGCAATGTTGAATGGAATTAGGAAGATCATTTATAAAAAGTAGAAATAATAATGGCATGTCTAATATATCCCTCTTAATAAGGCTAATACATGTGTATATTTTACCATAGCTCAAGAACGGCTTGTTCGATTTATAAAATTATATCATTTTAACATTATTTTTTTATCTGCCCACCAGTTTCGGAGTTATTCAGAAATTACTGCCGGAAAAAAAACAATTAAAATTGAACAATTTCTTTTTCTTGAAAATCTCTTGTAAGAAATGAAACCGACAAAAAGATTAGCAGTTTTCAATACATTATCATAAATTTGGTATTACTATGAATAAAATAAGTCACATGTCTTCAAAATTTATACACAAATCTTGATTTTATTTACAACTAAGTGAAAATATTTCCAATTAAGAGACACACGGTGGACAAAAAAAAAAACAAAATATATGAAATTTGACATGCTAAACGCGAATCTGCCTACAGTTTTTTTTATCAGGTCTTAATTTTCGTCATTAACAAAGCAATTACTGGAATATATTTTACTACAACTCCAGAACGGGTGCTGACGAAAATTGTATTGAAGTCATTTTAACATTATTTTTTATCCGCTTAATATTTTCGGAATTATTCGAAAATTAGTTGTGAAAAAATATAAAATTTTCTTGAAAAATTAATGTCAAGCACATAAATGTAAGTCTTATAATAAAATAAATTTTTATAATATCATATACGTATTGATGTTGGAAATCCTGAAATTATTTTTATTTGTAATTTATCAGTGATAACGTAAAATTCGAACACAAAGTCGTGGTGATTTATAAAATTAAGTTTTTTGAGTTAAGCGTTAGTGATAGTGTAGGTGAAGCGCTTAACGCAAGTGATTTTTAAAATTAGGGCATAAAATAATTTTGCTCCTTAACTCCGAAAGTATTGACCGAATAAAAAATAAATAATGTTGAAATTTAAGATTCTAATCGAGTTTTATCTATCTAAATTTTACAAACTGTTCTCAAGTTATAAAAGTTTGACCGCTGAATAAGGTAGTCATATTAGTCATGCCAATAAAAAAGAATCAGTACGTGATAGAAAAAAAATAAAAAATAAAAAGCAAATTTTTGTTTAGCTCATTAAATTCCATCTAGCCTACTTAATTAACGAAGAAACACACTCAGGCTTAATGGTTAGTAGTCTAAAACACTTTTTCTAGACTACTCAATCTGACAACCTTCCGATAGAAAAATATTTATATATTATTGAATGTACAAAAGAAAATATTATCAAATTTGGGCAAAGAAAATTGAAAAAATTCTTGAGTCTGCTCTGCTCCGACATTCCTGAAGAGATTTTGCTAAATTTCAATAACCAGATTCTCGAAACTATATGCCACATATGTGTTTAAAAAGAAATATACTTATTGGACTATGGGCTTGAAAAAATCCATTTCAAACCTTAGACGGATTTTTACTTCAGCATCATTGGATGTCAAAAAATGTCCTGGAATTATATAAAACATATTATATATCTGAGTACATTTTTCATATCATTTCCTAATAACTATAATAACTCTTCGCCACATACCCGGGTACTTTGTTTGATTTTAAAATTTTCGGATTCCTTTAATAATGAAAATATGGGCATGGAACTTCAGATCGTTGCGATTGAGGTGTTTTTTAAGATAAAAAACCGAAGAAACCTTAATTTTACTAACTTGGTCTATATATAAAGTGGGTACAGAGGTACCCAAAGTACCTCGGTACCCCCATATGATTTCTATTTATTTTGTACTCTAATTAACTTTTCTTTGTTGTACTTATTTTTTTTATTGTCTTTGGATACATTTAAAGTTAGAATTTATTATTATTGTTATTATTATTATTATTATTATTATTATTATTATTATTAACTAGTAAATAAGCCTGTCCATATCAGGTAAAAATGTCATTGTATAAAATCTTACTCAGGTGAGATTTGAAGGAAAACTAGTTTCATAAATGAGCTAATTTTGAACTTTTTGGGTTATTTCGGAGCTTGAGAAGGAGGAATAAAAGATAATATATAACAACTCACAAATCTTTCCCATTTCACTCCAATCTTTATGATTAGGACAATGATAGCGCACATTTCTGTCATTTTTACATACCTCAATATTGGCTGATGAATTGTTTTTAGTTTTTTTGTATGTTATGTAAAAATGTCCAACAATTCGAATCTGAATGCTCATAATATTGATATCGATTCCGCTGTTCATGCCAGGACACGTAAACTTTCGATATTGTAGTTCCAAATATGACAGAATCAGTGTTGCCAGTTTAGCTTTTTTAAATCTATCATTTTAATTTTGCTTTTCCTTTTAGATTCTAGCTTTTTTCCAACCTTTTTTGATTCTTAAAATCGCCTTAAAATGACTAAAATGTTAGTATTTCAACAACGAAGAAATTAATTTCTAATTTACTATTAATAATTTAATTTTTACAGAATTATCCATTTAAGCATTTTTGTGTATATTTATTCGCACATAAAATCTAAAATATTTTTTAATAAAAAATTTCGAGTGTTTCGCTTCATTCAAAGTATTCTTTTCATAATTTAAAAAAAGTCTTATTAATAAGAAAAATCAGCAAAAATTTGCAAGAGCTTAATCAAAAAAGAATTATAGCTAAGAGATTACAAAAATCACCTTAAAAAATTGGGTAATTTTTCATATGAAATATAACCCAAATTTGTATGCGAATTTTTTGGCCGATTCTTCATTGAGTCATTTTGCTGGGTGTTATTTATAAATGTATTACAACTTCTTTAAAAAATATCAAATAGTAATGAGAATCAAAAAAAAAAAAGCTTTTAAATTAAAAAACAAAAAAAATATCTTTTTTCTGGTCTTAGTTATAGAGGCATTTAGCCTTTTTATACCTTTTTTAGCCTCTTTTTTCTCCTAGCAACACTACGGACAACATACTTTAGGACTGCAAGAACCAGTGATACCAACTATTACCATTATAAAAGCGTAGAAATGTTTGAAAAAAATGCTAAAAGAGCTAAATTTAAAAAAAAAACAACAGTTTTGTAGTACAATCAAGACAAATTTAGTGAAAAATCGTAAAAATGGACTAAAATTAAAATTTCTTTTGAAAAGTAAAAAGAAACATATAAGAAACATTTTTACCCTTAATCAACCATTTGGAACGTACATCTCAAAATATTAATAGCAAACTGGGTAAATTAAAATGTACGTTATAGAGATTCTACTGTTATGAACCTTGATCCAAAATTGTTCAGTTATTTTAGCACTTTCTACTCAAACAATTTTATTTGTTGAAGATAGTTTTTTTTTAATAATAAAGTTTCTTTACGATTTGTTAAGATCTCTTGATAAATTTATCTACCCTCTAGTCTTTTCGCAAATATAGGGAGAAATTAGTACAATACTTGTCAAATAAAAGTAAAAATTTAGAAAAATTAACGTTATACCATTAAAATAGTTTTCCATTAAAAAAAAAAAAAAAGGAAAAAAAAGGAAAAAGTGCTAAAAAAAATATTTTTCGATCTTTGGACTCTTAAAAATCGGACTAAATCTAGCCCGAAAAGAGCTAAGTTGGCATCACTGGTAAGAATGAGAGAACCTGCGCTGGATCAAGCCAGTGCCATAACTGACAACATTCTTTTAGATTGTGGGAAAGTTGTAGTCGGGCTGGACCTATTTTCGGATAGTTTCTTATATGAAACCTGTACTTTCTTTGTTGGTCAAGTTCAAAATAACAATTTATACTTTTTAGAATCGAACGAATAATGATTTTCGGAAGTGGGCTATAAAAGGGTGTTATGGATTTATGATTAGTGTACCTCATAAGAAATTATTGCTTTGACTTTTAACGTTCATAAGAAGTTATATTATAAAATTAAATAGAGCTTTTAACATCTATAAAGCTTTTATATATACCGAATTATATAATTGTTAAAAAATTTATGGACATCGAAACTCTATTCTAGAAAAAATTTTCTATGGAGGCTAGGTAACCATTGTCAAGTATTTTTAAAAATTCGTTCCTGCAGCGTATAAAGCCAAATTTCATTCAATTATCTTAAACATTGCAACTTGCAGCTTCATTAAAAGTCCGTCCGGACATCTTGAACATACTCCAATAAGTTTTTTTTACGCAAATTGATAAATATTTGCTTTTATTTTTATAACCAGTTAAATGATCATAATAAATAATTAACACAAAATTATAATTTTTTGTATAAAATCAACGTTAAACACACTAAAGTATCCGGCTACTACAGGTATTGATTAGCGTTAACTTTTTTGGGTATATACCATAGGGTTAAATGCAAAACAAACTTTTAATAGTAACTTAACACCCTATAGATATTTAATTAAGAAATCTTGTTTATTTCTTCTTTAAGATTTATCAATAAAAACTTATATTTACTAAGAGTATTTCACTACAAGTGACAAACAAACATTCAATAGATTCATGAAAAAACAACAAATAAACAAATAAACAAAAATAAGATAGTATTTATTTGTATATTTAATAAAGACAAAGAAAGAAAAAACGCCATTTATTAAAGCTTAAGAAGAAAGCAAAAGACTTTGTCCTGCAATAAAATATTATCTTTAAATAAGTAGGGAATAAAACGACATCCAACAAAAACAACATCAAAAACAACATATATTTAAAACAAAAACACAAATACAAATGAAAGTGAGGCAAAGAGAAAGAAAAAAATGTATATTTGATATAAAGAAATAAATCTCTATATGAATGACGTATGTATGTTTCGTATTACTAGTATGTAGGAGTAACTACCATTCGTACATTAAACTAAATATTTATTTTTGTATATACTAGAAAATAAGCACATATACACCCATATACGCAATAACATACGCGCAGGCACACACATATAAAACCGTGTATGAGTGTAATATTCATTCATAGAGACTTTGTGAAGTATTTGTTGTGTAAATTGAACAAAATATAATCAAAAGACAAAAAAAAAACCAGAAAAGCTATAAAGGAACTTGGAAAGTTGTATACAAAATTTTTGTGGTTCTTAGTGGTGGGAAAACAGATAAACGAAAACAACGATAAAAGATAAAATCAAATAAAGGACAAAGAAAAGAAAATTATAATATAAAAAGCAAACAAAAAAAAAAAAAAAGAAGACTCCAAAGGTTGCGCCCACACAATTGTACAGAAGAAAACATAGAATATTACTTAAGTTTAAATGAAAAAATCTGACAAAGAAATACTCGTAAAAGAAAAGAAATCCAATAGACAAATGTCAAAAGAAAAACCAACAACATCCCTAAAGTTTAGTAAAAAGAAAGTTACGCACATTAAGTGCGTATTTGCACAAGTATCAATATTTGAAGAAGGTCGTGCTGAAAGAAATTTTTGAAAAATTATGAATTAAATAGAAATCTAAATAGAGAGGAAAATTAGAAAATTGGATAAGAAAAGTAAATCAAAATGAAAACAAAAATTAAACAGATGTCTAAAGAATTGTTTAATCAGATGAGGCACAGTGACAACAAATTTGCATGAATACAAGCAGAGAAAAAATATAGTTGTAGTGATCATAATATAAGAGCAACATGATTGGAATATATGATCACAGCGAAAAACAGAAATTATTATGTTATAACTAATAGTTATTATGATTCGATTTTTTCATATTGTGTCCAATTTTATGGTTTGTTTTTTCATGTTATTATTCTAGTTTTATATATATATAATTGAACAGTCTTATTACATCATTATTCCATTCCATTCTATCAGATTATGATTTGGTGTTATTATATTGTTATTCTATTTTATTATATTATTATATCACATTTTCATATTGTTATTCCATTTTATAATTTTATTATGCCATTCTTCATATTATTCCATTTTATTATATTATTATTTCATTTTGTCATATTATTATTTCATCTTATCCAGTGATGCCAACTTAGCTTTTTTTCGGCTCTATTTAGCCCGTTTTTAGTGGTCCAAAAAAAGAAAAATATTCTTTTGGCCCAAAACTAAAAAACGCAAAAATTTAGCACTTTTAAAAATCTTACTTTAGCACTTTTTGCTCTTTTTTACTTTTTTTCAAAAATGGAAAACTATTTTAATGGAATAACGTTAATTTTTTAAAATTTTTACTTTTATTTTACAATTTTTGTACTAATTACTCTCTATATTTGCGAATAGACTAGGGAGTAGAAAAATTTATCCAGAAATCTTAACAAACTTTATTATTAAAAAAAAAACTGTATTCAACAATAGAATTGTTTGAGTGGAAAAGTGTTTAAAGAACTGAACAATTTTGTATCGAGGTTCATAATAATAGAATCTCCATAACCTTTTAATTTACCCAGTTCTTATTATCATTTTAAGATGTACGTTCCAAATGCTTGATAAATGGTAAAATGTTGCTTATATATTTAGTTTTTAAGGGTATTTTATTGAATATACTGTCTCACTGAGATCTTCCCGTACGAGCGCCTAATTGTAGTTTTAAAGTCTTTTCGCTTACTTTAATCTTTGTTATATTTCTCTTCAATATAAAACTCAGCTGCACTCTAAATTCATTATAATATTTATTTATATACAATATTTACACATTTAGTAACTTAACATTAACACTTTCAAAATAAGAAGTTAATCGTTCGCTTCAACAAACTTAAGATACTTGATGATCCTTTGACACTTGATCTTTTTGACAATTGATGTCTTTGTCAATTGATCTCTTTGACAATTGATGCCTCTCTGTTCGTAACGTCGGTATTTTATATCCCTGTCCCGATTCCGTCATGTTCCGTTCGTCTTAAACCCAACCCACTAAAAGTCAATCCCTAAATTTGTCAACCTAGGTGATCTTCTCCTCATTTCCTACATATTTCTTTTTACTTTTGAATAGAAATTTTAATTTTAGCCCATTTTTACGCCTTTTGACAAAACTTGTCTTGATTGTACACTCTAAAAAATGCATTTAATTTACATTAAATGGTAATCAAAATCAATTATTTATTTTTGTCTACAAAAATCCATACAAAATGCAGTATTTTGAATATTGTTAAGCATGGTTTTAATATGAAAACATTGTCAAGATATGATTGGAGTAAGAAACATTGATATGAATAGGAAGTTAAAGCTATAGAATAGCTTTACATTATCAGCATACATTAATATTTTAGAATTCTTAATGCAAGCTAGTACGTCATTTATAAATATTAGGGATAATAAGGGGTCAAAATGACTTCCTTGGTGAACACCGTATAAAACAAGAATGGTTTGCGATTAACATTTTGTAAATAACATTCATTGGTATCTATTTTTAAGATATGTAGAGACGTGAACAATAGGAGATCGTGATTTATTTTATCGAAAGCTTTACTTAAATTTTTATTTATTATATCTGTCTACAAACCAGAATCGAATATAGTTATAATTGAGGTTGTGAACTCCAAAATTTCCAATAAAATTTTTGGAAATTTTAAACTCCATACGCAGAGAAAAAACATGACATTGTCACTACAACAATACTATGTTCTCTTTGCTAATTTTTATTAGTTTTAATAATACTGTATTCACGATAAGAATGTTCTTGTTTTAGTTTTATCATCTAATTTTTACATTCAATAAAAATTTTAATACAGTTGCTACAAAAATCTTATGTTTTTCAATATTTTTACCAGAAACAAAATTTGTTTAATATGAAAAAATATTATTATTTCTACAATCATTAAATATTACCAATTTTTTTCCTTGTTCTTAAATTATAAATTTAATTTTCAAATCACATTAATATTGTTACTCCCATAAAAATAAAATGTTACAAATAAATATGCTTTTTACAAATATGGTTTAAAAATTCACTATTTGTTTGTTTTCGAATATATTTTGTTTTTAACGTTTCTTTTTGCATCTCCACTTATAATTCTCATTTAGTTTATACATGAATTAATATAAGTAGACAAGGTTTTGTTATATTTTGTGTAATTAAGATAATATGAAATACTGATTAATTACTTTTAAAGAGTTTGGTTATTAAAAAAATATCTTTTATTATCTTGCACAACATATGTAAAATAAGATACGAAATTATCGGTGACTTTTAATAGCATTTATAGGATACTAGGGGGGACTTGTAAACTAAAATTTGCTTCTCTCCATCAAATTCTAAGATTGAGTAATTTTTTCGTCTAATTTTCCTGGAGTAGAACTAAAAAATAAAATTGACAAATAGGAATCCCACAATTCATTAAAAAAGGAATTAATATTCCAAAACGTGTTTATTTGTTTTTCCTATAAAGTACACATTTTCATACGTTTCGAAAAGAAGAATAAATTAAAAACACATAAGGTTTGCCGAAAATGGATTGTTTTGTCAATCGCAGCTTTAAAATTTTAGAACACTTAGGATTAATAGGAGGGGTTTAAGTAAAGCACTCCCGATAAAAATTAAGATTTAGAGAAAAGGACCCTGTTAAAAAATAATAAGAGACTTTCTATTTAGAAGATATTTTATCTTTAACTTTTTCAGACTAAAATTTTTAAATTTAGGTTTGAATTCTAATTGAAACCTTTTTGAGAAAAAGCATTAAATAAAATATAATTTTTTTATTTTGATTAATATTTGATTAGTATGAAATCTAACAAGTGAGAATATTATATTGGGTTTGGCCGAATCTGTTATACCTACTATCTGCAACTTTTTGTACCACCTTATTTAAAATTTCATCTTATACGGGATGTCCTTAAAGTGCGCGGAAAACTCCCATTTTTGATTTCCTAGTTAACATCGAACTATTTGTATAGTATTTCGTATCATACATGGTTTTGTTTAAAAGATATTGGTAGAAATATATAAACTTGAGTTACGACCTACACCTTGTGTTTCTAGTATTTGGCACATAACTTCTTTGTCTATGAACCGGTTTTGCCAATTTTCGAAACCAAAAAAAATTTATATTAATTGAAACTTTCAAAACATCCACATTTTATGTTTTTTTTTTTCAATAGAAATTTTAACGAAAATGCGTGTAAATCAAACCCGAAGGCGTTGGGGCAGCGGTCTCCCCACAAGCCCTATCCAAAATTTGTAATTTTTCCAAAATTTTTTAAACTTGTTTGTAAAATTCTCAAACCGCAAAGCTGGGATCAGAAAACAGTTATATTAATTAAATATCAACATATGTTGGGAAAGCACAAAAAAAACATTTTCTAACGGACAACTTTCATAACGTCACAATAATGATTTCAATTAAAGAAGTAAATTTTTTAAAGATGTTTTTCCGGGATTGATATTTTGGGCATTTTGGTACAAGAAAGTGGGAGTTTTTTAACTTTTTAATTTTAGATTATTAATTTTATTTCAATTTAAATATTAACATTATTTTTCACAAAAAGTACTTAAAATTTTACCGAATTTAATTTCTTTTTATTTATTATAATTCTTCATATTATTTTATTTTTTGTTTAAGTTTCAAATTCAGCCCAATATAACTTTTTATCGTATACATATATTTATATGATTCTTGCAGCAATATTATTGAGAATTTTATAGAAAATCTAGTGAATATTTTAGAAAAAATTAATTATCTAAATTAAGCCCGAGAAGTTTAAAATAATGTAAAAAACCGAGGCCAAAAAAGAGGAAAAAATTTATTTCGACCTAAATATTTCTTAAACCAAAAGAGATAACCTACAAATGTAAGAAATGGTTGTGTAGGTATTTACAAGAACTATCTATGTTTAAAATTTCTTTACAAAAAAGTCATAAATGAAATTTTGACGATTTTTTTAAAAAAATACATAACCGAGATGACCAACTTTGGAGGTCCACCCACTAACACCCTGACCAGCTGGGGTACTGTGCCCCTCCAAATCAACTCGTAATTACCTCAGCTCTGGACATGTAATATTTTTGTTCAGATATCTTAAACGGATCACAAGTTACAGAATTATTCCAAAAAACAGTGAGCAATTTCTCCTTAATTGAAGTATGTAATATTACACTACAGTTAAAAAATTTTGTTTGTGCTACATCAGTTTTAACTAAAAAAAAAAAAAATATATATATATAAATGCCTTAGACCTATGTGAAGTATGTTGAAGTAATTCAGGACTTGCCAGTGACGAGAGGAAATTATTGTTTCGATGATAAAAAAGAGACAATCAGTTTCCCATCCTACTTATATTCTATTGCAATACTCCATAATTAAAATATAAAATATATATTTTTTACATTTCACAAACTTAAAAAACCTTTGAACTTATATATACATCATACCTTCAATATAAATGAATACATTTGCTTCGTTTTTGATTTTTATTTTTTGTTTACTAAAGCAAATGTTTATTTAGCCTTTTGCACTGAAAAATATTCGCCATCAATCAAATGCTCTTCCTGCAGCTGATCCTTTTGAAAAACAAAAGTAGTGAGAATATGCCAAAAATTTATTGAAGCTATAAAAGGGAATAATTTATTAAAAAAAAAAGTAACATATGAAATATGGTATAAATATGTTTTGAAAAGAAAACGGAAAACTTTGAAGCAAGAATGTAATTACACCAAGGCATGTACCTATAGCAAATATTAATAGTCTCTCAACCTCAAAAAGGTTGAAAAGAAAACTTTAAAATATTTCCTTATTTTCATGACTAAATAAATATTCAAACAGAAAAATGTGATACTACTAAGCAAAGGAAGCAGTTTCGTTTGTTGTCAGTCAATCATTTTCTTTACTTTTATGTAATTAATTAAATATAATTCAAGCTTGGTGAAACGACTTATTGATTGCACCGTGCAACAAATTCCCAAAATTTATTTCACATATGAAAAAATCAATATATGCATCAAACTACGTACTCAGTTTTTCTCCAAGACGTCAAATTTTCTGTCAAAAAGACTTCAAAGTTTTAAAAAATGTGCACCTTAAAAAAAATAGAAAGTATTTATTAAAATTAAATTCACCCAACATAAAAGTCAAATATATAACAAAAGTTTTTATTTAACCCTAGGATACTAATGTACATTAAAGTGCACTACGAAAAAAAGTTGCAAATGCACCTCCCTAGAAATAAAGATTTGTATGTTTTTATATGATTCTCAAAATATTAGATCTAAATATTTTGATTTACATGAACTGAACCACTTTTGAAACACTTTTCAAAATACGGATTTCTTTCAATAGCATTAACAAAATTTTCGTTATATGAAAAGTAATTTAAAAATTTAAATGATACATAGTAATTCTTGATATATTCATTAAAACAATTGTTACATTTCTTTACATTAATTCATTATATTAAGATTTTATTAACATTTTTTGTCACACATTTTTTGTTTAACATATAATTGTATATATTTCGAACATTTTTCAATATATATTATTAAGTATATATCATTAGAAAGGTTTATACTAATGCTATTAAAAATTACAGGATATTAACCCTTTAACAGCAAAAGGGTCAATTTTATACGTTTAGTTCTCAGAAAAAGTCTCTGTTATACTTAATAAAAAAAAAAAAGAAAAAACAATCCATTATAATTTTTTTATTTTCATCAATAGTTTAATTTATTTCATTTGGATCAAAATAACAAATATAAATATCATTTGTCATATTTATTACAAAAAATTAAAATTTTATTATTTTTATTATTTTCAAAAATACCCAACAAAAATAAATAGAAATCCTTTTTAACGAAGTACATTTTCATTACTTCCAAAGTTTTAGCAAGTTTACGTTTTCTTGTGCTAAAAAGTTATTTAAACTTCATCCAATGATGTTATTAAAATGCGATTCAGATTTTTCTGATTGAGAATTTTCAAATACTTGTCACTTAATAATAACTTTTTTAATCAAATAAAAAATATTGTTATGCATAATAATAAAAAAAATATTTGGTTTATAAAAAAAATTAAAAGTAATTCCCTTGAATTAATAAAAAAATAAAAAATAAAATTGATAAAAAAAAAAATAAATTTTACATGGCATCGTGAACATTACTTTCTACTCAGTGAAGAAGTATCAAAAAAGAAAACATCTTCCAATGATAAGCCTATATTAAATTCATTGGAAATGATCCGATTTTACACTACTTCTGTATCACAAGTTCAGGATCTTATTGACTTCTTTGGATGTTCTTTTTCTGCTGGGTACATACAAAATTCAAATATGTAAAATAGTAGAAAATATCCTTAAAAAAAAACAATCATGAAAAAATTTCCATAATGATATTTATTTTTAAAAATTTTTTTTTCATCACGATGGATATTTATATTAAAAAATAAAAATCCCTCTCATATTTTTTCAATAAATGAAAAAATATTTTGATCAGCAACACGAGATATTTTTCTAACATAACAAATGTCAAATTCTTATCATGATATGAATTTACGAAGAGTGAACCAAATTTATTTATATTATTGCAGCGTTATGATATAATTGTTAGAGCTCAAGCGAAGGTAAACTTGTTTTGCCATCGAAAGTTATTTTGTTGTTGTTTTTCTATGTTTATTACTATTTTTTTTTAAGAAGAACAATCTCAATTAATTAATTTTTTGAATCAAAGTTAACAAAAGTTAAAGTTTAAGTTAAATTTTGTAAACATACTTAGCTTGACGAAAAACTCAAAAAAGTGATTTATTATAACAAAATTTTATCTATGTGTTCCCATATATGTTGACATAAATAAAAAAAAATTGCAGTAGCTCTGCCGACTGCAATTTTGTTATGACCCTACGTAAAAATATTTATATTGTTTGAAAAATAAAAAGTTTTTAGGTGCTTGGTTTTAAGTTTAAACAAATATTTCTCAGAAGAAATTAATTACCATATTTTATACATCAAACATTATTTCCTGGACACTTATTTCCCAGCAAAAACTTTTTAGTTTTCGGTAATGACTACTACTTATTAAAGTAGTTTCTTGGTAATGAGGCGTCATTATTATTTGCCTATTCTGTATTACATTAATAAGTATGAGTTACATTAATAAGTATAAGGATGAGTTGGCTAGAGCGCCGGATTAACAACCAGAAGATTGTTGGTTCAACCCCATTCTGAAGCTGTTAGTTTTTTTTATAACAAAATGTCTTAAAAGACTTAAAAAGGGTTTTTGTCGCTTAGGATGCTATGTGCAAGATGGTGTACTGAGTAAGACGTTAGTCATTAAAAATGAATGGTTAGTTTGTGTCCAAGTTCGAGTCTCACTGACGGCAAAATTTTTTTGTCTTTTTTATTTTTGTTTTCGTTTAGGTACATATTTTTGAGTCAAAAAATAACTACATGAATTTGTGGACAAGTCGAACAAAAATAACTAGTTATTCAGGCAAAAAATAAGTAGTTTATTTTTGTTTCCAATTATACCTGCTAGCTTACCAGGAAAGCAAAGTTTTTGCTGGGTTGAATTAATTTTTTTAATGCTGTGAGTAAATGTTCAAAAGCAATATTAATGGTTGCTGATATATTCATATTGAGCCAATATAAAGAAGCTGTGCCACATGTTTTATTTACTTTTCAAATAACAATTGCAAATATTTTATACTGCATTTCTTAATAAATATTTTTATATGGCCTAAACGGGTATGTCATGTAAACTCTTATTTTCGCCAAAAATTTAAAAACTATATAACCGACAGATTTATTTAGAGGTCTCATATAAAAAATAAAAGATTTTTGTCAATGTCGTTTTTTTGGAAATCAAGCTCGTTTTTCAGGAATATCAAGTTAGATCACAATTCGGATCTGGCAACCTTAGTTATAGGTCTTCTTGAGGGCTTCATAAATCAGTTTTAAAAATTTGCAATACATCCTTAAAATTTCGAGCTATTTGCAAAAAAAAAAAAAAATATTTTTGGGTAGGTTCTTATGTAAATGTGTATTTAATTCTGTTATTATTTTGATTATTTTTTCATTTTAAACCTCTTTGTAAAGTACAAGAAACATTCCTTTTAAACGATGTTATGTTTTGGTCAGATATTTCAAGCTCATTTTTAAACAGCATCTAGAAAAAAAAATTTTTTTCACAATTTTTTGAACTTAGCTGCAATTTATAATAAATTTTTCTATAAAAGTCTATGCATTTTAAAGGCATTCTTGTTATAAGCTTAATAAAATTTTGTATTTTAAAATTAGGGAAAAACTGTAAAATTTATTCTATTTTATCTACAATAACCAAAACCCTCCATATATTTTTATTTTATTTTTTTTTTTTTTTCAAAAAGTAAAAAAACAAGTAGGTTAGGTTATGTTAGATGGGCAGCTGTAACTCTAAACTAGGCAGCTCACTTGGGGCCTATTGGTCCCGTTGTGTTATCCTGATGGATCATGTGAATCTGTTTTCAGATGTGTGTGAGAATAGGTTCAAATCAAACCAACCTGACGCAAGAATAAAAGATCTGATACATCTAACATCAATTAGATAATCCATTAATATATGGACTCCCAAATTCAGCATTCCTTATGTTTGCAAGAGCAGGTCAGTAACAACGAAAATGTTCTTTTCGTTAAAGCAATTTCTATAATAGTAGTTAAAAGGGAGTCTTAGTCTCCCAGCGTGTGCACCAGCAATCCAGTGCCTGTAATAATGGCTACAAGAGTTCGTTGCTGATGCCTTGGCAATCCCAGAATGAAACTCGACCGTTTTCCATAATACTGGGGCCATATCTGGCTCAAGATAGAACATGCGGACTCGTTTGTCCAACTTTTTTGAGCTAATCTCGACAAGTACTGCAGTATCATAAATCTGCAAGATGACAAGGAACCAGTTCTGGCTAATTTATCCGCAATAATATTTCCCGGGGTACTTGAGTGACCCCTTACTCAGATCAACTCTAGGTTTGAATGTCTCACCATCTTTTTTATGTACCATCTTGGATGTCGAATAGACTTACGAAAGAGACTTATTTAAATCTAAATATCCACTCAGTAGTATATTAGCCAATTTACCGCTCTCCTAATGGCTGAGACCTCCGCTTGAAGAGCAGTGCAGTGAAACAGCAATTTAAAGAAGATTTTCCTCCTATTTGCGGCAATAAAGTCAACTCCCCCAACTCAATCGATCCGATTTATATAGTGGGATCGGCTGAGATTGAAACTGAGAATCCTCTGTCCAGAAAGGGTTTGGGAATACAGTAATCAATATTGCCAGGGATGTCAACCGAAATTTCCAAAATGCTAGCGTAGCTCCTACCTTTCCATGCACCTATAGTACTGAGCCTAGTCGTCGAAATGATAATGATTTGTTTGGCCATTAGATCCACTTTCATACAGTTCATCAGAATGAATAATGCCTTGGATGGTGTTGTACGATGTGCACCTGTAACTAGTAGCACTGAGCTACGTAGAACCTTTGCGAAGATTCCGCAAAGGTGAATTTTCCATCGCTTTCCACTATACTAGCGCTCCATACATCTTGATCACCATGCCGAAGAGCCATTTTGTATTTTTAGGATTTAATCCGCAAGATTTCAATATAGTCTTTCTACACATATAAAGAGCCTTTTACGCTCTAGCTTGTGTGTTCTAGATCCAGGACAGTTTTTTTTTTTATCCAGTATTATACCCCGGTACTTCGCACTGTCCGACATCTTTAAATCATCTCCATTTAGTCAAGAGTGTGTAAAATATGGTATTTTGTGCCTCCTTGAAAAGATAACTAGTTCCGTCTTTCCTGGATTCATGCTAAGGCCACTACTTGTACTCCATTTACTGAGTAAGCCTAGCGCATTTTGAAGTCGCTAAACAAATTTAAAATGGATAATTTGTCTTAAAATATATAGAGAACTTTTTTAATAAAGTTTAGAAAATAGCTAATAACTTTTTGAGTTTTTAAGCGTTTTTCTATAGCGGTATCTAATTTTATTCTAAATAAAATAGCATTTCAAAGTTTGCAAACAAATAAATATCGTCATGAAGAAGAAAAACAATAACAAAATTTACACCAAAGTCAAAATTTTGAAAAAAAAGGAAACAAATTTAAAAATAATGAATAAAGTATAAAAGATGGTAACATATTTAAAAAACTGTCATTTTGCTTTCTACATCAATTTAAAAATCTTAAATTGAATTAAAATTTATGAAGTTACGAGATCTATAGTACAGGAACCACCCTAAAAGCGGTTTTTTCGCAATATATCGAAATTTAGAGAGTATTTGGAAATTGTTTTAAAATTGTTTTGTGATGTCTTGAAGAAAGTCTATAATCCATATTAGATCATTTATCGAGAGAAAATAAAAAGTTTGTGTCAGCTTGTAACTTGATATCGAAATGGTGTCGATACCAAATAGGTATCGATTTTCGCTAAGACATGAAAACTCAGTGTTGAATTAGAACACATATGGGGCAGATACACTATTGACACTGAATAGTAACGTATTCTACACGTATGTGGGTGATTTTTCTCTGCGTATAAGCTCTGTCCTTGTATCCTACGACAAATTTATAAAGACAGAAAGCCAGACAACCGGACGTATAGTTAATTTGACAATTTAAAAAAAACTAGAAAGTGTTTCTGAGCTAATCGTAATAATAAATACTTAAGTAAAGAATTAAATGAAAAATTAAATTAAATAGTTGACCAAACTCCTTTAAAAATAAATTATAAAATATTTCAAAATTGTTTAACTATTTTTGTTGACATGTGCTGCAAATATTTTCTCAATTACTTTTTTATATGCTATTTTAATGATCATTTTAATTTGTAAATTTCCAAGCACAAATTAAATTTATTTAAAAGCTTAATTTTAAGACATAATTACCACAAGTACTATAATAAAATATATTAATAGACCATTACATTTTTAAAACTTTTTCCATAAAGTATACAGAAATACTGACAATATTTAATTATTAAACTTATTACAAAATATGTATTATAAAACAAAAACTTTTCTAAAGAGCAACTAATAAAATAAAGTAAAGTAAATAATTTCACATAATACCTTTCAGGAATAGAGCATATGTTGATGGTAAATAAAATTGAAAATTATAAAGTGTGCGTTCGAATAAAACAAAGCACAAAATGTTCATAATAACTTTTAATTTTAATCTATTTTTATTGATCATAATATCTGCTATAGACATGTCAGACTTAACAGCAGATTTCTTGAAATCTGGTCGTTTGTCCTCAAACAAATGGCAGTCAAAGAAAAATTTACAAAATATAATTTGAACTTTTTTTTTAACTTTCTTTTACTTACTGGAAAATTTTAATTGAGTAAATTTTGACAAAAGTATCTTTTTATTTTAGGGTAATAAGAAAGCTTAACAAGAACCCAAAAAAATGAGATAAAACTTGGTTCAGAAAAGTAAAAAGTCATGAGAATGAATTCTAAGCTCAAAAAGTAGAGCAGCTCTTAAGAGCTATGCCAAACATGTTCGGCCAAGTAATAGCACATTGTGTTCATTTGCAAAATCTAATATGAGCCATTTTAAAGCTATATCTTAGCTTTAGTCAATCAAATCTAAAGAAAAAAAATTAATAACAAAGCTGAGAAGAGTTCTGAGGCTCCTCAATAATAAAAAAATAAAAATATTTTTAATATTTTGTACTAGTTTTTTGAATTTGAGTAATGGATAGTGCTTACTACACACGTTACGTAGTAAGTAGTGGTCATTACAAATGCAAAATTATTTTGTAAAGCTGAATAAATACTTACTGGTAATGTATTCAGTAACTGCTTACTTATATAGTTATTTAAGGAAAACTAAATTTTGAGTATGCGAAAAATTTAAAAATAACTACTTACTTAATTACTACTTACTTACTACTTTCTTACTTACTTACATATCTTACCTTTTTCGTAGCTGATTAATAACAAGTACATTTTTGGACAACTCAAACATAAATAAGTAGTTATTCCTGCAAAAAGTAAGTAGTGTCTATCATATAATCGAGAAAATGGTATCGAGCTAAAAACAATAAAAATTTACACAACAATTTGTCGTATGACAAATTTAAGGGAAAAATTCGATTCAAAATAGAAGACGTTTATGGTCACATGAACAGTTTACGGTATCAGTATTGTTCGTTTACAAATTTTAAATAAATATAATGTAATTTAATAATTCAATACAGAAGTATTGTCAACTTGATGCCAATTGATATCAATTTTTGTTAATGATTTGAACACAATGTGTTGAATATGAACACCTACGGGACAGATTCACTACTTGCACTGAATGATATCTTTATAATATTGTTTTGCTTTTTTAGTCTGAATAAACTCGAATCATTATAGCAAAGAGTGTCATAAAAAGACATTGATGACACTCGCGGTATGCAACAGTATTTTTAACTTTTTATGACCAGATTTAGAATTTTGTCATTATAGTAGAAGCACCCAGAATATTAGTTACTTAAACTATCCAGAATTTTGGCAATTGTAAAGAAATTGGATCCAAGTTAAGAAAATATTTAATAAGGCTTCAGCAGTGCCCAATCATTCAATTTCGTGAAAGAACTTTTATTTTTTTCATGCAAATATTCTAGTTAACAATTACGAGGGCGCATCAATAAGTCCGTGACTTTTTGAATGAAACACAGTTTTTTTTTTTGCAAAACAAAAATTTATTTTTCAACATAATCTTCTTTTAACTCAATACACTTAGTCCAATGTTTCTCCAGTTTTTGTATCCCTTCCAAAAAATAGGATTTTTCGAGGTCCTTAAAATATAGCCATTTCTTTAGATTTGGAAATAGGAAGTAGTCATTAGGGGCTAAATCCGGAGGATATGGCGACCAATTCATAGCCCAATTCATAGCCCAATTCATAGAGTTTTGGTTTGATTGACGATTTTTTTTTCGCAAAAATAATGTTTAATGAGCACTAGAAATTCACTTTTTTCCATTTTTAGAAAAATACACGAGGTTGTATGCTTTGAACAGCTGTTAAACGCAAAGTAAATGACGACACTTGGTCAAAATTTGACAGTAGTCTATTAAGAGGTGATACTTGATGGGAATAGTGTTGCATTTCATATAACTATGAGGGAAGTTCGAAAAGTCACTTAAATGTTGATCCGCCCTTGTATTTTTTATATAAAATAATAAATTAGAAAATATGGAGAAGAAATGCGTAAAAGTAGTTGATTAATTTTAACTCTAACTTCTTCCACTCATTTTTTATTTAAAAAAAAAATATGTTATGCTTTATTTGAACGCACACCTTACCCTGGAAAATGTTATAATTGAAATGAAATGCCATTTAGTTTAATGAAATATTTAAATACTAGTATTTTAAATAGCTAAGCACTCCTATACAAAAACCAAAAGCATATACTTTTGTGGCAGTATGTATATATATATATATATATATATATATATATATATATATATATATATATATATATATATATATATGTATGTAAATACTTTTCCAAAAATTGTTAGTAATCAGCTATAAAATATTTAAAAAGTCTCTAGAGGCGTATGAGTATGTTTTGTAAATTATCTGTTGTATGTTTGCATGTATGTGAAACTATACGTATGATTTAAATTTAGTAAGGGTTGTGTGAAAGTGTGTAAATTGTTAAGTTTAACAGTTTTCTGTATTAAATATTAAATATTAAATAGAATATTAAAAATTTATGGATATTTTAGGGCATTATTTTGTAATAATGATAATATTTTGTTTCTATTGTTAACTTATTAATGTGAAACTACACTGTGAAATTTCACATTCTTGAGAACAACATAAATCAGTCTAAAAAATTTTCCAATACACCCGTAAAATTTTGGGTTATGCTAAAAAATAAACAAATAAATAAAAATTTGCATGAATGTATAATTTTGTAATTATTTTGATGATTTCTTATTTTTAAATCATTTTGGGAAGAATAGGAATTAAGTTTTTCTACTGTGCAAACATATTATTCAATACATGAAAGAAAGCACTGTGGGGCCAATCGCAAAATTTTCGGTAATAAATGTGTATCTTCTAAACTATTGGTTGTATCGGATTGAAATGTATGGCAAAGCTTTAGAGGAGGACTAAGGCTTTCAGAAAAATTTTTTAATCACCCTGTAATAATACGAAGTGGTCAAAGTCGATTACCAATTTCAATTTATATTTATGTAAAGTGCTAGGCAAGGTAAAGAAAAGCCATGCTTACTCATTCAAGTTATTTCTTACAGCTAAAAAGATATTCATGCTTGAATTTTCAATTTTTGTTTTTTTTTTGTTTTGACTTTATTTTGTTTTTCGGGAATAAGTCCTGAGGTATATGAGGAAAAACTAGTCTATAATTTCTCTCTCTCTAATATATTTAAAAATAATATGCAAGAACATTTTTTTTATTACCTCAATTCGTCTCGCTATGAAAAATGTTTCAAGTCAGCACTCTGGAATTAGCATGAAAGATTGATTTTTTTTTAATAAAAATATAATACAATTCTTTTATTTTTTTCCCAGTTTTTTAAATAAAAAAAATCTTTACATATTTCAAAAAACAAGGCTTCATAAAAAAGTAATAAGAAAATTTTAACTCGATTTAAATTTGTACCCTACATCTAGCAGTGCTCAAAAATATTGAACTTTAGAAAAAAAATCACCATTATCGGTTAACAAGAAAAGTGTCAGAGTTTTTTTTTTAAATTTGGCACTAAACTGTTTATCGCCGGACCAAAACCTAAAGCAGGAGTGCAATTTTATAAAAAAGGTCAACTTTTGCAAACATTTTTTTTTAAATTGTGTCTAGAAAAGTAAAAAAATTTACCTTACAATTGATCGGGAAGAAAAATAAAAGATCACGAAACGAACACAAAGTCAAAAATATGGAGCAGTTCTTGAAAAGTATTTCAAACATTTCCGGACCCAAAGTGGCTAGACGTGTCAAAAGTTCTAAACGCTATGTGAATCCTAAAGTTAAAAAGGAACTTTTTTTTAAAGTTTAATTGTTATGTAATGGATGCTGAAACGTACGTCATTTCTGACTTCTCACAGCTTCCTGAAAAAAGTTTTATGTAGCAAATGTTAGAGGAAATACCTCAGAAGTACAGTACAGTAAAAAAAACATGCAAAATTTGAAAAAAAAAACCTTCTTATTTGGCAAGCTATATGCAGCTGTTTTGAAAGAATTGGAGCGTATGTAACATAGGGCACAATAAACTCGAATCTTTATATCAATTGGTGTCTACAAAGAAGACTGCTTCCCTTTATAAGAAAACAGACAGTTTAAACATTCTTCTGGCCTGATTTTGCAATAAGGTACAATAAGTATAATATTAGCTTTGTTCCAAACTGCTCAGAAATTCCGACAACTAAAAGATATTGGGCCCACATCAAAAGGGAATTAAGAAAGACTAAAGCTGCACCAGAAACAATGAAAAATTTTGAAGACAAGTGGACTGCTGGTCCCAGAAGAATTACGCAAAGTACAGTCGAATTAATAATGAAGGGTGTTTCAAAGAAAATAAAGAAAATTCATGTCGAGTCATTAATTTATCCTTTATTGTTACACGTATGCACTACATTACACATGTGGTGCTCCACAATAGATACTAAAAATATATTTTTTTCTTTTTAAGGTTCAAAATTAAAATAATGGCCTATATATCAACAAAATAGTTATTATAGTTAGGGTTGTTAAAATTTAAGCAATAAAATATTTGTCATTTTTTGTATTTTACCCACATTTTACTGCTTTTAATTTATTTTTCGACTTTGTTTTCAGTGATTTAAATAACGTTTAAAATATAACCCCAAGCTTTATAAAATATAAAAGAGTATGTTTTTATTTTTTTTGCTGTATTGTTTTTAATATAGAATCATTGTTACTGTGGTAGCCTGTCTTCTATAAATGACTTTTGTCTTCATTCTACAACACAAAGGCTCATCTATGTCATGTGCTAAAAAAAAAAAAAAAATAAATAAAATAAAATAAAAAACCCAAATGTATATAATAGCGAGAGGTAGCGCATATCATCAGCAAGAATTTTAAAAATTTTTTCTCTCATGTCGAGTTTAATATATAAGTATTTAGTTTTTCTTTTTTCACCGCAGGAGTAATTAACACTTGTCGTTTTTATTTAAATATTTACATTATCATTTCCTTTGTAACCTTTGTCCACTACTATGATGCTAGTGTTTAATATACTTTAGGGGTTCTGCACAATAAAAAAAAAATAATAATAATACAATTTAAAAATTTTTCTTTTCATATTATTACCAAGAAATAAGAAAAAAAATTTATTGGAAATTAATTTAAAGATTTTTTAATTAAACTGTTAAATAAAGAAAAATTGTAGTGAAATTTCATATGCAAAATTCAATGAGAATAAACATCCCATGAGAAATTATATTTAGAATTAAAAAACGTACAAAAATATAAATGTAAAATAATTACAAATTTCAGGAAATGAAAAAATCTTTAGCAACAAAAAAAAAAAAAATATTTGTTTTTAATTAACATTTTGTTTTATGATTGACAACTTCTTGATTGATTCAATTGATATATTAATTTTTTCAGCATTTTTTTTTTTTTAATTAAAATCTTAAAATCATTACCGAGTTAATCGCCAGTAAGTCCAGTTATAGCATTTTTTTTTCGCGGGAGAATTACCAAATGTGTATTCTGTAATACATATATTATTAAATTAATTACTTATATAATAAAAAGCGTACACGAAAATTAAATATAAAAAAATATATAGATGAATTATCACACTTATTTAAGTAGTGATTTTGTTATATAAATTAAAATATTTTTAACAATTATATTTTTTAAACCATATAAAGTAGTTACAATTATTAAATGAATTTCCTAAGTTTTCCTAATTTAGTTCATGCGAAAGTTTTGGCAGCATATTCACCTTGATATCAAGACATTAGGGCTGTAACTTAATTTAAGTATCGACAGCTATAGTCATGTTCCACATTATAAAAAGGCAATGCGTATTTTGAAATGCATAATGCATATGTTTAGGAAATATTTTGTCAACAAAAATTATAAAATCAGAACATTGTTAAATAACAAATTAAAATTAAAGTTTTTTTTTTTTTTTTTTTTTTTTTTTGAACTCTAATAAAGGTTTCTCTATATTGCCAGCCTTCATACGGGTTCATATATGTCGAACACCGGCTTCGCTGAATAAACTTTGGAAATCATAAAATTTTTTAATTGTCGGTAATATCAATAAAAATGCAAATATTCCTCCTAAAGATTTATTGAATCATATATATCATTTTTACTTACTTCTGGACTTTTCATATAATTTAAATCCCATGTATATTAATATATTAATAAAGATATCCAGAATAATGTATCAAAATTTTAGAGGCTTATAATTCGTAAACTATGCGAGTGAGCTAGCAAAAACTTTACATTATTTTAATCACAAGTAAGAGTACTACTGAATCATTACCAAAATTATTTAAAAATTCAGTGTGCTGGTGATCTTCATTTATACCCAAATTTTTTTATTATTTTCTTCCAAATTTTGAATAAGAAATCAATACGTATTGACCATTTATTTTTTCGAATTTCGAAAATGTAAATTTTTAGGAAAAATTGTAACTTTTTTAACAAAAATCTGTAACTTTTTCCAAGCTACCTCATTACAACCAGTGTTGCCAGTTTAGCCTTTTTAGGCTAAATATAAAAAAATTTTCGTTTTGGCTTCTAGATCTTGATTTTTAAAATTAACTTAAGAAGGCTAAAATCTTAGTGTTTCAACAACGAAGAAAATTATTTCTAATTTACTTTATTACTAATTTTATTTTTACAGAATCATCCATTTAAATATTTTTATATTATTCACACAAAAAATCGAAATTATTAATATTTAATAAAATATTTCGCCCGCAGCTTTTCATTCTCCAAATAAAGTTACCTTAAATAATTTTTTGGAAATACTAAATCGATAAAATTATTTTTTAACATACTTCATCAATAATGGAATCTATTTATAAAAATAATTTAAAAAAGATTTTATTAGTGAGAAAACTTAGCCAAAATTTTGGAAAAGATTAATCAAAATGGAATTATAAAAAGTTTAAAAAAGACGAAAAATCTCTCCAAGACAGTGGGAAATTTTTCATATGAAATACAACCCTAATTTGTATGAAAATTTTTTGGTAAATTTTTCATTAAATCATTTTGATGAGTGTTAATTACAAATTTATTACAATTTCATTAGAAAAATTTCAAAAATTAATATGAACTAGAAAAAATAAGTTTCTAAATTAAAAAAAAAACTTTTTCCGACATTCTTTTTTTTTGAACCTATTTAAAATTTTTGACCTATTTAAAATTATATTTAGTCTCTATTCTGGCCGAATAAAGGCTATCCAGAAAATCGTTTTAATCCAGACCAGAATTCTATCCAGGTAAAAGTTAAAACTATCTTCATTTTGAATATGGCTGATTTAGTTCAGAAATTTTATCACATAATGGACTCATTTCCATACCAGAAAGTGTCACAATGATTTTTCACTTTTTTGGGCAAAATTTAAATTTTTTATTTTTGGGCAATTTTTCAATTCTTTTGGGTAATTTTCCATTTGGGTGATTTTTCTATATTTGATTTGGGCGATTTTGCTTTGGATCATTTTGCTGGCAGCCCGAACTGTCACACAAAAAAACTATGCTTAAATGGATGATTTTTTAAAAATGAAATTAGTAAAAGCAAATGAGAAATTATTTTCATCTTCGTTGAAATATTAAAATTTTAGCCTTTTTATGGCAATTTTAAGAATCAAAAAATTTTGAGGTTAAAAGCTAAATCAAAAGGCTAGATTTAGCTTTAAAATGGCTAAACTGGCAACACTGATATTTAGTGCTAAAGAAAATATTCCAAGTATCTACATCACTATCGAAATTTTGAAATAGCAAAGCAAATTTAATTTAAAAAAATTTAATAAATTATTTCTTATTTGTAGTTAATATAAAATATTTAAATATCTAATAGCAAACAAAATAAAATAATTTAAGCAGTGGAAAATTTTGCTGGAATCTGACATGAATTCAAATTTAAACATATTTTAAACATGAAATAAGATTGAATAAATTTTACATTTTAAAACAAAATAAACTTTATATGAATTTAAATTTCCTTCATACTGGAAAACACTATTGAATTTAAGTGCAGAACAAGTGTAATTCAATGCTTGGTACTGGATTCAAGGCAACAAAAATGCTTATTGGGTAAAGTTCTTTTGCTTCCTTCATTTAATTAAATTCAAAATTGACTTAAAATTTAGGTAGCTACGAGATATTTATAGCACCAACTATCATCGAAACATTTTTTATTTTTTTCGAAATATCTCAAAATTTAGAGGGTATAAAAATTTTTAAAAATTTTTTAGTTTTTCTAGTTTGACAACTTTTTTGGTTTTCTTACAATTTCTTACTTTTTTACAAGTAACGAAAAGTAATAGAGCAAAACTACACTGGTGCATATTCCTATAAACGCACATACATTTTTTTAATCAACTTACCAAAACATGGGGTTAAAAAATAATTAAGGTTCAACAAATTAATTTTTTAAATTATTTATTGACTTTACTTAAAACTTAATAACAGAAACCTTAAAATGTACATTAATTTTTTTTTTTTTTCATTGTAATTTTAGAAGTTTAATGCCATTTTTATGGCATTTTCCTATATACTCACTTAAAAAAATGAACCAATTTTACTATCATGCCAATAGCATGAAATGAGCACTGAATCGGGACCGTCCAAATTGAATTTCTTTTCATCACAAAATATTACTTTATTCTACTCATCCTTTCCTTAGGATGCTGTTTTAACATTGACTTACATTTTGGTTTCTTCCATTTTATGTTACCATCTGTTCGCAAAATGTGTGCAACATGTTTATTTTTTATTTGTTTAGCATTTAATTTATTGCGGGTGGCTTCTTATATTATTTTATTAATTTGCCTTTTTGTTAATTTCTGATTACCTTTTGTTGGTTTCCGAACTCCGTATTTCTGCCCTTTCTTAAGAAAGCTTCGAGTAACTCCTTTTGAACGGTTAATATTTCATCCAATTTCCCTGCCAGAACAACCTTGATCACAAAAAAATTGAATTTGAATTTTTTTTTCCTTTAAGCTGATGAAATTTCCCATTTAAAACAAAAATATTTCCAGTAAACAGAGATGTTGTCATCAGAAACTTGACTGAAGTGAAACAAACAACTAAAACTGTTAAAATATTTTAATGTTTTTTTGCAATAACTTTTTAGCCAAATTTTTCTCGACTGCGTTTATACGAGTATTCCACTGAAATAATCACCAATATGTTCTGATTGCTAAATTAAAGAAAAGAACAAAAGCAAGAAACAAATATTTCTTACATAAAAAAGGTACCGTTACATCGCGAGTTATTGTAGCAACAACAACAACAACATCGTTTTTTGTTAAGAGAAACGAATATATCTCAAAGAAAAAATTTAAATGCGTTTATAGAAATATGCACCAGTTTATTATTAACTTAAATCAAATAAAAATAAAGTATTTACTTTACTAAATAACAATTAAGCTAACAATTTCATAAAATTTTATTAATATAAATATTATTTAGGACCATTAATAGCATGAATATCCTAAATTTTTATTAAGGAATGCCTCAATTCTACTTGGCATAGATCTAAAAAACTTTTGACATGTCTCTACGGGAATGCCATACCAAGTTTATTCCCCACAATTCGATTTTATTTCTGCAAGAAAGCTTTGATAGTTCTCTCCTTAGTTCCCTCCAAAGGTTTTCTGTAGGGTTTAGATCAGGAAATTGACTTGGCCAGTCAATAGTATCTAGATTATGTTTCCGAAACCAACCTCTGACCAATACAGATGAATGTTTGGGTAGCATGAATCTCTCCTGCAGATTATTGTACATAAATCTGTTCATTTTATCCTCCTACATCTTGCCATGAAACAGCCCTTAACACTTCTTTTTTTTTGTATATCTACTGTGAAAGTCCTTACCTTTAGGACGACGTATATTTCTTTATACATCATTACCAAAGAAATTTATATTAATCTCATCAGCCTCTGCTCCGCATCAGTTTTTATGACACAAGGCAGCAATTTTCCTCTTCTTTAAATTTGAGGTTCTAAGCAGAGATACTTTCTGAGCTATTCTACTTTGACAAATCGTTCGAAGTGATACAACATTGCCAATTTCAATCGCAATGGCTTTAGACGATTTAAAAGAGTTACGTTTAGCTAATGTAATTATCCGATTGTCTGTCATTCTAGAAGTTTTTCTACGATTTCCGCGTGTCTCAAAAAGTTTTTTGTTACAAAGTCTTCTGATCGACCTAGTGTTTTGGAAATAAAATTGTAAGTTTTTCCCTTGCTTTCTAAGCTCCTGTAATAATCTCCTTTCTTTGGCACTATAATGTCGACGTCGACCTATCTAATATAAATTTTGTGATTCTAATTTTATCCCTATTAACAAATCTTTATTCTTTCGGCTTACGTTTTCAATCAAAATACCGCAAAAATAACTTATTAGTTTTGTGTTTATAACAGTGCTGCCAAGTATAAAAATCCATAACATTGTCGATACTGTTCAATATTTAAAAATTATCTTACATTTGAAAAAAAGTAAATTTTTACACCTATTTTACTTTCCATATGGAGTATATTAAGGGAATAATTTTAGAAAAATTATTTGAGTTTAATAAACGTATGAGTAATATTCTTAACATACTAAATATATCGCATACGCCGCAAATGGGAACTTATTTTACCAAATCACTTTTATGTATGAAGCTCTACTTCTGTTTCACTTTATTTAACTTAATTTTATTATTATTTAACTGATTTATTTCTCGGTGAAATAACAGCAAATTTCGCAGCGGGAAAATATGACTATCTTTCAACATGTCGATATATTCAGGGCCCTCGTAAGATTCTAAGTCGATCTAGCTATGTCCGTCCGTCTGTCCGTTTGTTGAAAGCAGAATAGGGCTCGGAGCGGACCATCTAGGGGGATGAAATTTTTCGCAAATATTTGCCTTATATAAGGTTTGTTTGGTATTAAAAATAGGCTAAATTGGTTCATAAACAAATAAGTCTTGGGCCCAGTACTAAAAACACAGGGTGTTTATCGAAACTCCAGTTAATTTTGTACAAATTGTTCAGTGATGGATGTAAACTTATATATATGGGAAGTGGGCGAATCCCGCCCATATAAGGTGAAATTTTAAATTAAAATGAAACAGAAAAAGTGGGTATATAAGTTCGAAAAAACTGAATATAATATTCTCACCTTTTTTAAGTAAAATTTAATATCATACTCTTTAGAAATGAAGTTTGCATTCGAATAAAATATAACACAAAATGTTCGTAATAACTCTTACTGCCATTAATTTTAAATACCTTTCTTAATTGCAATATGTTCTATAGATTTAACAGCAGGTCGAATTCTTGAAATCCGGTAAATTTTGTCCGCATGCATATGGCAGACAAAGAAAAATGTACAAAATAGAATTTAAATTTCCATTTAATTATAAATGTTGACTGAGTAAATTTTGAAAAATATTGCATTTCACGGTAATGAAAAAGCTTAACAAGGCCCTAAGAAATGAGATGAAATTTGGTTCAGAAAAAGAAAAAAATACAAGAATGAATACCAAGCCCAAAAAGTAGAGAAACACCTAAATGCTAAGCTGAATATGATCGGCCGCGTAATAGCAAGTTGTGTTCATTTCTTCACAATCAAATATGAGCCATGTTAAAGCCATGCTTTTGACAAACGAAGCAAAAAAAATTAAATAATAAAGCTGAGCAGAACTTTGAGACAAAGTATGATCAAAACTACTCAATAATAAAAAAAAAAAAAACATACGTTATTGCTGACTTTTCTCATGTTCTCAGGTACAAGTTTTGTATACCGAATAATCGATAAAATGGTCCTGAACAGTATTGAACCAAAAACAATAAAAATTTATATAATGCCATCAGTATGATGACACTCGTGACATGCAACAGATTTAGAATTTTTTCGTTACTGCACATTTCCTGAATTGGAAATACTATTTTAAATCCACAAAGTATTAGCTATCCAAAATTTTTGCAATTGTAAAAAAATCGGATCCAAGTTAAAATTTTAAATTCTTATAGAGAGAAAAATCTTATCATTCTCGCTTCTTTTGGATGGGAGAAAGAAAGGCCTTCAACGACAAGCTGTGTAAAATGGAAAGGAGGTTGGAATGCGATTAGGAGGCCTTCAATTTCAGAATGCCACTTTAGCCCTCCTTTTATCTGTTGTGTTTTTATTTTTTATCGACGAAATTATTATTATTAAATATTTCTTTTGTGCGCCTTTTTTATAAATTGTATGTTACTATTATAATAATAATAATAATAATAATAATAATAATAATTATTATTATTATTATTATTATTATTATTATTATTATTGATTTTGTTTCAATAAAAGGAACTCCAAAAATATCAAATAATGATAATTCATAATAATGATAATTCATTTTCAATTACATTAAATTTCTCGAATATTGTTTAACAATTTAACCTCACTAAGTGTTTTTATACACACAAAATCATATACGTGTTACATTTTAATAATGGCAGTAAGGTCGTTTTCCTTTTTGTCTCCTATATGTGTGTGGGTTTGAGTATCTTTATTAAATGCGTTTTATTTTTTCTCCTGGTAGGAGTATTATGACTGGAAGAATAAAATAATGTGTATTTTTTTATTAGTTATGGCGCCATATTCATCATTTTGATATATTATTTACTCTCTTTTTACTCTCAAACTCATCGAGAGTTTTACAGTTTTTGGTTTTATTTTTGTTGAACTTAAAGCAAAGGAGTCATTACATTAGGCATTAGACCTTTTTTAAGTTAATTAATTTTTATTATCATAAAAAACACTGTGACAGTAGCAGTAATAATAAAGAAAAAAAAAAATAACTAAATATTTTTATTACTTAGAAGTTCAATTGAAATATTTCATAAAACAGTTTAAATCATCGACGAAAAACAAAAGTTTGGTGACTGACTCATTAAAGAACTAAGTGTTTCTTTTGGTTTCTATGAACAAATACTTATGCGGCTATGTGCTTGTAATAGAAATTTCTTAGAAAGAAGTATTATATATTAACATATTACAGGCGTGGATCCACGGAGGAAAAAGGAACACACCCCCACCCCCGACAAATTAATCTTCCAACTAACCAAAAAATTATACACGAAAAAAATTTACAAAATGAAAAAGCAATAAAATAAAAACTATTTTGGAAAAAATTAGTTTGTCATAAATAGAAAAACAATGATGAATTTATCTTCAACATTTTCTGTCCTAAAATTTACGTCTTCTTTCGAAAATTTTTAAGTAAATCAATAGGTTTAAAAATTTCACTTTTAATTAGTTTGTAGTTTTATGTTGAACTTTTTCATATAGTTATTTATAGAATTTTTGCATGTTCGGCTTAAGATATTTGAATAATTGTAGAAGAATATAGTGCAAAAAAAGTTTTATTGGACACTCGGCAGAATGAAATGCATTTTATGGTCCGCCACGACCTCTCTTCAGCGTCCCACCGTAGTTTTCTCTGTAAACGTCATCTATTTAACTTATAACTTTTTTGGAAATGGAATCTGTAACTTATTTTCCCTATGTGTTATTAAGTAAAACGAATGGTTTACAGTAAAGCTTTTTACAATAATTTTGTATTCTACTTTTTTAATTATTATTATTTATATGCTTAAAGCTACTAGTTTTTAGGTAGTAAATCAGTAATGTATGATTTGTTATTGTTGAGCCACTTAATAAGTAGCAATAAACAATATTGTCGTTACTTTTGATTTGTCCCTTCTGTTTGTTTTCTATGTTTTTTTTAGAAACACTTAACAGGGGCAGCCATCAAGTAACACTTTACACCGTGCCTTGCGTTTAAGGTTAACAATTCTGACTAAAACTTTTACACTGTATTCTTCTATAATTATTCAATGAACTTTTTTAATAAAAACTGTAGGAAATACACATTTTTAAGTATTTTTATTTAACTTTTTTAAATAACTACATAACATATTTCCGAATTTTTGTAAGCAAAACTTCTAATAGTAAATAACTTTGATAGATTTCCAAAATTCTAAATTTCCAAATTTCGTTAAAATTAAGCTTAAAATTTACGTACCAAACGATTAAAATTGCATCTTTCGATAAAAAAAAATAATTTTTCCAAGTACCAGTTTTATCAGTTAATGAAAAATATTTTTTATTTTCTAAATCAAAATCTATCCAAAACTTTTTACTTTTCACAAAAAACGCATAATTTCGACATACAAGATATAATACTTATCCCAGATATTATTAAATTTTAAAGATAATTTTGTGTATTTTGAGAAAATTTTATTTTGAGAGCTAACTATTAAAATAAATATTTACACATAAATTATCAACGATAAATGTCTAAAAATAATAATTTTTCAAGTAATATCTTGAAAAAAATGTTAATTGAAAATTTGTCTAATTTTGCAAATAAAAATCATTAAAAATTTTGATCAAAAAAAAAAAAAAAAAAAAAGAAAAAGGAAAACAGTTTTTTCGTTAAGTTTCTGGATAAATTCTGTTATTGTTTGTTAATTTTTTCTTTTTAAGATTTTTTGGAAAGTAAAACAATCAAGCATGTTACCCATATACATTTGTATATGTTTTGGTCAAATATTGAAAGAGAATTTTTTAACAACATTTAAAAAAAAAATTTTTCAAGTTCTAATGCAATTTACAATAAATTTCTCTGCACACAAAAAAGTTATTACCGTATATTTTTCAACTAACACAGTTGTTTTATTTTGCATCTAAATTTAATAAATATATTAAACTGAATATAAAATAAAAATAAAATTTAAGTAAAATTTTATTTCTCACTTAAATTTTTAATTCATTCAATCATCCACTTAATAGCTTTGATCAATTTTAATTTATTATAATTTTTTTTTTTTTTTTATTGGAAAAATTTCTCTGTTTTACATTTTTTACAGTTTTTAGTAATTTGTATAATCATTTTGCTGAGAAGTGCAAATTTACAAAAGTTTTTAATTTAATGAATTACTATTTGGTGATTGGTGAATTTTTTCTGTGCAAAAGCCTATGCAAGGATCTAAAATTTTTTAAAGATTTTTTTTATAAGTTTAATAACTTTTATTTTCTTTTAAATTGGACAAACATTTTAGAACTTATTCGATTTTATAAGACATGGTCTACTTAAACTTTTTAGACGTTTTAATTTTTGCACCAAGTATGTTTTAAATAAAGCATAAAATTATTTGCTTGAAAATATATTAAAAATAATTTGATAAAATTTTGAAATTTTTAAATAATTGTTTGAGTATTGAAACGATTTGTAAGATTGAGATCTCTTTTTATTGTAAATAAAATAGTTTCTAAAACTTGATATCTTTAGTGTTATTTTGGAAAAGAAAAGCAAATTTAATTAAAACAAATTTAATAAATTAATTCTTATTTGAATTAAATATAAAATATTTAAATAAAGTTTAAAAGCTACGTTCTTTTGCTTTTTTCATTCAATTAAATTCAAAATTGACTTGAAATTTAGGTAGCTAGGAGATCTTTAAAGCACCAACTACTCGTATCATAAAAAAAAAAAAATTTTTTTTAATATATCAAAATTTACAGCGTATTGCGAATTTTAGAAAATTTGTTAGTTTTTAGCATTTGACAATTTAATGTTTTTCTTACAATTTCTTACTTTTTACAATTAATGAAAAGTAATCGAGCTAAGCTATTATTAGCTGAAATCAAGTAAAAATAAAGAATTAGCTTTATTTTTGTAAAAAAAGCATCATTTTTCAGTATGGTTCCCTTTATTAAATTAGTTCCAAATTTTTGCATCAGTAAGTTTATTAAATATTAAAGAATATTATTAGATCTAATTAAGTAAAATTAATATTCTAAGTATCCAAACCTACATAGCTCAAACTTTCGTGTTTTTCAGTCATGCATTTTAGTTTCATTGAAATGCATTTATTTGTTTGAAATGTTTTAGATTCATAAAAATTTGTGTTTGTATTTCAAAAACTAAAAAAGAATTTGATCCCCACTTATCAACTTAAATTTTTAGCCATTAAATTCTTGTACATAATTTCGAGTTTTTTAAAACAAAAAAATTAACACCCCCCCCCCCCCCCTCAAATGCTTTGGCTGGATTCCTAACTGATATATAATATTATTAATATATATTATGCCAACTTCGATTATCTTCAAAAAAATAATTACACTATTTAGTAGTCTTTAAAATTAGTAACATTAAAAAGACGTTTATCAACCAAAAATGCGTTTTCATTTCTATTTCATTGTTTTATTTTTTTTAACTTTGAAAATTAAACAAATTTGTTTTATGATCACATCACAATTAGAATATTTGAGAGACTCCATAAAGTACTCAAATATAAACTAAGTCCTTATGAAATTCTAAAATGATTTAGCCATGTCGTTTATCTGCTAAAGGTACGATATTTCGGTAGCAACAAGGAAAAAGTACATAACTCAAGATTTGCGAAAATTATGTTTTTCTATTTTTGAAATAAAAGTTATAAAATGTTATCCTTAAAAAAGAACTTATTTATTGGGTATATACTAGGGTATCCAATTATTCAGTTTTTTCTATTAATCGGTTAATTCGACAAAAATTATTGAGGTTAAAAGGTTAATCGAATAGTCTTAGTAATACATGTGAAACATACAAGTAACACTAATTATAATATTTGATCTATTGGAATAGTTTTTTTCACAAATTTAAGCAAGTGTGAAGTTATTTTATAAAAAAAAAAGAAACATCCAAAGAAGTAACAAAATCCTGAACTTGTGGTCCAGAAGTAATGCAAATTTGGATCATTTACAGTGAATTTAACAGAAGCTTGTCGTTGGAAAATTTTCCATTTTTTGATATTTATGCACATGTTCACGATTTCATACAATATTACATTGAACATTGTGTGGTATACCCCAGCAAAAAATTTATTTTATTCGTTATTCGAAAATTTACAATTTTTAATTATTCGAACAGTTAATCGACAAAAGTTAATCGGATAACCGAATGACGGTTAATCATTGGTTTTTTAATGAAAACAAATGTTTATTTCAACACAAAGGTACAATTTATTTCAATTCTTGTGCAGATTACATTAAAATACGAGGGCGGATCAATAAGTCCGTGACTACTGTAAAATTTGGAGCAAGTTTCGTCATTTACTTTGTGTTTAACAGCTGTTCAAAACATACAACATCGTGTATTTTTCTAAAAATGGAAAAAAGTGAATTTCGAGTGCTCATTAAACATCATTTTTTGCGAAAAAAAAACCGTCAATCAAACCAAGGAAAAGCTCGATAAATACTAAGGGGACTCTGCACCGTCGATTTCAATGGTAAAAAAAAGTGATTTACTGACTTTCGGTGTAGCCGCACAAGTACAAATGACACTGAACGTTCTAGACGGGCAGTTGAGATCAGTACACCCGAAAATGTCGAAAAAATCCAACACCATGGCCGACCGAAGAATAAAAGTACGTGAGATTGTTGATGCCATAGGCATTTCATATGGCAGTGTGGTTTCGATTTTAAATGATCAGTTGGGTTTACGAAAGTTGTCTGCAAGATGGGTGCAGCGTTTGCTCTCAATTGACCATAAACGTAAACGTGTGACAACTTCAAAGGATTGTTTGTAGTTGTTTAACCTCAATCCGAATGAGTTTTTGCGGCGTTTTGTAACTATGGATGAAACATAGATCCATTACTGTACTCCGGAGACTAACCGGCAGTCTAAACAATGGGTTTCTCCGGGTGAACCTGCTCTGAAGAGGGCCAAGGTAAGTTTGGCGGCCAATAAGGTGATTGCAACAATTTTTTGGGATGCACGCGGTATAATCCACATCGATTACCTTCAAAAAGGAAAAACAATAAACGGCGAATATTATGCCAACTTATTAGACCGATTTAATGAGGATTTAAAAAGAAAACGACCCCATACGGGTGCACAGGTGTGCAGTCTCAGTGGCAAAACTCTATGAATTGGGCTACGAATTGGTATCTCATACGCCATATTCTCTGGATTTAGCCCCTAGTGACTACTTCCTATTTCGAAACCTAAACAAATGGCTCGGTGGAAAGAGATTCAGCTTCAACGAAGAAATTATTGACCAAACAAATGCCTATTTTAAGGATCTCGAAAAATCCTATTCTTTAAGTAAAGTAAATGACGACACTTGCTCAAATTTTGACAGTAGTCTGATGGGAATGGTGTTGCATTTCATATAAATACGAGGTAAGTTCGAAAAGTCACGGACTTATTGATCCGCCCTCGTATTTTGGGTGAAATATAATTTTAAATAGAATGCTTATTTGTTGCTCTCTTCTCCTTCTCTTTTAAGTAAGTATAAAGCAAATGTTTGATACCTTGTGTGTTGTATTTTAGAAATTTTATTAACGGATATCAGCGGATATAGCCAGGTAATAACTGAACATTGTCTCTGCTCCGAACGTACAGAAAGATATAAATATATCCCGAAAGTAGTTTAAAATAGCATGGAAAACATACATTTGCTTCAATATTATAACCGTAATAGCTCTTTAAATTTTCATAATGATTAGCCAATTGATTGAGTTTATGTTTTTTTTTTAATTAAATTGAAATTACTTCAAAAACACTTATTTACATTAAAAATTATTACTTATCGCAACATTTTTATTAATAACTCAGACTCCAATTAATTCCTTACAACGAAAATATATATGGAGTTGAAGGAGATAATACTAAATTATACATTATTTACCACAGATTATTATAAAAATATATGGTGACCATTTTATGTCCGTTCAGCTGTCTTTCCAGAAAATTAATCTTTAACCCCAAATAGTATTCTTTTATTATGGTTTAAATCAATTAAGTTATTTATTTTGATACAAGAGCAAAAATTGGTTATGATCGTTCAATTTTTTATCCTAGCAGCTACTATTCCAATCACCTAATAGGACTAAATGCAGTACCTCCCTAATTTTACCTATTTCATGTGTTTTTAAGATATTACTGACATGTTTTTCCAGACCAAAAAAAATGTTGACTTTATTGACAAAATTTAAAAGAATTCAATTTTTGTTTTTATTCAGAATTGTGTCCTTTTATTAAAATCTTAAATTTTTTTACATCCCATTATTTCAAATGATAAAGTCGACCCTTTGTTAGGATGTCTTAACTAACAAAGATTTTATTACAGATATAATATTTATATTTTCACCAAAAACCAAATTTTTAACAAAATTTTAATTTAATTACAAAACTCAAAAAAATAAGACTTACATTTTTTATTAAATTCCATTGACTAGCAGACGCAATACTTAATTATATAAAAAAACATATAATTATACGAATTATTGATCTTTTAATGTATTCATAGTTACGCCTGGTTCAATAAACTCCGATATTTATATACTCGGTTTCAAGAAGAAAAATGTAATAATTTAATAAAATGTAATAATTTTTATTTAAAAGTTTAGACGTTACTGTTTTCAAAGCACACTTTTTATATTCTTAAGGTAACTTATTTGTCATTCTCTGTATAATATGAGCACCGATAAAATTACAATTTTCATTTTACAACCATTCCACATTCCATTCTACCATTACTGTGCTAAACATGTAAACAAATTTTTCTTTCAGAAAAACTTTTAATGCTTTCTTTGTCAAAGCTTTAAGAAACGTTCAATAACCTTTGTTACTTTATTATTTTATTACAGCGTTTAAAAAACTAGACTCCAAACAGTCGCAGCAGCAAAAAAAGAACTACAATTGTTCTTTACAAAATATTTAAAACTTGTAGTAGTTTATTTGTTTAAACTACTGCTACCTTCACTTATTTGTAGCAGTATTTTTAGTTGTAGTCAAAAACTAACATTTTGAAAGTAGTGCAGTTTTTATAATTTTATTACTACTGCTACCTTCACTTATAAGTAATAATAGTTTTACTTTATTGATAAAAGAAAACTGCTATACTTTTTGCTCAGTTTTGGAGGTAGTAAATAGAGTAGCAATAGAAAGCAGAGAGAGTAGCAGAAGGTGTAGCAGAGGGAACAGCAAAGGTAACAACAGAGATAACAGTAAAGATAGCAGTTGAAATAGTTTAATAAAAAGTGAATTAGCTTAAAAATATCAATGCAAAGTACCTTCACTTATAAGTAATAAAAGTTTTACCTGTATTGATAAAAGAAAACTGCTATACTTTTTGCTCATTTTTAAAGGTAGTAAATAGAGTAGCAATAGAGTGCAAACAAAAAAAGCAGAGAGAGCAGCAGAGGTAACAGCAGAGATAGCAGTAAAGGTAGCAGTTGAAATAGTTTCATTAAAATAATTAGCTTCAAAATATCAATGCAAAGTATAAAATTCAAAGTAGTGATAAATAATATTTATTTATTAAAAATAGTTTTTCATTCATTTATTATTTTTTACATATTAACATCTTTTATTTTAAATTTATTTAATATTGATATAATATAAGTTTAAAATTTTAAATTAAATTCCATAAAATTGCTTTTGATTACTTTGATTACGTCTTGAATATTTTAAATTTTAAATATGACTGAAAAAGTAAAAATATTCAGCTAAAGTAAATTTCACATAAAGTTTAATGCCTTCTTTGATGGAAAACAAACCAAAAAAAGGATATTTTTGTTTTTAATTTATAAAATTCCCTGTCTGATTTATAAAATATTTAAATATAGTAAGGAAAATCCCATACAAGGCCATATGGTAACACTAATTATTTTTATGACTAATCAGTCTAAAAATTTATTTCTTGATTTAAAACTCATATTTTATTAATATATGTTATTAGTCAAGATTTTAACGTAACGTATTTAAATGTAGTACAAACAAAATAACTATATAATATAATGAACTAATATGGCAATATTCAAACACATTTTATAACATTTGTAGCCTTATCTCAGATATATAACTGAGATTGACCTAGTGTCTATATTAGGCAAATTTTTATCAAAACAAACGTCAAAATCAATACGAATATATCCAAGGCAAAATTTGTTAAACAGGTGATTATTATTTTGGTTATTACAGTTGCCAAACTGCATATATAAAAAACAATAATGGATACGCCATATTATTGTTTTTGTGCAACTGTTGCCACCTTACAGAAATTCTCATTAAGTTTGACGTTTGTCTGGATAAAAAATTATCTAATGTAGACACTATGCAACGCTGATATAATATGTGAGATAACGCCGGCAGAAGGTTGTAAACATTTTGTTTATATTATGCTAAATCTTAAATAAGGTGTACACGTATTATAATAAATTGTATAAGATATCATTATGTTCAATCATTCATATAGTGAACATGTCATTTTTATTTAAGAAATTCTCACTTTTTTAGCACAATTTTTATAAAAATGTTTTTTTTTTTTTTTTTTAATGTAAAACAAACGAAACAAAAAGAAAACAATTTAAAAAAAATACAATTTTTTTGTAATTTCCGAAATACACATGCACACACATAAACAAACTTTCGTATATGTGTATTTTTTGACACTTCATCTTATAAGATTAGCGTTGCCATTTCAGCGCTTTTCGCACTAAATTTAGCGCTTTTTAACAAACCAAAAGTCGCATTTCTTTCTGTTACCGCTTTTTTCAAAAAAGGCGCTAAATTGGCGCGATTTACTTTAGTGATATGACAATTAGGAACATGTTCTTACGTCCCTATTAACTAATGGAAAATTATTCTTTTTAGTAAATTTTAGACAGCTATGAGCAGAACGAAATTTTACTAGTAGAATTTTTGACAAAAAATCAATATTGTAAAATATTTACAATATCAACATTAAGTTTTATTTTTTATGATTTCATCACATTAGATTCTTTAAAATGCTCCATATTCATTATTAAGTGCCCATTTCCAAAATGGAGTGTAGCTTTCAGAATGGGTTTAAAATGCAATAAAATTATTTAAAATTTGTTCATTCATATTTCTTGTTTTTTTCTGTTACACATTTTTAATTTTTTAATAATAAAATTTTAATTTGTCAATATTTTATAAAGTTTTAATTTTTCATCAGAGAATACACATTTTCTACTACACAGAAAAAAGTTTGTACATAAATATAAAAATTTACTTTAATTAATTTCATTTCATAATATTTAAGCATAATTTCTTAAGCATTAAAATTTTTTGTATATTTTTTCAAATGATTCAAAAGTCAAGAAGACTGAAAAAATTGTTTAAATTTTCATTTATGTTTTCAATTTGTAAAAAATTGTTTGAAATTTTCTTCGGAAAATTTTAAGTTTTCAATCATTTTTAGCTACGTTTTGGGAACAGAACAGAAGCGATTCTTATCAAAATGATGGATGTACTGCGGAATGCCATCAAAATTATGCAAATTTCTAAACATAAGTTTTTTTAGAGATCTTCTTTGGAATTTTGCTATTTTAGGGCATTTCTTGTTAATATTTTCATGTATAACTATTTTCATTTACCATTTGCAATCAAATCTAATAAAACTAAATCAACGATTTAACAAAATTTTTGTAAAATCCCTAAAATATTCATTATGAACAATTTAATAATGTCTATGAACAAAATTTTATTTTTTATGAAAAAAGTTTGGGGAAAAAAGTCATGTTCGATTCGTAATATTTATGAAAAAAAAATTTTTAAATATGTGCATTTTTTTCTTTGTGTGTAGTAAAACGATTTTTCCCATTTCATTTCGAAATTCCAAATATACCTTCAGAATTCTTTTGTTTAAAGTGGTTATTTGAGGTGTCTATTCATTTTTCAAATCCCTTCGAATTAAGGATTTATTAGCAATATTCCAGATTCCGTCAAATATTTTCCTGTTTATTTCAGGAATTGACTTTTTTGGAAAAAGTGGACTGATTAAATCAAAGATTTTGCACTAAAATAAAACTTTTATGAATTTACATTATTGGAAAAAAGTCTGGTGAAGCTCTAATTTTAAATTTACATAAAATTTGAGTGCTTAGTTTTGTAATAAAAATACTAACTTTAAATTTGATTTGAGATATAATTCACTATTTCTATGATATAATTCACTATTTCTATGATAAATATGAACCTTGTAATGTTTAAGTTGTTACTTCTAATAAAAAAAAAAATATTTTAATTTAAAAAATGAGCTAAAAATCGTTAAATTGTGCAAGAAATAAAGGATTTTGTTCAATTTAGCGCTTTTTAAAGAGTTTTGAAAATAGTTGACATCGCTATATAAGATAGTTGTGTAGAGAAATCTCAGCACAACAGTCTCATAATACTTCTTATAATACTAATATTTGAATCTACACGTGAGATAATTCTCTCAGAGAGCAATTTTCGTAGTGTCTACATTAGAGATTTTTTTGTTTGACAAAAACGCGAATTTGTGGAAGGTGGCAACAGTTGCACAAAAACAACAATATGGCGTATTCATTATTGTTTTTTTTTATATATTCAGTTTGACAACTGTAACAACCAAAATAATAATCAACTGTTTAACTAAGGTTACCTTGTTCGCACTGATTTTGACGTTTGTTTTGATATAAATTTGCCTAATGTAGATACTAGGTTTGTCACTGCCTGACAGAAAAATCTTTCATATTATGTTCAGGACTGTCAGATGTGGAGCTTTTTAATTGCTTTTGGCGACAAAATTTTCCGTTTGGCGACATGTCGAATTGGTGGCGATTTATTTGGCTAATTTTAGAAATTTTGTAAAACAGGTATTTGTGGAGAAATATGATTACGTATTGTTACTAGTAATCGAACATTTTCAATGTTAGGTAGGCAAATAAAACAAAGGGCCTTTATTTATAAATTCAAATTCAACTTAGATTGAGAAATGTACAAAAACAAGTCAAGACAGTGGAAACACTTTTAGGTGTTTTGCTCAAAACTGATTGCTTTCAACTCAGTGAAAACATAATATAATAGAAAAAATATTATTATACAATGTTAGATTTATTATTTTTTTTAATAAATGTCAATAAATGTTTAAAGTTGTTACCCTAAAATTAAGATATATGTAGGTATGTATGTCACAAAAATACATTTTAAATTATAATTTAATTTTCTATTCAATTACTATTAGCTACTGCAATTATCATTGGCTTTGTTGAAGCTGAATTTATATATGTTAGTTCATTTACACAAAAAGTTTTTTATTCATTTTTTATTTTTCTTAAAAAAAAAAAACAAATAAAATTTAAATTTGACGATTTCTGATTAGTAATTTGGCGACAGAGGCTCAAAAAAATCAGACAACCCTGACTATGTTATGTCTAGATGGACTGTTATAAAAACACAACTCAAGTAAAAACGAATAGTTTTAAATTTTATTGCAACAACAACGTATTATGCCCACTTTTGTTTATATCTGCTTTCTCGCATTTCTATGTTTATTGCTGCTTTAAAAACTACTTTTTCTCTTACCTGCTAGTTACCTACTCTGGCAGTATATTGCCACCTTTTCTGTTAGTATTAACTAAATACTGAAAGTAGCAGTAATAATAAAAAATATTGTAAGGGAAGTAGTTATAAAAATTAAACAAATATTTTATTTTTAAAACTACTACTCCATTTGAACTACATTTTTTATAGCTTTAACTCAATATCAAGTTTTATTTTTTTGCGAGTAGCAGTAGTTATAGAAAGTGTTAAACTACAAAAAAAAAAAAAAAACGATAAATGCTTTTCCTACCACTATTGATAATTTTCAGTAGCTGTAGTTTTGTCCAAACTAAAAAACTTGGTGGGTGTTAGAGTTTTTCAAACGCTGTTTTGTTTTTCTATAAAAAAAGAATACTTGATATTTTATTTGGCCTTAAGAATACGAATATATTTCAATAAATATCAATGAACTTTTTTCTTTTACAGCTAATCAATGAAATAAAAAATAATGTCGATTTAAAACACTCTTGGCTACATACATAGGTACCTATTTATATTTATCAACATAAAGAATAGATATTAAAGCTTTTGTAAACTACTGAGAAGAGCAAGAAAGCTCTTAAATCTATTACAAATTTTTAAGTATAAAAATAAAGCGATATGCATGGTGTTAATTATTACACTATTAAACTGGCCCTTATTATTTATAAACTAAAATAATTCATATCATATTTCTAGGAACCCACAAACTATTTGAACTAAAAAAGAAAGAAAAATATATTTATTACTATGAAAACAATTATAACAAGATGAAATAGAAATGATTTATAGACTAATTAATTATTAACAGCCAAGACATAAAATAACAACTTATGCTGTACACTATTCTCTGTTGAAATGACACCAATAAATAATTCAAAATAAAGACTCCCTGTTGTCAACATCATTAATTTTATTACTTAAAAGTATGACTGTGAACTGCAAAAATAAAAAAGAGAGCGTATAAGTTGGTAGATGTCATTGTCTTTTTACACTTTTTTAATTTTATTTATTTATTTTATTTTATTTTTTTTTTTTTTTTTTTTTTTTGTTATGTGTATGTATTTATTGGGAGTCATATAAGTTTATTGTCCTTAGATATTTTGTTTTGATAATTGTTTAATTACTTTTCTTACTCTGGGCTTTTTTGTTTTTCTACTAAGTAGATGAAAAGTTACTATGGTGTTTATGTATGTATTTGTTTGTTTGTTTGTTAGTTCATTTACTCTCTACAGAGTTCATTGAGTAATAAATAATGGCAATATTTTATATATTTTACATTTTACTTTGTTGTGTTTGTTCTATTATTATGATAATATTTATTTAATTTGTGTTGATTTAGGAGGTTTGTTTTCGATAAACTAAATAGCATTTTATTACGATTATATTTTAAATGCAATTGTGTGCGTTGGGAGCAATAATTTGTTGCCGTTATTTATTGGAAGGTGCTATTTTGAATAGCTTATAAGTTATTGGTTTAAATATCATTTAATTATTATAGATTAAGAATCTATCCAATATGAAGTCGAAATTTTTTTTTACTATTTGACAATACATTTTTGATCCCTTCGTTTTTTTATCTTGCAACTTCGGAAAGGCGGAAGTAATATGGCGGGTCAAATCCCTGAATTTTGGTCTTGATTAGAATATTTGGTAAACATAAAAAATATATATCAAATATGCAATAAAAAATAAGAAACTATATTAATTATATATATAAAGTTTCTTATTTTTTATTGCATATTTGATATATTACTTATTGCATATTAATTCCTCCTTTCCGACTATTTTAATTTAAGTCTTTCTAGTAATTTACTAATGTATAAGTAAAAAAGAAACTCTGTCAGAATTTTATAGAAACAGAAAAAACGCTCTTTTGCAAATGTTTTTCTTCCTTGAAAAATTATTTAATATTTAATTTGGCTTTTGAACTGGTGAATTTAATTTTAGTAAATTACTTTATGCATTATCTTTTTTTTTTTTTTTGAAAAAAAAATAATTTTTCATATAACTCATATATTAATTGTCCAGCTTATCTTTACAACGATTTTTTTAAATTTTATTTAAAAACGACACATATTAAATGGTTATCCAAATATAATTTGAAAAAGTAAAAAGTGTTATAAATTTCAGTTTAATAATCTGCTGTTTTAAACTTTTTTTTTCGTAAACTATAGCGTGTAAAGTGTAAAAATGAGTAGCCATTTTGGCTTTGGGACATTTTATTTTATTTATTTTATTTAGTTCATAAACTACATTGAAATAAATAGTTAAATTGGCCAAAGGCAGTCAAAAAAATAAAAAAAAATCTACCAGACTGACACAATAAATAGCTTATGCCTTGAGGTTTTAATATTCTTTTAAATATATTGAATTTTTAGTCTTATTAATATAACTTATACGTTTTCTTATTTTATCTTGTATTATTTTAGGAAGCATATCGACGCTGGGTTTGCAGTACATTGGTGCCATATTTTGCTGAGACCAGCGATGTCATGAAACCACCCCAAATCCTAACCACCACCACCACTACAATAAAAAGTACCAATGTGAGCAGTGGTAATAATGATGGTGGTGTTGGTGTAAATAATGCAAACGAATCGTATAAATTAAACAACAGTAGTAGCAACAATACCACCATGGCCTCAAACATGACTACCTCTCATACCGCAGCAATATCACGCAATAACAGCAACAATAATAACAACAATGTCACAGATATGTCATCTGCCATGCCATCAAAAACAGTCACATCGAATTTTATTACAAACAACAATAATAATAAATATGACGTGCAATATAATGTCAACAGTTATCAGCAGCATTTTCATATGCAACAGCAACAGCATCACGTTAAAAGAAGAAATATACAAAAACAACGGCAGCAGCAACATGTCAATCATAAATTGATTAATAACAGCAACTACAACAACCCCAACAGCCACAATACCAACGATAACAACAACAACAACAGTAATAAAATTAATGATATTCATTATAAAAACAAATTAAATCAAAACAAAAATTCACCACAACCGCAGCAACACCCCTCATACATTACTCACACATTAACATTTAATGACATCATTACCCTTAAACCACGGACTACAAGTCCAAGGAATCCTTCAAGATCCTTTGAAAACCATCAGAGTATTAATGCCACTAATGAGGCAACATTTGGATACAATTTCCATCAAAAATCAACGAATAAAAGACGAAAACGCAGTGATAATACAACAGCAACAACAAGTGATGTTGTTAACAAACCATCAATGTCATCATCATCGTCGCCATCTTTATCATTATCTGCATCATTGACGATGCCACAAATGCAAAGACGAAAACAACAACAACAACAACAATCTTTTAATTTCATATCGACTGCCAATAATGAGGATTCTTTTTATATCAAGAATCCAGTGATAACCAAATTATCAAAAAGGTAAAGTATTTAAAAAAAGTTATGTATGTACATTAGGATGGCCCCGTTTTTATGGAGAGAAATCGATGTTTCCAGCTCAAATAAAATTTTACTTCGTTCTAAGATACCGTTTCCTAAAATTTTTGTCCTGCCGTTATTCTTTCATGAGCTGGATCAAAATGAAATAAGTTAAAGTGTTATATTCGGGAATGCCGAATTTCATATACCCTTCATCCGTGTTGAGAGGTTATATATAAAATTTATGTATTTTAAAGTAAACAAAATAACAACAATATCAAATGGCGACATTAATTAAAAGAATGAAGATAACATTAGTTAAAAGAGGGTATTTTGAAAATTTATGAACCGATAGATTATTTACAAATTTGGAATTCGAGAAAAATATTTGTAACATATGTGAGCAAGACCAAAGTCCGTAGCTTATATAGTGGCTTCAAAAGTCCAAAAACACATTTCGGCCAATATCTCTAATACTAATGGACCGTGTGTATATGACAGCACAAAAATTCTGAAAAAATTAGAATTTTCTTCGAAAAAACGAAGGGTCTAGCTATACAGGGGCTTCAAAAAGTTGGAAAAAAATATGTTTTTCAGTGCCATAAAAACATTTTTAAAAAATAAAAAAGATTTGCAAATAACTCGGTTGTTTATAAACCGATTTGGTTGATTCAAAAATTCGAAATTTTAGACAAATAGTTATGAACGATCTACATAAGAATAAAGCCTATAGCTTGTACAGAAGCTTCAAAAACTATAAAAATACGTTCTTGCCAATATCTCGAATACCAATAGACCGATTTTATATCTTTCTTCCGCAAAGAATAAAAAAAAATTTCGAATTTTCTGAGGCTTAGAAAAATTTAAAACAGAAACGCCTTTTCGAGGTATCTTCGATTTTTTGGCGATATCGCGGCTATTTATTGACTAATTTTGCTCATTTTTATTAGCGTTCATCAAAAGGAAATTCTCTGTAAATTGATGTATAAGACATATATATTTCTGGGTCGAAGGAATAAAATTTGGAAAGCACATTTAATGAAAAAACCAAAATTTAATATTAAGTCCAAATAAGCAAAAAATTTTCAATTTTCACCAAAAAAATGGGTATTTAAATTTTTTACAAAAAAATATTTCCGTTTTTTTTTTTTTGAATTTGAACTCGTTCAAATTTTATTCGAATTTTTCGAAACGTATGAAGAATTTCAAAAATGTTCGGAAATTTTTGAAACCGAATTTATGTGTCTCGTATTTCTAAAATTTATTTTAAAAATAGGAAAACTGTTGATGCATTTTGGTAGGCCTTACAAACAGTGTTGCCATTTTAGACCTTTTAAGGCTAAATCTAACCTCTTTATTTTGCTTTAGTCTCAAAATTTTCGTTTTAGCTTCCGGCTTTTTTCTAGCCTTTTTTGTTGCTTAAAATTGCCTTTAAAAAGGCTAAAATGTTATCATTTTAATAAAGAAGATACTAATTCCTTATTTGCTATTGCTAATTTTATTTTTACAGAATCATCGATTTAAGCATTCTTGTGTATTTACTCTCACAAAAGTTCGAAATTATTTATATTTAATAAAAAATATCGGCTTCGCTTTCCAATTTAAAAGTGCCTTAGATAAATTTATGGAGTTACTAAGTCGATTATAATAATTATTTTTTAATATACTTCCATCAACCATAGAAACTATTATTATTGCCAACAATTTGGAAACGGTTAATCAAAAAGGAATTTTGTTTCAAAAATTACGAAAAATCACTTTAAAACACTGGCTAATTTTTTCATATGAAATACAAACCCAAATTTGTATACGAATTTTTTGGGCGATTTTTCATGGAGTCATATTGCTGAGTGTTATTTATAAATGTATTACAATTTCTTTAAGAAATGTCAAAAGCTAATAAGAACGAGAAAAAATATTTTTTTAAATGTTAAAAAATTTTTTAATTTTTTTCTGGCCTTTTTTTTTTGGGGGGGGGGGGGGTCATTTAGCCTTTTTTAACATTTTTTAAAGTAAATTTAGCCTCTTTTTTCTCATCTCCTGGAAACACTGCTTACAAATTAACTAAGAAATCCAAAATGTTTGATCAATCAAATAAAATTTCATGAAATATAAGCATTTAAAGTTAAAAAATATTAAAAAACTGAGTTGGAACTGAGTTGATTCATTTTATTATTTCACTCGCAATTTACATCTTTTAGATTCAAAACACACACCAGTCAAGGGATAGAAAATTTGCGCGCATATATGAAATTAAATTTAGAAAACAGAATTTTAAAGACGAAGTGAATCTTTACAGTTTGAGGTATATATCGTTGATGTCAGGAAACCAGACATGGGATATCATCACAAACTTCTATACAATTGGAGTAAATGCTTGTAGGATATACAGTATACTGCTGCATATTCCTATAAACGCACATCAACTTGTTTAACAAACTTGCCAAAAATGGGGCTAGAAAATAATATTGACTTCACTTAATAAATTAATAACAAAAAACTGAAAATGTTCATTTAACTTTTTTCATTGTAGCTTTATTAGTTTAATGCCATTTTTTTAAACTAATGAACCAATTTAGCATTATTAATGATGTGTTGATAAACTATTGTTTTGGAGAACTTCAAAAATTCGCTCTCGCAATGATTTGACTAATTTTTGAAGAAAATCACTGTCAATTTCTTCTGAGCCTTGCTTAATTTTTTGCTTAACTCTGTTATTGTCATTATTGTTTCATTCTGTGCGTTTCTTGCGTAAATTCTACATATTCTCCATTGGATTTAAATTCGGACTGCAAGCTGGCCAGTTCGATAGTGAAATACTATTTTCATTAAACCACGATTTAGATTGGTTCGAGAAATGGATTACAGTGTTATACTTTTGGAATATGCAATCTTCATACATTTTTTTTTTTTCTATCCATTAATGAGAGAAAAGCATCTTCCAACAGTTCATTATAAATTTCACTGTTCATTTTAGTTGGAGAAAAAAATTTGTTTTTGATTTTCCTGCAGCAGTAAAAACTGTCCAAACCATAACACTACCTCGAATTTCGTTCGACCTCAAATCATGCCAATAGCAAGAATATGAAACGGGACCATCCAAATTGAATTTCTTTTCATCTCAAAATGTATGCAACAAGTTTGGAAGTGACAGGAAGGTCAAGTTTATGTTTTATTTGTTTATCATTTAATTTGTTGCGGATGGCTTCTTATTTTATTTTATTAATTTGCCTTTTTGTTAATTTCTGATTACATTTTGTTGGTTTGCGCTCTCCGTACTTCTGACCTTTCTTAAGAGAGTCTCGAATAACTCCTGAGCAGTTAATTTTTCGTCAAATTTTTTTTGCTAGAACAGCCTTGATCACGAAAAAATTAAATTTGAATTTTTTTCTAGTCTGTAAGAAAAGTTCCTTTGGGCATCATTTAAGCTGATGGAATTTCCCAATTAAAACAAAAATACATTTCTAGTAAACAGAGGTTTTGTCATCAGACACTTAACTTAAATGAAACAAATAACCAAAACTGTTAAAAATTTTTTAATATTTTTTGCAATAACATTTTAGACAAATTTTTCTCGACTGCGTTTATACGAGGATGCCACTGAAATAATCACCAATATGTTCTGATGCCTAAATTAAAGAAAAGAACAAAAGCAAGAAACAAATATTTCTTACATAAAAATGGTACCGTTACATCGCGAGTTATTGTAACAACACAACACATTTTGGTTAAGATAAACGAATGTACCTCAAAAAAACAAAAATTTTAAATGCGTTTACAGGAATATGCATCAGTGTATACTAAAATACGAATAACAAGTTTGATGGAATTACTAAATCGATTGTTGTAGATAGATTGGTAGATAGATAGATAGATAGATAGATAGATAGATATATAGATATATAGATAGATACTAGTTATAATAGTAAAGAAACAAATTATCGTTATTTTTATTATTATAATTTCAATATTAGCGATTGGTGGCAACGGAGACTATGGTGGCGTAGACGTTTACAGTAATCATTAACGACGATAGATAGATTAAATTTTTTTTTAAACATTTATAAATCACACAGAAAAAATTATTTTCAAACATTTTGAATTAACTTATTACTCAGAAATTCAAATTGCTTTTAATTATTTTCCACTTGTATCAACAAATTGTGTGCTCAAAAACATTTTCTAATATGTTCACTAGAAATTAAGTGATTAAATAAATAATTTTAGTAATTGTATATAAAATTTTTTTCATAGATTGAATTTCAATTAAGAATGTAATTGAAAACGTAGTTTTCCTAATCGAAATTGCATATTAGTTTATTCTGTATATTATTTGACAAAAAAAGACCCAATCGATTACAAATGAATGTAAGCTATATGATAAACCTAAATACAGGGGTTGCAGGTTTGAGTCTCGCCAAAGTCCACGATACACTGCTCGGTTAATTAGGTTAGAATGTAATTTAAAATATAAATAACAAAAATAAATAAATGAATTATAAAAAAAAAGTTATTTATCTCCGCTGAATATCTTTTATGATAACAAAATCAATAAATCTGAGATAAACTGTCAAACCGTATCTAGAAAGGCCATGACAAATTGGGTAATCATATCGCATTTTTGGACGTATTTAATTGGATTTAGTATACGAAGTTAAATGGTGAAACCTAAGCACTTAAATGTTTTCATTGCAACATCAAAAATGTAAAGATTTCAATGAACGTCTCGCTATACAGTACTGGTCAAAATATATTTGTGCTTTTGATGCCTCTTATCTATTATACAATATTATACAATAAAAAAGAGCAACATTTTATATAAGAGCTTTAACAGTTACTAGGATATCTTATTCAAATAATAACCTATTTTTTAATCTCTAAGTACCGTTTATGGTTTTGTTTAGGTTTCTATTATTATTATTATTATTATTATTATTATTATTATTATTATGATTCTATTATTAGGCTGTTAGAAGTAAATGGAGTTAACGTAAAAAGATTTTTGCTAATAATTTCTTAGCTCCATAATTCTGCTAAGTGCAGAATCATGATCAATGTAAGATTTTATTCTAAATATTTTATGTAAATGCCAAAGATTTTAAAAAAGCTGTACAAAAATCACTATAGCTATTTCTCAATATTTCGGCTCATATTTCTTTGCTCTTAAATTTATTATATTTTTAAGAGACAAATACAACTATAGAAATGATAATAGCCAATTTTTGTATCTTCTTAATATATATGTAATAATTCTTGTAAACTCTCTATTTTCCAGATCAAAACGTAAAGAATTTGAATTTCGTAAACGACGAAGAATACGACCCTGCCTAAGTGTTTGCCAAACGGTAGAGCAAAAATGTCCATATCTCTTACCAGCTGATCGAGCACCATCGTTACCAACACAATATGCTGGGGAACCAACATTCTTATGTTTAGGTAAAGAAAAATAAAAAATAATAATATAAAATACTTAAATAAAATTTTGTCAAAAATTATTTTAGATTATAATATAGCCGAAACCAAAGAACAATTGAAGAAAGCCAGTCATGGCCCAAAAGACTGTTGCTACACCTACTGCAGCAACACAGCTAACGGCATTTGTACGTATTGCAACGATATGTGGGACAAGACTGAAATCGAGCAAGAAGCCGAAATCTTAAGTGAAGAAAGAGAAAAGAAAATTTTCAATATCAAAATGAAAGCAAAGGGAGTTGGAGATAGTGCAGCCATAAGAGTGGAAACTAAGATACAACAAAAAATGGGAGAAGAAAAGAATGGCCTTAAAATGTCCACCGTAGCTATAGCGGTACGTAATGATACAGGATTCGAGAATGCAACACGTCTAGCTGAACGTCTACAATACTATGCCTACTGTAACGGTGTATTTTACTATGACGACAACGCCGACGATATGCCCGAATATCCGACCTCAGAAAACTGCCGGGCATTGCCACCAGTACAAAATCGCTGTTCCATACCCTACTATGCCAGCAATTATATATCATCGGCCGATATGTTGGGATCCTATCGTAAAAATAATGAAGCTCAAAAGCTTTTAATTTGGCTGAGTACTCTGCTGTGTCTGTGGTCTTGTTATAGTGCTCGATCTATGAGAATGAGACGTTATAATGAGGACAAAAGACAGCAGCAACATACGAAGCAACAGCAGCAGCAGCAAAAACTAACACATCAACACTTAGCAACAAATACTGCCTACAAGAGAGGAAATACTATGTGCCAGAGTTGTCAAACTCGAGAAATTATGCTTAACGAGGGAAATTGTGTAAAAATCATCAAATTATGGTATGATGATAGAGAATGTAGAATTATTATAATATATGGTTTAAAACTAAAAACAGGGGTTAAACTAACACCAGCTGATAGAAAATCTTTTAAAAGAGAAAAATATTTACGACATAAACTACACAAAATTAGTGTTAAAATCAATTTGAAAATTATAAAAATTCCCTCAATGATTTTGTTAATAAATTATAAAGAATTTCTATTATTATTATTTAAGAAAAGACAAAAATTAAGAAAACGAAAAATAAAAAAATTTCACACAACAACACGATTAACGAGATGGGCGAATGGATATCGGGGGCCCACGTTAAGAGTTTTAAGATTCAAAAACTTGAAATCGAAACCGAAAAAATGTAGTTTTAAATATAAAAAACATTATAATTATTATTACTATTATTATGATTATTGTAGTTGTAGTCAAAAAATATTTAGTTGTAGTTGTAATAAAAATATTAATAATAATTATTATAATTATAATAATAATATTAAATATATAAAGAAATTTAAATATAATTTTAGTACTTGTAATTTTAATAAACAAAATACTAAAAACAGAAACAACAACAACAACAAAATGATGATAATGAAAATTAATTCTAAGAAGATTTCTATAATTAAATTTAAAACAAAAACAACAACTTATATATTTATAATAAACTCTTATAATAACAAAACAAATTATAATAATTATTATTATAACATTATAACTATTATAATAATAAGTTATAATATTTATAATAAATTTAATTCAAATAACAACAACAGCAAAAAAAACAAACAATTCTTTAATAGTTTTAGTTTAATAACAAATAATAGTCTTCATCATTATCATTATTATTATTATAATTATTCTCAACTTAATATTAAGACCAACAAAATGATCAATAACAACAATGTTTTAGTAAAATCGTGTATTTTAACAACATCAAAAATCAATTTATATGATTGTTTAGTAATTAACACAAACATGATTCTCAAGATCATATCGATAACAAGGAAAATGATAATAATAATAATAATGATAATGATAATAAAATTGATGATCATGTTGTTGTTAATTTTTATAATGCCGTTATTGTTTAAGTCATTTTTGAAAATGAAATACAATAATAATCATCATATGAAAAATATTAAATCTAATCTTAGCTTTAGTCCAAAAAATACTAGTTATAATAGTAAAAAAACAAATTATCGTTATTTTTATTATTATAATTTCAATATTAACGATTGGTGGCAACGGAGACGATGGTGGCGTAGACGTTTACGGTCATCATTAACGACGATGACAATGACGATGGCGAGAACGACAGCGACAGAGACGATGTCACATCATTATCATCATATAGTAGAAAATAATCATATTTATTTCACAGAGTCCTTTTTGTTGAGCGATGCAAACAGTCAAGTGAATTATTTTCAATTTATTTTATTATAGTGTTTTGTTTTTTTTATATTTGTAATTAATTATTATTAAAATTATAAATAATACACATTGTTAATCTTTTTTTTTTTTTTTTTTAATTGAAGATATCTAATAATGTTATTTTTGCAATTTATTTTTAACTGTATTTTCATTAATTTGAAAAATTTTTTTGTATTTTGGCAATTGTATTTACATAAGCTTCTAGATTTTATTTAATAATTCGTAGAGATTTTAAAGTACTCATTACATATTCAATACTTTTTTTGGTACTCGATACTAATCAATACTTTAAGGGTTCATTTTAATTTCAGAATATATTTCGTATTTAAAAAAATCAAAATTTAAGAAGAAAATTAAATCTTTTCAGTTTTTAATTTATAAAACTTTGTTTTATTTATTAAAGCCTTCAACTCAATATGCATTAACTAATAAAACAAGTGTGAGGACATTATGCATTTTTGCTGATGTTAAAATTAATGTTCCAACAATCACCTCACAGTCAATTTTTGCATATGACAATATATCGGATTAAAGACGAACATTATTAAAATTTATAAAAAATTGGATAGAGTTTAATGGTTAAAAATTCCTTAATACAATTTTTTACAAATAATTTTTATGCAAGAAAAATTGACAATAAGCTCCACTTAAAAATATCACTTCCAACGTGCGTGATTTCCGTATAAATTTTTGTATCATGGTTACGAATGTGATACGAATATGATAGGAATATGTATGTTTACGAATATTTTTAATGAGATTAGAAAAGCAGAAATGGACCACAATTTATCATTAATGTTGGTATCAATATAAATTTATTTAAACATTCAAATTTCGTAAAATAAAAACTGTCCGCATTAGGTTTTTATAGGGCTTCGCTAATTAAAACTGTTAAGCCAAGTTCACACTACGCTAATACTTGAATATTTTTTTCTTCTCGTATTTTACGAAATTTTATAGCTGTTTCATCAAACAAAAACTGTCAAATAAATGAGCGTAATATGAACAAAAAATGAACTTTGTATTTAGTGCAAAAATTGCGGGAAAACACGATGAAATATTTAATGTCAAATATTTGCATAATCTGAATTTAGCTTTACTTGATTTGCACAATTAAAGTTGTTTTTTGTTTTGTTTTTATATAACAAAGCACAGAAAAAAGTATGTGTTGTACTAGAAAATACAATCCTGAAAGTAACGAGTAATTCAAATTTGTTATTGAGTACTAAAAAAAAATGTTCGGTATCGTGTACTGAGTACCAAAATACTGTATACTTTTACATCTCTAAAGGCGAATATATATTCTTTGCATTAATATCCACAAAATTTAAGATACCTTTATATATTATATAAGAAGTACTCGTCTTATTAATTTGAATGATGTATTTAGGACTCTTAAAAAAATGGGTCGGTCCACTTCTTTTCAAAATCTATTTTATTTGTTTTTTTTTTTCTTAGTAAGCTTTAAGTATTTTTTAATATGTACAGAGTTTTGGATCATTTAGGGGATTGGCCATCTTTGATACACAGCAGCCCTGATTAAGCTTTAATCAGGACTGGCAGATTCTTTTTTTGCCAACCCCAAAATTTATAAAAATTCCCATTCAGTAAAAAAGACGTTTTATCATTATATATATATATATATATATTTTATTAATATTAACATATTAATGGCCAAGGATATATTTGTACAAAACCTTTGTTTTACTATTGTGTTTACTTGATGTAGACTCTCTTTATGGGTAGTATATTCAAATTGGATGTAGTTTTATGAGGAAACATTTATATATTATAATGACGTGTAAATATAGCATCCGAAAAAAATTCCAAAAATATTTTATATATTACCAGCAAATTCTCCAATCTACAAATCAAAATTTTTATGCTTTTCTGCAAGAAAAATTTCCTCAATTTTGGCTTAAAATTCCAAATCTGGTAACCCTGGGTTTAATGTTGTTGTAATAATGAGAAGAGAGATCAGACCAGAAAAATTATAATTCGTTGTATTTTCTAATCATAGGATGTAATCTTTTCTGAAGTTAAAAGTGTCACTTGTTATGAATGAATTTCTTTTTCCCCACATGAACAAATGTCTTGCCCACCAAAAGTTTGTTCAACAATATCGATTTTTTTTACAGGGTGTTTATCCAAGACATTTTCTGTAATATCTGTAAAATGAATTGTGAATTGTGGCTTAAGAAACTTTATTTCCGATTTACCTGCATTCCTAGCAATTGTTTTATATGTTTGATAATAAATTTCATGTACGTATGTGTTTTAACGATTTTTTTTCAATATTCATTTTAATGTATTCACTTATGCTATTACAACAAAATATAGCATATGTTTACTGAGAGTTATAACAAATGTAAAATACTTAACGGTAGTAATTTTTTCACATACAATATAAGTTATAAGCCTTAGAGCATTCATAAATTTTTTTTGCGCGCAGTCTTTTTCTTGCATATGAAAATACCGTCGATTTATCCATGTCCGACTGTCTGTTTGCCTGTCTTTATGTCTATTGTAATCAACTTTACCAAGAGTCTTTACGGACTTGTAGTTATAACATATCAATGTACTATTTTGATTTTTAACGAGAATTCTGCTATTTAAAATCAACATAATTGATCAATAAATCTCTAATCGATCAATAAATCTAAACTCGATGAGCGAAGAATCAAAAAAAATTCTTTTTATGAATTTATGATTGAGAGTAATAAATATAATATTTGAATTCATATAAAACTTAAACCATTTGGATATTCCTAACTGCAATTTCAACACTCATAACGAGAATATCGGCTGATAAGTTTTATTGCTGTTGTGCGAAGCATCTTCCTTGGAAGCTTTCTGAATTTTTGTATAAACGAGAGACTTAAACAAACTCCCCAGGAAAGAAAATCTGGAACGATCAATGGTTTCCTACCGAGAGATCTTGGTGAAAATTTCTGAAAATCAAAACACTAAATTAGGCTCCTTTCAAAATATTACTTGATGCAATAAAAACTCATTGACAATCTTTAGGTAACGCTAACCTCAAAAACCAAAAAAAGGGCCCGATAACAACTATTCAGACTTATTCTGCCATAGCATCAATGTCGTCATCAGAGGCCATCCCACAGTGCTTTGATCCCATATAATGATGGGACAAAAATAGTAAGAGTTTTCGTAGAAGAATCTTAATACATATATTACCTTTTGAAAAAAACGGTACAATTACACGTCTTTCTCCCATATATCGTGCAATTCAAAAACTCATTCTCTTTTAAAATACTGGATAGAACTTTAACAAAGTTAGCTGTAGCCTTTAGAAATAGATCATCTTTGAATCTGCTAATTTGTTTTTTTTTTAATCAGAGCAAGGACACGCCTACCCCCTATATATCCTGAAATAAAAAAAGTATTTTTAGCTAAAATACTGGTCTGAATTTTATAAAAATAGGAGCTGATGTAGAAAATTTAAACTTGGCAAAATATGGATAATATAGATAATTCTTCTTTTATATATTAAAAAATAATATTAAATTATAGAATCAAACAAAAAATTCTATATAATTTTTATTTAATTACGTCATCGAACTCATTAGGATTTTGAGCGTATTGAGTCCAAAAATTATATTTTAATTGTTTTTTTAAATTTTGAAATATTTTAAACTAATTTTTTATTTGAATTTAACAAAATAAATTACGTTAATATTAAGAACACTTTTAAATTCAATTTATATTTTTTAAGTTGTGGCAAAAAATAGGTCCTAATTATTTTTTAGTATATTAAATAACTGCAAAATATTACATAAATAGTAAAAAACATTTTATAATTTTTTATAAATTTTTCATATTCATTATCAAAATTAAGAATTTTTTAGATTTGAAATAAAAAATGTGTGTACATTTTAACAATATATATAAATAAATATATATATATATATATATATATATATATATATATATATATATATATATATATGTATATTTACTAAAGTATTAAAAATACCATTCTATGCATTTTATCAAAAAATTAAGTTTTGACAATTGTTTTCTTTAGCAGTTTAAAACGGTATTTTTTGTTCATTAATATTTGCTTTAAACTCACAGATTTTATTCTTAAAAAATTTCTTTTAAAATTATATGAGTTATATTCTTACCTTTCTAAAAATGTATATTTCAATATAATTTGAAATTTCTTTTTATTTTTGTCTATGAGACAAAGCACTGTGCATCCGGCATGTCACTTTTCTTATTTTATTCAACGTAATAGCGCTGGCGTACAAAGGCCGAAAATTCTTCGTTGAAATTTGATTTCGTAAAAAATATTAACGAGTATTCCGTATTCTTGGGAAGTTCTATATCAGGGCCATCTTATATCTGCATATAATTTGCAAATATTAAAAATATAAAAAATCCAACCATATAACACCCTATACCACGATACATTTGGCTTTTATATGATACTCGAGATAGTGCCTTATATGGGAACCAGTGTTACCAGTTTATCCTTTTTAAGGCTAAATTTAGCCTTTTTATTTAGCTTTTAGTCTCAAAATTATTGTTTTAGTTTCTAGCTTTTTTCTTAGAATTGCTTTGAAAATGCTACAATTTTAGAATTTCAGCAACAAAGAATATAATTTCTTATTACAAAATCATTCATATAAAAAACGGCCTTATTTATATATAACAGATAATCAAATAAAACTTCGCAAATTTTTTGGATTCACTAAATTGTTTATTATAATTAGTTTTTAATAGACCTCATTTACCATAGAAAATATTTATAAATATAATTTAAAATAAAAAATAAAGAAAAATCATTTCAAAACCCAAATTTGTGTGGGAATTTTTTGGGCAATTTTTTATTAATCATTTTGCTGGCAGCCGTTCTAGGTTTTATTTTTAAATAAATTTAATATCTTTAGAAAAATGTCAAAAACTAATTAAAACGAGAAAATATAAATTCTTGAATTAAAAATATTAACTTTTTTCCGGCCTTATTTTTTGGAGCATTTTTTGACCTTTATTAAAGTTTAATTTTTCTTAACTCCTAGCAACACTAATGGGAACTATCGTCCATTATGAGCCAATATGTCTGAAATTTCATAAACTGATTTATACTTAAACAAAACGTATTTGTGTCAAATTTTGTGTCGCACTTACAAATGGGCGGTTTATTTTTAAAAATGATGGAATTAGATATAATAATATTTAAATTTTAATATCATTTTTTCATTCTCATTTAATTTCTTTCTTTTATACTAAAACCTGTTAAGATTTCTGAACTAATAAAGTAGAAAACTTAAATTAAGATAAAACTATTACGTAAAAATTTAACTATTTTAATGACTAACCCGATTTTTTTATGAAGGGACTTAGGCCACTTATAAAATAAACGGCACAAATGATTTTCGGGAGTAGTTAATTATGGAGCGATTATTATGAAAATTATTAGTGTGATGTATAATTATACAAAAGTAATTTATCTAAAATTTCATCGCGACATTGGCACTTATGCGAGATTTATTCAGGTTTAAATAACTTCAGGAGGAGGATTTATATGGGAGGTATGCTTATATAAAACTTATTTATATCGAATTTTATTAAAATATAAATTTATTTAAGGCATTTATGAGCATTAAAGTCCTATTCCAGAAGAACATTTGCATGGGGCTAGGTGAAATAGTGGACTGATCATAACCAATTTCAATAGGTTTCGTCCTTGTGTCTTAAAAGTTATACTGCAGTTTGTCCACAAACTTTACATAGACAGCCAGCCGCCAACCGTTCATCTAAAATAACGGACATCGTTAGATCGACTAAGGCAATTTAAATATCTCTAGAAGCAAAAACATTTTTTTTTCCCGATATTTTCAAGGACATACTTTTGATTTCATCTTACTATGTGACTTTTTACAATATTTTAAATCATATATTACAAAATTATTTACTAAATAAATTTTCACTACCATATTAGTATTCTTTAAGAATGTTACCATTTTTCTAATTTCATTATATTTATATATTGTATTTTACAAATGTTTTCCTAATTTTTTAATAATTTTTTAATTCACTACTGATTTACCAATTATCAAATTCAATAATTCAAAAAACAAACAAAAAGGTATTTATAAAAATAAAATTACACAAAATAATTCCATTAAATAAAAAATCTATGTAAAATATAATAAAATGACAAAAAAAAAAAACAAAAAAACAAAAACATATTTTATTACAAACCAAACAAATATATTAAATTTAACTTAAATAACTATAAATTAAAAAACAAAAGATAAATACTTAAGTTCATTTATAAAACCAAAAAACTGCCAAAAAAAAAAAAAAGAAAAATAAATTCAATATTTATAGAAAAATAAATGAAAATATAATAATTATATTAATAAAAGTACCTATAATTTCTTATAGGTTTAGCTTGTAAAACAAGACATTAAACAAATACATAAAATTAAAATAAAAAAAATAAATGTCTCTTAAAAAAAAAAATAATACTACAAAAAAAAAAAAAACTTGTTAAAAATTAACGAATTGTGTCATAAAACTAAATAATAAATTTAACAGAAATAAAACTTGAAAACACAAAATAAAACTCGTATCAGCCACCTTTTAAATAAATCTAAATACAACCAACAAATCTTTACAAAATAGAGTTTTCAACTTAAAACAAATAAAAAATAATTAAATAAAGAAAATAAAATGTAACAGCAAAAAAATTTCCCCTTTAAAAAATAAAATTTTATTTAAAAAATAAAAATAAAATAAAATAAAATTTAATACATACAAAAAAGATACCAAAAAAGAAAGATAACTTTTTTACTATAATTTTCTTTTAATTTAAAAAAATTATTTCTGATTTATTTCATTTCCAAAAGAAAAAAAAATATATAAAGCGCACAGTAATCTTAAATAAACAAATTTAAATAATTTAAGATTCTTATATAAAAAAAAAAAGAAAAAACCCAAAAAATAAATATTTATAATAGAATTTAAAGAGATATCTAATAAATAAAAAAAATATATATAATAAATAATAGTATACATTTTTGATATAAAAAGCCATAAATTAATAATTTAAATAAAATTTACCAAAAAAAAAAATTACCCCTCCCCCTAGAAATAAAACAAAAATGATAAAAAAAGAAAAAAATCTTGTTAATACCATTAAACCGAAAGACAAAATTGATTATAAATAATTAATTTATTATAAAATGAATTAAAAAAGTATATATATATAAATATATAAAATTAGATTCTTGTACATTTTTTCAAATTGTCATTTGAAAATAATAAAGTAAATAAATATTTATGAAACTGTTATCAAAATACAAAAATAAAAAAATAAAAAAAATGTTAGTTTCCTCAATTATTGAATTAATTAATTCCAACGTTTATTTAGTTTATTTATTCTACAAATAATTAGTAACGTCAAGTCAAGTTTATTTTTTGGAAAATTTAAAATTTCTTAAAAATTAAATGTAAATATTTCTTAAAGATTTCTCTTGTTTATACAATTTTACTGCAGGTTCAGATTGTCAAGATGTTCAATACAAAAAAAAAAAAAACCTTATTGGATTTTCTAGGTTAGGATAAATATGGCATTTTTCTCTATTTCCTTCTTTCTCTCTCTCTCTGAATTGAGGAAATTTTTCCTCAAAACAACTATACAGTTTAGGTCTCTTTCTCTCTCTCTATAATGAAACAACTTAGCGATTTACAATTTAAGTTCAGGATTTCAAATTGCCAAATTAATTTGTGATAAAAACATCTGCAAAGTAATTAATTCACAATGTTCAATTTTGCAAATATTTCCTTTTTAAAATTACCGCCCTCAAGTCCACAAAGTATAAACTTTGTATAAAAGTAATTGTAACCTTTTAGGGTTAAACACATACAGCCTTATGCCAAAAAAAAAAAAAAAAAAAAATAATTTTGTTTTCAAGTACACATTATTTAACCAACACTTTGAGGCTAACAAAGCTTTGTTAATAAACTCTGCTTTAACATACAAAGCTTTTTAATTTTAAGAACGTCAAAACTTGTATCTTATTTCTCTCTTTATAGTTAAAGCCAGAGATTAACATAGATATGAAGTTTCCTCGTCAAAAAACGAAAAACCTAAATAAAAAAACGTGTTAGTAAAAATTTTCACTGAAAACAAAAACAATTCTATTTTGAGTAATTTTTTTCAATTGTTTTTTTTTTTTAGCTTCATATTTATGTTAATCTATGATTAAAGCTATATGAACACTACCGAATATTAATTCATTCGATTGTTCAAGTTTGTAAAAAAAAAAAATTGTTATTGTTTAAGTATAAAATGAATTATTTTTAAAATATTGTTTTTATTATTACACACTGCAACAAGAAAAAATTGCCTCAATAACTCCAATAAAAATCACCAAAGTTAGTTCGATTTTCGAACTCTTGAAGTTCGAATTTCTCAGAGCTCTTTTTTCAATCTAATTTCAAATAACAAAAATTTTAATTATATAATCCAAATGTTGTTATGTGTTATTTTATAAAGTACCACCATTATTCTACAAGATTTTTCCCTTTTTACGCCCATTTTATTATTTGACTTGACCTTTATTCCTAAATTGCTGAACCGATTAAAATAAAACATGGTACATGTGTATATTAGGGCTATAACCAAATTTTGGCTCTAGCACCACGCGATGACAAATGTTGTGTTATTTACGAAAAAATGTTTTTCTAGGTCAGTTTTGAAAAAAAAAGCTTCATTCACAAAAACGATTTTTTTAAATCTCCCAAAAAGAAAAAATAGTACATACATTTTAAATAAAAAATTTTAAATATTTTATTAATAAAGTAAAATATTAAAGTGAAAAATGTTGTTTAGTTATTAAAAGACAAACTTCAAATTTAATCTCCTCATTATTTCGCATAATGCATAAATGTACTGTACTACTTTAATACCACGTTCTACGCATGAGTTGCTTTGCTGTTGCATTGGGATTATTGAATCTTCTTTAACCCAGTGTCTTTTAAAACATACATGCCCATTCTTAAATCGTGTTAAGGATTGTTCTAAAGGTGAGAAATGTTCTTTATTAAAAAAATGATTGGAAAACTATATATTATTCATTGTTCCACATATGAATATACATGACGTTTTTTTAAATGATTTCCAAACTTTACTGCGTTTTGTGTGTGAATTTCTTTGACAACAGCATAAGTATTTTTTTTTTTTAATAATTTTCAATGCCCTATTCGGCCATTCTGATATTTTCCAAATATGTAAAAAAGTTATAGGCTTGAAGTAAGTACTGAGTGGTACTGAGCCACGCCCATTTTTCTAAAACGGGTTACTTTGCTTCCTAGAAAACAAATTTCAAAATTTATTCAAATATTTTGGTAAAAAATATCACAAAAATATATAAGATAAAAGTGGGCGAAAAAGAAGCATGGTACCTATACAGAATAAATTTTATAATATACAGTGTTTTCTATTCCTTGTGTTTATAAAATTTTATGTGAATTGTCTTAGTAGCATCTAGAAAGTATAAAAATGAATTTTTACTCAAAATGGGCTCAAAACTGGGCGTGACATCCAACTTATATTTTAGTTTATAGCTTTCTTCAAAAAATACTTGATATATGTGCAAACTTTAATTTGAACAAAAAATAATTGTTTACAAAAAGTGGGCGTGGCACTTTTATTAACATTTATCTTATATTACCTTTTGGAAAATGCACAATATAAATATATGTACTAAAGATTACTTAGATCCGTTGAATAACGTGACTATTCATGTATTACAAACAACCTTACTATGAAAGGGTGGGATAGAAAAACTTTTACATTACATAAATTAATAATTATCCATAAATATATTTAAAGTTATTGATTAGAAGTGTCTTTTTTCACCCATAATGAAAAAAAATTGCTCCAAAATATCCGAAGTTTAAGAGTCAATAAAATCGAAATTCGAACTAACTGGGCAAAATTCTTTAAAGATTTTATTAACCTGATCACATTGGACTTATTGAGACAATATTCAATGATCCAAAATTTATCGTATAGTATTACTTAGTAAAAATACAAAAATAAAATAAATTATAGAAGTTGAAACAATAAATATGATTAATTTTTGGTAACGCATAATTTAATTATTCGTATAACCATTTTTGTTCATTTGTTTTGATTGAATGTACATCACTAAAACATTTATTATTTTTTATGTACTTTTATGTGTATTTTTTAGTTTTTCCTCTAAATATTTAAATTAATCATAATGTAACTTAAAGTAGGTTTAAAGTAGGTTCATTCCTACTTTAAAATATTTAAATTACCTTTGTTATATTTGAGTCAATAAGCGTTTTTGCATACAACTTTAAGGAATTTTGCTTAAAAATGCCTTGTAAAGCTGTATTAGGTTTTTTTTTTTTTTTTTTTTTTTTTTTTTGCATACGACTGATAATATTTTTATAGGAAATATTGTATTAATACAACAAGTTCGAATTCCTTTACATGACCCGTATTGTTAAATTAAACAAAAACTTAGACGGCAACGAAAATTAAACAACAATTTTATTTATTTTCTTTTTATTTCTTTTTTACTTCAAACTATTTTTCAATTTTGTTTACGAAATTTATATAAATTTTTAAAAAATATTGTAATATTTTTTGTTGGAAAATAAAAGCAACAAAAAATCCGGAAAGAATTTAAAATAAAACCGAGCTGCATTGCGCATTTTTTGATACAAATTTCTATGAAAATTTCTGGACCGAGCTTTTTGTGTTCATACATATTGTCAAGTGTCTTGTTTTCCTCTTCACGATGTCGTTAAATAATAATTTGCTCTCAACTCTACACACCGAATAATTATATTAACTTGAGCTCCGAAAATCTCTTTCATTCTCATTATGTTTAGATTTTCCTATAGAATGCTAGTCTTTCTCCAACTGTATGATATTTTCTTCCTATTTCTGGCATGTTTGCCTAAAGTCCATACTTCAGGGTATGACGGTTTGTATGGACGAGTTTATCTTGAGTAAATCGCATAGTTACTGGCTTCCATATTACGTTATTTTAAAATATTTCTAAATTCCTCTTTAAAACGTTTAATCCCTTTCGTAATCTCTAAAATATCTTAAAGACTCTACTATAATCCGGATGTGTTATCTATTTGATTACACTCGAGAAATGACATACTGTACTTTATAGGTATTCTTGAGTTTTAAAAATTTGCAATACATTAGATAAAATATTTTGTCTTAAAATATATGAAAAATTTGTTAATGAAGTTTAGAAAATGTTTAATAACTTTAAAAATTGATATCTCGTTTTATTTCAAACAATATAGCGTTTAAAACTTTATGTTATGTTTAGTCTTAAAGAAAAAAGCACAAATAATGTACATCAAATTGGAAATAAAAAAAAGAAAAGGATAAATAAATATAATTATTTTGAATAAATCAGTATTTATTTAGAGTTTATATAAAAGAGTTTATTGCAGTAAAAAAGCTACGTTCTTCTGTTTTCTCAATCAATTAGCAAATCTAAAACTGTCTTAAACTTTAGAGAGCTAAGTGATCTTTAGTGCAGCATATACCCCAAAAATGGTTATTTTAGAATATCTCAAATTTTATAGAATACTTCAAAATTTTTGAAAATTTCAAGAAGATTTGCAACTTATAGCAATATGTTATAGTTATTAAATATAACTTATATCACATAAGAGCAGCTTCATCTGATCACCTATATTTGAACTATCGGTTTCATAATATATTAAATTTCAATCAACTTTTCCTATTCTAGTATATTATTAATGCAGTTAGTACTCTTGTATCTCTGTTGAGTCTTATTAAATCTTTATAATTTTGTTTTTATAAATTTTTTAAATTTCTTTTTGTTTTGTTTATATGAGAGTTTTAAAAACCTTTTAAAATAGTTTTTATATATTTCTTATGGTATGGAAAAAAAAGTTTATTTTAAAGAGCATTTTAAATTTTAAAGTTGTTGTTACTATTTAATCATCTGGTTATACATCATCGACAATAAAAACTTAAATAAAGAATCCTGAATACCGTTCGTCACAGCCACAGAACATTATTTAAGAAACCAGAAATTGCCATGCCTTCAAGAATAATTTTTTTTAGAATCACACCGATCGATTTCTCCAAAATATAGAAATAATAATTGGTAAAAATTGTTGAAGGTTCAAGGTCAAAATAAAAAATCTTACAAAACTATGTCGTGCATTCATCTAATATTGGCGAGGTTTCTAAATTTTATATTCTAATTAGCTGTGGTTTTAAACATACAGAATATTCAAATATTTAAGTCGTTTTTTTTCGTTTCATAGTTCGGAAATTTTTTTCTAGTATTTTAATAAACTATTTTGTATGGAACTGTGAGCAAGAAAATGTATAAAAGCTAGAAGAAATATTTCTAATACAACATAAAGCTTTGCATAAAGCTTGGTAATATTTTAAGTCATTTCCAAAATTTTTATTATATTTTTAAGCTTTCATATCATTTTTCAATATCACCAGTTGTACAAAAAGCAAATGGATCCAGTATCAATAATTTAGACTGGTGTAGTGGCAACTGGATTTAGGTCAAACACTTAACAAAAGTAATAATTAACTGGAAAATCTCTTAGTGAATTTAATTTGAGAAAAAGTTAGTAATTTTGAGTAAAATTAAAACTGTAAACTGGTTTGCCAAAACTTGAGTAAAGCTTGTTTATAACTTTAGTTCGCATGAAAGCTTTCTTAATTTGTTTTAGGTATTTTAAATAAAAGCTATAGCTAATGACTTTATTTTTTATGAAAGCTTTCAAAAGTTTTTTTGAGCATAAATATATCATACGGACGATATATTTTATATTTATTTTTCTATAAGTATTTTAATATACTTATAGCTTACTGAAAGCTTTAGCAGTAATAGAATAAAATATTAAGTCACGACGTTTACAAAAGCTTTTAAGAAAAAAAAAAACTTTTCTGATCTAAAGGTTCTAACAAAATAATAAGCTTTTCATAGGTAATTTACAAAGGCTTTAACCATTTCTTAAAATTTTTACAAAAGAACTTCAATAAAGTTCAATACAGTTTAGTAAAGCTTTCATCATTTGAGATTTATTTATTAAATTATGCAATGAAATAAAGCTTTGTTAAATGATGAAATATGTACACAGAAAAAATTATTATTACTACCTTATATTTTGCTATTCACAGTTGCTTCATTTCACATCAAAATTTAATTAATTTATTAATTTTTTTTTCATTCAAAGATCTTTTATTCATCATTGATTTAATAAATTTTTTAATTGGATAAATTTTTCGCTTTTAATTTTTGACAGTTATTGTTAATTAATGTAATCATTTTAGTGAGAGTTACAAATTTAAACAATTTTTAACTGAATGAACTATTTTAGTGATTTGTAAATTTTTTCTGTGTAGTTATAAACTACCATCCTTATTTACAAACAATTTTTGTATTTAAAATGCCTTTTAGAATAGATATTTCACAAGAATTTTGTCTCTGAAATATATTTTAAATTTAAAAGTTATTTGTGAATACGGGTTTAAGCATTTTCTTAAAAATTCTTTAGAGCTTTAAGCTCTTAATTTCATGTCTTCTACTGAATATATTTATTTATTTTAAACTTTAACTTGATTGACAAAATTTGATTGGCATTCCGAAAAAAACTGTCCAAATAAAATAATTCTCTGTATTACTTGTTTTTTATTTAATTTTTAATTTAACGAAAAAATAAAAAACATTAAAAATAATCAATAGCAATATTTAAAATGCCTTCATTCTAAACAGTTAACATTAAAAATTGAAAAATGATTATTTACAATAATTTACATATATTTTTTTAATTCTGTTTTAACACTTTTTTATAAATTATTTACATTTTTTAACTGCAGGCAGTTAAAAAGTATTATTTTTTTAATGAATTAATATTCAGTTTAATATTATTAAAAGTTTATTTAAGAAAATATTATTTCTTTTCGAATAAAGGTATGAATAAAAAAATAATAATAAAAAAACTGACGAATTACTTTAACGGAAAAAGTAAATAAAGAGTTTAGTAATATTTAAGAAGCATACAACAACATTTAGATTAAAAAAAATAAATTAATAAATCAATTCCGAATCAAGCCTATTTAACCGTTTTAATAAATAAAAAAGAACATACGAATGATTAAACACGATAAAAACTCAAAAATATTTAAAACAAAAATTAAATTGATTGTTAAAAAATGATTTAAAAAATGGTTAAAAACAAATTAACATTTAAAGAAAAAAATACATATAAAGAATTTTTTTATTAGAACATTTGTATAGAAAAGAAAAAACCAACAAGAAAAAAAATTAGAACAGCAAAAAAATAAAAAACAAAGAAATATTTAATCTTAAATTTCCAAAAAAAAAATAAATAAATAATAAAAAATAACTGAAATTTAATGATACAAAAATAAACGAAAATTTAAATTATAAAAAAAGAAAAAAAATTATAAAAAAATCATACTTATTTATAACTTCATGTAAATGTAGATAAATCCGAAGAAAAAAATTAAAACAAAAAATACTAATTAAATTTTTAGTATAAAAAATATCAAATTACTGAAATAAAATGATAAAATTATATAATTATATAGAAATAAAGTAAAATAATTTTTAAACAATTACTGATTGTTATTTTTTGTTAAATTATTTCTTTAAATATGATTTCAAACATTCTTAATATATAATATAGTTAACATGAAAATGCCTAAAATCATATATTTAATTACTTGTTTTTTTAATAAAAAGTATATTACAACAATAGCAAAAAGTTACAGTAAAGAAGCTTAAAAGAAAAAAAAGCTTTAATTTAAAACTGTGGAAAACATTAAAGATTTGGTTTGATGAAGATAATTTTAATTCATTATAATTTCTCTTCTTTACAAATTAACTCAAAATACAAAAAATACTTAACTTTTTAACTAGTTTTATGAGCTTAAAATATCAAAAAGCTTTCTAAAGCTCTCAAACTATAAGAAAGTTTTTATCAAATAAAAAGTTTTTGTTTACAATTTTTTAAGCAAATATCAGCAATCAAAAGTTTTTAAAATATTCTATGATCTTTAATTTCATTTAAAATCTATGCATTACAAAATTTTACATTTGTAAAAAAATTGTCATTTATAAAAATTATACTTCTTTTAAAATATTATGAATAAGAGCTTTTCTATATAAGTTTAAATTAAAAAAACATTTTTTCAAACAAACTCTTAAATCTTAAGATATAAGATATTAACAAAATATAATGAAAAACTTAAATTGCAAATATTAATTATTCAAAAGCTTTTCAAAGCTATAATTTCAAAATATGTTGATTCTTTATGAATGAAAATATATAAAATTTGTTTAATATTTTATCAGTTTTGAAAGCTTTTTTTATAAAAAAGTTTACTTTATGTTAAGGCTCTAGCATTATAGCAAGATCAACTCAGAATCTTACCATAGCCCAAAATATATATATTTTATGGGGTAATAAATGATTTTTTCGATATGTTGCACTCGAAATGTAAAACCCAATAACCCCAATCTTTTTAATTGTGAGTATAAAATTGCTTCAAAATATAATTATCTAGAAATAATGTAAAAGCTTTTTACAATAATCTTTTTACACCAAGTGACAAAATTTGTATACTGTATAGCAAGATTTCAAAATTATTTATCACCTTTTGTAGAGCGAAAAATATTTAACAACTATTAAATATTTAACTTAAAATTAAAGCTTTAAGAACAAAAATTAAAAAAAGTTTTTTCTATAAATTATATAAAATTTTTGAGAATATTTAAAAGCTTTTCTATGAGCTGAAGTTCTGAAACACAAAAAGCTTTTTATATAAAAAGTTATTAAAAATATTTTAAGCTTTATTCTAAGCTCATAATGTTTTATTCTAAAATATTGAAAAAATAAAAATTTTAGACTTAAATGAACATTTGTATGCATCTTGGAATATTTGATAATTATAAACTGGTCTCGATATGTGGAAAAGTTTCTTTTATGAAATACATTTAAATATTAAAGTTTTTTTTGAGAGTAAAACGAATCAGAGATGTCAAAATTGGTACAATTGTACTTTTTATGGTACAATTCGAATGTGAAAAATACAGTGGTATTCCAATGACCAATTTGGTACAATTTAAATTTGTTTCTAATTTAAATTTTTTTATAAAGTTGCTATAGAAAATCATATAATTTGGAAACCAAATTTCAACTTTAATTGCAAAATTTTTTTTAATCTCAAATTATTTAAGACAAACACTATGATGATTATACCTGGGTATTAAGCCTTAGCATTTTATTTTAAAATAAAATTTTCGTATCAGGGTCTCATAGACTCTTTAAGACTCGGAGATGTATTTTGATCAATAATTTGTATTATAAATATTAATTATTAAATAAAAGCTATGAAGAAATTTAGAAGTATATTTATAATAGGATTAAAGAAGAAATAAAAAGCACTTCTTGGCAGAAATTATAAATTGTTATCAAAATTTATATAAATAAAATTATACTTCAGCAAAAGATTAAAGGTTAAATTATACTAGATGTGTTTTGTTGCTAACGTTGAGTGTTAACATTGACTTTTAGCAAAAACATTAACCCGATTTGGGAGCACTTTATATTTATTTGTGAATTGCAGCACCAAATTTAAAAGCTTTAATTTATAAAATTAAAAATTAACAAATGTTTTTATTTTAATTTAATTTTATTTTTAAATTTTTTCTTTTCCTGTCATTCTTATATTCATAATTGTATTTTTATTCATAAATTGGGAGCACTTTTATCGACGTTAAAGTTAACATGTCAACTCCTAACGTAAATAAATTTAAAATTTGTATGTATTAAATTGTCTATGAAAGTTAGCAACAAAACACAGCTACTATTTTCTTTATTTCGATGAAAGTAACTTGAAAGTATTAAGTTTATTTCGGTAGTTCTACGGCATTTCTTAACTTCTGGTTAAAATTTTTATAACAATTTTCTGTTTTGCTACAATTATGGCAAAAAATAAGTACAATTTTAACAGCTGTTTAGTACAATTTAAAAATTTCAATTGACATCCCTAAAACGAATAGTTGTCAAAAAATTTCTAAGCAACCCAAAAGCTTAATTTCTCTTATTGATTTAATTATTATAATTATTTTAATTATTATAAATGATATTAAAAGCATACCCAAAAATAAACTTTATAAAATAAAAAGTATATATTTAAAGTGTTATTTTTGAAGCTTTCATTTATAAAGCTCTTTTTAAAAATTATAAATATATAAAAGTTCTTCTTACAAAAAAACTGAAAATTGCTCAAACCACGGACTAAAAATTCAATTTGATTTTGATTATTATAAAAAGTTTTATAAAGACCAAAAAATGTCTCTTATAAAAAAGTTTGTAAAAATTATGAATTAACAGAGAGATTTATAAAATTTCATAAGAAAAAAATTTTTGGAAAAGCAACTCTAGAAGATAAAAGATTTTTAATTAAAAAACTAAAAACTTTAAAAGCTTTTCTGACCTTGATTTTGTTTATTGGTATATTTTTTAATCAAATAAAACCTTAAATAAATTCTCTAAACAAAATATTATAAAGCTTCTGGAAGTTCTCAAGCAGTTAAAGGCTTAATTAAATTATATAAAAAGATTCTCTAAATTATTTAAAAAATCGAAAAGTTCTAGATATTGTGAAAATGTTTTTTTTAATTTACTGAAGCTTTTTGTGCAAACTAAAGTTTTTTCTTTATTTTAAATCTTTATATGTTATAAAAACCTATAAGTTATCTATGATCTATAAAAGCTAAATAATTAAAATTTGTAAGATATTGAAAATGACTAATTATGATCAAAAATCATTTGAGGACTTAAAACGTATATATCATAAACTTTTATAACTGAAGCTTAACCGAAAGCTTAAAGATAATAAAATTTGATAAAACAAAAAAGATACTTTGATAAATGTTTTGCAAAACTTCCTGTAAAAGACAAATAGTTTTTATTAAATATAGATATAGTTATAAAATTGCATTTAAAGCTCTAACTTAGTAGCTTTTAATGAAATTATTAATGAAATTTATATTTCTGAAGCGATTTCCAATGTTTTACTAAACGGAAGAAGATATTTCCTCTTTATCTAAAAACAGCTCTTTTTTAAAAAAACCAAATGCCCAACTAAAGATTTTCCTACTTTCAAATTATCTGCCGTTTCTTCTAACTTTAAACTATAATTAAATATTTAAAAACTAGGGATTTCAATAATTTTATTTAATTTTAATTGCGTCTTCAATCAACCACACATAAAATCATAAAAATCTGAAATTCTTTAAAACTTTATTGTTTATTGAAAACAATTCAAATAATTTAACAAAACCACACACAAACATATTTACAACATATGTTAACGTTAAGAATATTGTTAAACCGAATATAATAATTTCATTATTTCTAATGAACCTTTTATCAAATTAGAAAACTTTTCTTTATAGAAAAAAAAACAAAAACACACAACAAAATCTATTACTTTTATTATAAAAAAAAAAAATAAAAACTAACAATAAAATTGCCAAATTTAAAAATATTAATAATAACAAACATCTGATTATAAAACCAATATTTACTAAAAAAAAAAAAAAAAAAAACTAAAAAACTTTTTTTGTAAAAATTGCAAAAATAAAACAAAAATCAAAGAAATTCTTATTTTCTTTTTCAAATTTATTTCCACCAAAAAAATAAAGAAAACTTTTTCCCATCAAGAAAATAAAATACAATTTTAAATAAACGAAAAAAAAAAAATACAAAAACAAATAAAAACATTTTTTTCAAAAACCAAATAAAAGAAAAAACTAAATAAATCTGTAATTGTTAAAATATTAATTAAATTAAAAAAAAATCAACTAAAAATTAATCAATATTTCTCACCAGTCAAACAGTCAAATAAAACTAAAAGAATACAAAAAAAATCTTTAACAATTTACTACAGAACAAAAAAAAATCCAAAAAAATTAAATAAAAAATAATAAATTCATTAATATTAATTTAATTTTAAGCTAAATTTAAATGAAACAAAATTAAATAAGTAAAAAATTAAAAAAAAATACAAAAAAAAACTAATTTAATAAAAAAAAAATAATAAATTAATAAATATTATATTTGTAAAATAAGTAAAAATAATTATAAAGTAAATTAAAAAAATAAGGATATAAAACAAAAGAAATTAAAATAAATAAAAAAAAATTGTTGTTATTGAATGTATTTGTATAGAGAATTATTATGATTATGATACAAAAACTAAACAAATAAATAAATAAATTAATTAATAAATAAAAATAATAATAATAATGAAAATATAAAACAAATAAATGAAATAAATATTATAATAAATGAATAATAAAAATAATTAATAAAACAAAGAAAATGAAAAACAGAAGAAAAATAATTATTGTTCAAAAAAAGAAAAGAAATAAATAAAAAAAAAATTACAAAAAAAAATATTATGTTTCCTTTGTTTGGCTTAAAAAAAAAATAATAAATTAAAGGTAATTATGGGATAAGAAAAGTATCCTTAAGGACAGATTATTTAAAAGCTCAGGAGTAATTCAAAAGTGCAAAATTCAAATAGGAAAACTTTTAAATTATAATCGGAAAATTTTTCTGTATTAAATAAAACAAAATAACATATATATATATATATATATATATATAGTCCAGACAATCTGCATAATTATTGTAGACCCCAATCCGGACTGTCGAATTAGGCTTTTTTCTGGTACAATTTTGTAAACCCATTATAGGCCAGCGTCCTACACGAAGAAAAAAATCTAAGAGCAACACATTATGATTAGAACATATGATCACAGCGAAAAATATAAATGATTATGAGTAATAATTATTATGATTACATGTCATATTGTGTTCGATTTTATGAATTGTTTTTTTTTATGTTCTGATTCCAGTTTTACATATAATTGAACAATTTTATGTTACTATATTATTATATTATTATATTATTATATTATTATATTATTATATTATTATACCACATTGTTATGTCATTCTTCATATCATTATTCTATTTTATCATATTCTTATCCAATATTATCACATAGAATCTTATCATATTATTATTTCATTTTGTCATATTATTCCCTCTTATCATATACGAGTATAAAATAAAACGTATTAATAAATATTTTTTATTGAATATTTGTTAGCAACAAAAAAAAAAAAAAAGATATATACATATTGGATTTGTTTTCGTACTTTTTCGGTAAAGTTACCGCAATTTGGGAATGAGAAAAATCTACTTTTTCTCCCACAAAATAAAACAATTTTCAAAAGTACGAAAACACAAAAATCCGTACTTTTGAAAATTGTTTACACAGAAATAAAACATCATTTAAGCATATTTGAATCTTCTTAATTTGTTTAAATACAACTTTGCTATTAGTAAAAAAAAATAATAAATGAATAAAAAAAATTAATTTTCATTAAAATTTCTTATTATATGTTTTTATTTTTTAATTATTTGACAATTTATATAATCTACCCGAAGAAATATTCTGGACTATTTCGTGAAAGAAACATTATTATTAGCTCTCATTTCTCGAGTACGGGAACGCTTTTCGGTAACATTGGCTATTATTTGTTCATTAATTATATTCATTTGTACCACCACATATGGTTCAAATGTAAGATATGTTGTTTTTAACTAAGCCCTTTAATTGCAGTTAATCAATATCTTATATTGCTTGAATCAAACCGAGTATAACCAAACCCTGTCTATTTATATTTGTTCATATATAAACTAAATAAAAATTACAACGAAGTTGGAAAACAAATATTAAAAACAAAATATATTAAATTAAATTTGCTTTCATATCACCTACACGCAGAAAAAAAATATGGTTGCTAATTCTATTGAACTTTTAACAATGATTTTGATTCAATTTTGTCATTTAATGTTTACACTCAATAAGAATTTTAATATGATTGACTGCAAAAGTTATATGTTTTTAAATATTTTTACCAGAAACAAAATTTTGTTAATATGAAACATATCATTACTTATAAAATCATTAAATATTTGCAGTCTTTTTCCTTGTTCCTAAACCATATTCTGTTTTTTAATCATATTAATATTATTATTTCTATAACAATAGAATGTTACAAATAAATATAATACTTATCCTTTTCACAAACTTAGTGGAAATCTTCAATACTTGTAACTCTAATTTAGTTTATATATGAATAAATATAAATAGACAAGGTTTGGTTATACTCGGTGTGATTAATGCAATATAAGATATTTCGCATTTGAACCACATATGGCGGTACAAAGGAATATAACTAATAATATGTATGTACACATATTTAATTATAGATATAAAGTTTTCAATAACAATTTTATAAAAATAATAATAATTTTTATTAATATATAATAAGATGGAATAATAATATGACAAAATGAAATAATAATATGATAACATTGAATAACTGTGTGATAACATGAGGTAATAATATGATAAAATGGTATTATAATATGACAATGTGGTATAGCAATATAATAATTTTGTTCAATTATATGTAAATCTATAATCATAATATGAAAAAACAAACTAATAAATCAGATACAATATTATAAAGTGCAATCATAATAATTATTACTTATAATCATTTCTATTTTTCGTTGCGATCAAATGTTCCAATCATAATATATTGCTCTTTGTTTATGGTCACTACAACTACATTTTTTCTCTGCGTGTATGATACCTCTATATCTACTATGATACCTTTTTATAGGAGGTGTTATATTTTCGTTATTTTTATAAAAAATAAATAAATTTTTAAATTCTTGTATTATTTTACTCTAATTAAAAACGTTTTATAAAAACAATATTTTTAAAAAGTTAGGCGTTAAGTATTCAAGCTTGGAATTTGGTGCCGGGAAACGAATTTTGGCATAAAGCTTCGGTCTGGCGTCTGATAAGAGTACATGCTGTTAAAAGTCACAATTTTAATAAAAACCTCATTAGAAAATTTACATTACTGGACACACTAACATAACCCAGGAAAACTTTTCTCGTCTATTTGTGCAATAAAAGATGAGTACATCTAGGTAATGAATGCTATAGTAATACTTAAAATTTCACAGTATCATCAATATACACAAAAAAAATTATTACCTTATATTTTTCAATTAACACATTAATTTTACATTAAAATTTTCTCTTTTCATCGCCATACTAGCATTCTGACGTTTGAGCGATTTATTATTTTATTCTGCTATCGTATCATCTTAAAAAAAATCCGAGATTTTTTTAAATTTTATTTTAAACGAATTACATTCTCAATCAATTGATACGTTAATTGAAATAAAAGAAAGAAAACATACTTCAATTTAGGCTTTATGTTCATAGTAAAGCTTATTTATAAAATTTAAGATTTTTATAATCTATTATTTTATCCTCGATTATATGATGTTTGAGTGACTTAGTAGTCATTATTTTAGCGATACATTCATCGCTTTATATTTTAAAAATTTAAATAAAAAAAACTAAATACTACTCTAACATGTTAAACACTTTTGTTTTAGGTAACAAAAAGGTCAAAATCCCATTAGTAATACTTTAAATAACTTTTTTAACCCTCTAACGGTCAGATTAAAAATATATAAGATCAACTTACAAATTAAAATTATAATTAGAGAAAAAATTTTAGAGGATTTAAGGTGTAGATATTTAGTTTATTATGTCAACTAATTAATAAAATTAATAAAATTAATAAAATTAAAACATAAATTATTTTCAAAGAAATAAAAATAAAATAAAATGCTCTTAGGCAGCCTTGACCTTTAGAGGGTTAAGATATATTTGCTGTAAATAACAGATTAGCGAAAGAAATATATATAAGGCACAATTTTTTATTAAAACAAATCACACGATTTTGATGAGAATTTCCTAAATATAATTTTCCTTTGCTATAATTTGGCAATGATTTTTTCGTTTATATTTCAAAAAATTGTTTATACTTCAAAAAAATTTTCTCTGAGAGAGACCGGTGTTAACTTATTTCCTTATGTCATGGTAAAAATTAAATGATGACACATAAAAATATGCTTCAGCAAAATTATACAAAATTTGTTAATCTCTCAACTAAACAATAAACTTAAAATGTATTGATTTTAACATTCCGTTGTCAATGGAAGGAAGAACTTAAGTTAAATTCAGATTACGCAAATATTTGACACAAAATATTTCATCGTGTTTTCGCGCAATTTTTTGGACTAAATACAGAGTTAGATTTTTGTTCACATTACGCTCATTTATTTGACAAAACAGCTACCAAATATCGTAAAATACGAGAAGGGGAAAAATATTTTAAGCCTGTTCAGATTAAATGCAAATTATTTACTCAAAATTATTTGATTGAACACACATAAATTTATTTGACATCAATTATCAAATAAATTTATAAGAGAATTGTATTTTTTATTTTGTTTTAATCCATTTAGAACAATTTTCTGAGAGGATTTCGGAATATGTGGATTTCAAAGTAGTGTTTGTAGCTTTTTTATTTAACGTGAAGCAAAAATGCGATTTATTTTAAATAAAAATAGTTATAAAATTTACAAAGTAAAACATTTAGATAATAAAGGAAAATACGAACTATTATCAATTGATTAATTGCAATTTAATAAAACTAATTTAAAAAGAAAAATTATTTAAAATTTTTTTTGTAAGCAATTTACGTTTATACATAAGAATAACTCTATTCCCTTTTCTCGTCATTTACAAAACAGCTCTGTCTTCACAAAACAGTACTTATGGCGTTTATACGCACCTCTTACACGCAATTAAAAATATTACGATATGAAAATTTTTCCGTATAAACGGTGAGTTAATATTTTATCTGTAAGTCAGTATGTCACGAAAAATCACGGCGTTGCCACTTCCTTTTACGTTTTCTTTGCACGCCACTTTTAGGTGTATAAAAAATAATAAGGGTACTCATTTAAACGTTTAAGTTTCCCATTTTTGCAATTGTGTAAATTTGCGCGACATGTTCTATTAACCACTTTTTAAAATGTGCAATATTAAGGAAATAATCGAAAATTTTTGTAGAAACCAATGATACATGCAATGATTTTATTATAATGAACCTAACTATAATTTTTTACAATGCTTTTATTAATAATTTTTAAATATAAACAAAATACAGCTGATTTATAAATGTACAATTAAACAGGGCAAGTTTGCGCCACTAAATAGTCTTATAAGTCTTATGCAAATGATTTTCCATACAATTTTTGACAGTTGATTTACGAATGTGTAAACTTGCACACATTACACATTTTTGAATTTTGCTTGTTTTCATGAGGACCCTTAATAAGTATTATTAAATAATAATAAAAATATTAATATATTGAAATCTAATTTGATCACTTATTTTTTGTCAATTCAAAGTTTGTCTACATAAAAATAGCTGATGCTGTTGTTTGCCGCTGTTTGATCTTACATTTATTTTGTGAGATCAAACAAAAATTCGTCTAAAAAAATGGCAAATATTTTACATCTTGTGTTCACACAATGTTCACACTTGCCACATTTTTGACTTAAGGCAAATATTTTTGTTTGACCAAAATCAGCTATTTTCTTGTTTGGTTCGTAAAAATGTTTGGTATTCACATTAGGCAAATAAAATTTTTGTAAAAATCATCAAATATTAGTGTAATGTGAACTTAGCTTTATACAGATACAAACTATTTTCTTCCTTACACTTGCGAATTTTTTCACTTATGCTAGTGCATCACAGTAAGTCTTATTTCGAAGTGTATAAGAGTGTGCTTTGCAGAATGTCACTTTAGTGTATCCACTAACTTGAATATTTTTTTACTGGAATGAAAAAAACAACAATAACAAGTTTATGGTGAAAAAGTTTTTGCCCATATCACGACTGTTTATAGACCGATGTTTGATAGATCTGTAAAATAACAAAGTCCTTAGATAATAAGTAAAAACAACACGATTTTTTGGTATTATCACCGCCATATATGGACCAATTATTTTCCTAATATAATTATCGATGGGATTGTATGGCTAAAGAATAATTTTAGAATATTAAAATATTTTTTGGTGAACTTGTTTTTTAAGGAAAACTTGTAGTGAAATTTTGTTTCTTTTTAAACCTTTCATCCAAATAGACGGGGGACATATTGATTTCATAATTTTTTAATATACATATCCAATTATTCATATAAGACCTCATATAGTAAATATATTTTGGATCCTCGTGAAATTCTAAGTCGATCGAGCTATGTCCGTCCATCTCACAGTACTTTGTTCTCATATAACGAACCGGCAAAAATAGAGGAATTACCACAGAAACATAAAATTTGACACAGTAGTGTTCTATGTAAAAATGAAGAAAAATCTAAATTTTCTTTCAAATCTGGTTAAAGAAACGCCCACTTCCCATATGAACTGATTTTGAAAAATTATATTTTTCCTACAATTATAATCAGAATTCCACCAAAATTTGAACATTATTATATATTTGGGATATCTACACATATAATTCGTTGTTTGATTTTTTTTTTTTAATTTTAGCCAAACTGGTTCAAGGACACGCCCACCTCCTATACATACATAACTTTCAAAATAATATTTTGTCTGCAATTATAATCAGATTGCCACCAAAATTGATACGTTGACATGTATTTATGTTATCTCCAACTATATCAAATTTTAGCTGAATCGATTTAAGGACACGCCCAATTTACCACATAAACCATTTGTACAAAGCAAATTTGATGAAATTTAACACATATGATCATTTTGATTCAAGAACAAAGTCTATTGAAATAGCTTATGATCGGTCCATTATTTCAACTAGCCCCCATGCAAATGTCCTTCTGGAATAGGGTTTCAATGCTTACAAATGTCTTAAATATATTACAATTTTAGTGATTTTTTTAATGTTTTATTTGTACATTGAATTTGTCTTATTTTAGACCTCACAAAATGTATTAAATGTATTAAAATCTTGAAAATCAAAAACTAACCATTATTAGAGACTGAATAAGAGAGAATAAGGAGATCATTGGTTCCGTCAGCTCTACGAAGCCTTGTATTTGTTTGAACTTCAGCAAAAAGCCTTGCGAGTGGGTTGGGGTGAGTCTCTAATTTGAGAATGTATTTTTCATTGAGCTTCCAAAACTCGTCTCTTAAAAGTGGTACCTCTAAGTCCCTATGGATATTCTCATTTCTTATGTACCATGGTGCACCCGTCATGATCCTAAGAATTTTTGTTTAGACCCTCTGTATAATATCGATACTCGTAGAACTGGCTGTTCCTCATAGTTGGATGCGGTTTGTTCAAATTGGCTTTAAAACGGTTTTATACAAGACGACTTTATTGTTAAGACTTAGTTTTGAATGAATGTTAATTTGCCAGTGAAGACTGGAAGATTTAACGGCAAGTTAGTCGCCTATCTAAATAAATGCCAAGATATGTAACATGATCTATCTGGTGTATACTTATATCATTAAGTGTAACTGGAGGACCTCTTCTCAGAGTGAATATAACATGGTTACTTTTCACTTCATTTACGCGAATACGCCAGTTTTTCAACCATGTCTCCACACGTCGGAGGTAAATATCTAGTTGGCTAGATGCTATTTGTGGATCATAAGAACTGAGTATTGCAGTATCATCAGCAAATGTTGAAATATCAAAGGTGTAAATTAGATATAGAGTAGGTTCAAGAATACTTCCCTGTGGAACACCGGCTTTTATTCCAAATTTTTGTGTCACAAAGTCATTATAATTTACCCTAAATAAACGGTTATATAGGATAGGATAGGACTCTAGCAATTTGTAGGTACATGGTGGTAATAAACATTTAATTTTATAGATTAGGCCCTTGTTCCAAACTTTGTTGAATGCATGTGCGACATCTAAGAAAATAGCTGAATAACACTTCTTTAATTCAACGTTAGACGATTCACTTGATCTATGGTTCTGTGTTTTTCACGAAAACCAAACTGGTGAACTGGGACGATATATTCATCGTACAAGAATGGTAGAATTTTCTTTTGAAATGCTTTTTCGAACAGCTTCGCCAAGCAAGAAAATAAACTAATAGGTCTATATGAAGATGTTATAGTAGAATCTTTTCCAGACTTTGGTATCATTTTAATCAAAGAAGTTTTCTAAATTTTTGAAAAGTCTCTTAGTTTCAAGATCTCATTGAAAATTATTGATAGCAAAATTATTTCCATATTCGGTAGGTTTTTAATCATTGATGGTGTTATTGAATTATATCCAGCTAATTTTCTGACATTTATATTTTCTTTAATGATTGTATCAATGTCCTTTTGGCTAACAACATTTATGTAGTCATAATTTAGTGTAGAGTCAAATGTCTCTCCCAGTACAAAATCATTGTTTGGGGATTGGGTTAAAAAACTGTGCTTAAGTAACAAATAAATTTTATTGAAATTCGGCATATCAAAGTTTTCTATAAGCATAAATCAGTGTGCCAAATTTTAAGAAGATCGTTCCATAATTGACAATAGCTCCCATATAACACTACTTTCGAAAACAATTCTAACGTGCATAAATCCCTTATATAATGTAAGTAGCAAATTAATATTTGGAACAAATAAGTAATAAAAAAAAGAATAAACTTAGGTTGCAAGAAAAATTCATAAATTTCAAGTCTGTTGTTAAAAATTTAAATTTTTTCTTTTTTGTCTACTAGAATATCAATTAATTAGTCATGAAAATAAAATAACATGTTTTTTTTTCATATATCTTTTTTTAGCCATAAAAAATACGTATTTTTTACAAAATATTACTAAAAAAAACGATTAAAATTATCTCAAATTTCTTTAATTTAACGCCCATTTTAAACGTTTGCTAGATTTGTGATAATTTTAAATACTTTTTTCTATAGAATTCTGGTTTGAACTTTTTAAATGGACAATTTATTCAATTTTTAGTTATACTACAAATATATTTGTCAAAAATATTGTCTAAATTAGGTATTTACGCCAACATAAGATTTTTAAATTTATGGTCAAAATTTTGTACTTATTTTTACGTAGTTTTTTACAAATATCAGATTTTCTATTAAAAGCTGAAATAAAAAATAACATATTTTTCCTAAAAAAATTTTATTCTTCATTCAGATCGATGCAATATTGAATTTTTGGTTAAAAAAAATTTTGTTTAAAAATAAAAAATCGCTCTCAAAATTGATTTACCTTTTTGAATATTTAGTCTTAACCCCAAAAAAAAAACTTTGAAACAATATCTTTAAAAATAGAATTTTAGCTATTTTTTTTTTCTAAAGACATAAAAGAAACACCTTTTACATACGCAAATTGGGCCTAATTTTTATGACTTTGGCTTCCTCTATTTTTAACAAATAGAGAAAACTTAAACTTTTTCATACATAATTAGTTAAGCTATTATGCTACCTTTTCAAAATTTAAAAATTTACTAACATTCATGGCATAATTTTATTCCTGATTTGTGCAAAGCATTGTGCGTTTGTCAATCTGTTGAAGCCCGATTGGCCTCAAGGCGGTCACCTAGGGGGATGAAATTTGGCTCAAATATTTCTCTTTTAATAATCTAAGGTTTTTGATAAAGTTTGTTTGGCATTGAAAATGGGCAAAATTGGTTTATAAACAAAAACTTTATGGACAAAAATCAGAATAAATCTGAATCCTACGTAACGGTAATTCATGTATTTTTGCCAATAGAGCGATTTTTTATTAATTTAGAATATATTATAAATATAAATAAAAAAAAAATCTTTTAATCAGAAAAAAACGATTCTCAGTGTGAATCTAACCATTTTGAGAGTACTACAAGCAATGTTGCCATTAGCCGAGAAAAAAGAGGCTAAATTCAACTTTAAAAGATGTAAAAAAGACTAAATGTCCCAAAAAATAAGGTCAGAAATAAGTTAAAATTATGTCTTTAATTTAAAAACTTATTTTTTTGTTTTTATATTTTTTAATGATATTTTAATAAATTCGTAAATAAAACATAGTAAAATGACAAATGAAAATGAGTCAAATGAACAATTCCCATACAAATTTGAGCCATATTTCATATGAAAAATTAGCTAATGTTTTGAAGTGATTTGTCGAACTGTATTTCCTTTTTTTAAACTGTAATTTCTCTTTGATTAAGCATTTTTACATTTTTGGGTGATTTTTCGCTTTTATAAGAATTCGTTAAAATTATGTATATAAATAGTTTCTATGGTTAATGACGCAAATTAAAAAATAATTACAATAATCGATTTAGTAATTCCATCAAACTAGTTATTCGTATTCTAGAATACACTGGTGCATATTCCCATAGACGCATTTAAAATTTTTGTTTCTCTTTGTGGTACTCGTATATTCGTATCTCTTAAACAAAAATGATGTTGTATTGTTACAGTAACTCGCAATAAAACGGTAGTTTTTTATGTAAGAAATATTTATTTCTATTGTTGTTTTTTTTTTTTATTTTAGTAATCAGAACATATTGGTGATCATTTCAGTGGAATACTCGTGTAAACGCAGTCAAGAAAAATTTGTCTAAAAAGTTATTACAAAAAAAATATATACATTAGAAAATTTTATTAGTTTTAGTTGGTTGTTTCACTTAACTGGAAACTGCATATTCCAACCGGATAACACTGCAATCCATGTCTCGAACCAGTGTAAATCGTGGTTTAATGAACATAGTATTCCGCTATTGGACTGACCGGCTTACAGTCCGGATTTAAATTCAATGGAGAGTCTGTGGGCGTACATGGCCCGTAAAGTTTACTCAGAAATGCACAGAATGAATCCGTAATGACAATAACGGAAACTAATCAAGCCTGGGAAGAAATTAACAGTGATTTTCTTAAAAAAAATAGTCGAATCAATGCCAGACCGAAAAAATAACATTAAACTAGTAAAATAACAATGAATAAAATTTAATGTATATTTTAAGTTTTTTGTTATTAATTTTTTAAGCGAAGTCAATAAATAATTTAAAAAATTTATTTGTAGCACCTTAATTTTTTTTTACCTCCATTTTTGGTAAGTTGATTAAAAAATGTATGTGCGTTTATAAGAATATGCACCAGTATAAAAAGAGAAAAAAGAGGCAAAATTTAACTTTAAAAAAGGCAAAAAAATTCTAATGTCTTCAAAAATAAAGCCAGAAAAAGCTAACATTGTTTTTAGTTTTAACTTATTTTTTCACATTCTCTTTAGTTTTTCATATTTTTTTAAGATATTGTAATAAATTTGTAAATAAAACATAGAACGTCTGCCAGCAAAATAACGCAATGAAAAATTGTTTAAAAAATTCACATACAAATTTGTGTTATGTTTCATATAAAAATTACTAAATTTTTTGAAGTTGTCAGTTTGTTGTCATTTTAGAACTATAACTCCTTTTTAATTAAGCATTTCCACATTTTTAGGTGATTTTTCAATTTTATGAAAATTTTTTTAATTATATGAATATAATTATGTATGTTAAAAAATAATTATAATAAACAATTTAGTAAGTTTATAAATTTAGCTAAGTTATTTTTGCTGTGGAAAATGAATCGCAAGCGAAAATTTTTCTTAAATACACCAAATAATCTCGGGTTTTTTTGTGCGAATAAAATTAGTAATAGCAAATAAAAAACTTTTTTCTAACATTTTAATCTTTTTAAGAGAATTTTAAGAATGAAAAAAGGCTAGAAAAAAAGCTAGAAGCTAAAACGAAAATTTTGAGGGTAAAAGAAAAATAAAAAGTCTAGATTTAGCGTAAAAAAATGTAAACTGGCAACACTCTCTAACACATACACAAGAACACACACATTCTTGCAGGTCTCAACCTCACACATACATGTGAAGATTTCTGAGTCATATTAAGCCACTTAAATATAAATAGTACACGAAAGTTTTATGAAAACTGATAAGACTCAAATGAATATGAAATCTGACATGAACCAAAATAAGTGACATAAAACAAAATATAAAAGGGCACAAATAATTAAGCATATAAGTATGCTTTGACAAAATATAATTTAAATATTCACCACAAACTAGGAGGTGGAAGAAAAAGTAAATTCGGGAAATTTTTTCAAAAACGAAAACAAAAAAAATAGGAAAAAATAATATTTAATACAAAAGAGATCGAATAAGATCTTCATACCAGAACGATCTGTTTGTCAATCGAAGAAAAAATAATTAGTTTTATTAATCGAACTTTTCAGTCTACTCTACAGATAGGACGTAGATTATATTATTTATAATATAAATAAATAATATTAATAATTTTACATTATTAATACATTTCTCATTTTTGGAAAGCTAATATAATGGTAAAATTAGATTGTTATTTATGTCACTATTATACGAACAAAATTAAGTACAGTGTTTCATTAATGTTTTTTGTTAATGATTTTTAATTTTATTTTATTTGAAAATGATATCCGAAGGATATCGAAACATCAAGAAATAAATTATTATAAAATAAAACTGACCTCGAGCTCAACAAGTCTTTATATTTTTTGAAATATACTAAAAGGTCAAAGTAATACTTATATAAATTTATAAGCGTTTAAACTAGGATATCCAATCGAATAACTATCATTCGATTATCCGATTAATTTTTGTCGATTAACTGTTTAAATAATTTAAAATTGTCTACTTTATTTCGTAGAAAGCTACTTTCAACATTTCAGTAAATTGTGGATGGATGTGATATTAATGAATTGGTATTAATATTGGCACCAAATTTGTTTCCAAGAGTTTGCATTAGTTTCGAATAGTCTTTTAGCCTATTATTTACTACTAATAAGTGTGGACGGATATCATAAATAATCCATTTTGTTAAAACATCCACACATACCTTTTTTGCCTCCCGATTCGGTTCAATAAGATCATTTTCTTTTTCATTTTTTAACAATGCATATCACTTATGTTTGTTTAAATTTGAACAAATTTAAAATTTAAAAATTTTGCAAGCAAAAAATTCGCTAATTCACTATTATTTTCATATTTAGTAAGACAAAAACATTTTTTTTTCTTTGATGTCAAAATTATTATTAAATACAAATTTTATCAAAAAATTCACTTATTCACACACTGCAGAATAAAAACTAATATCTTTACTTGTTTTACGGACAGGCACTCTAAAATACTTGTAGTACAACAGATACTTGAAATAAAAAAAACAAATAAATTTCTCACTCAATACAAAACCAGAAATAACTGTAATAGGTTTTATGAGTATATTGAGTATGTAAAAACAGAATCATTTTCTCATTTATGCCAATACTCACAAGTTTCAATTTGTTATATTTATTTTGAACATACTTTTAGTTCTGTGTGTTTATGTGAAATAATGGACCAATTATAACCAATTTCACTATGCGTAGTCCTTATATCAACATAATCATATATGCTAAATTTCATTAAAAGAGCTTTAAAATTTCACCAAAGTAGCTTAAAAGAAAGTTTACATTGGAAGTGGGCTTGTACTTGAACCGATTTAGTTAAAATTTGGCATATATGAAGCAAATACAAATACAGTTTAACGTATCAATTTTGGTCGCAATCTGAAAAATATCATTTTGAATGTTTTGTGTATATGTTCTTGAACCAATTTGGATAAAAATCTGCACATATATAGATAACCAAAATATGTAGGAAAAAATATCATTTTGTAAATTCAGTTCATATGGGAGTTGGGCGTGTCCTTGAACCGATCTGTTTAGAAATTTTAATTTTTCTTAATTTTCCTCTATTTTTGCCGATTCGTTATATGGAAACAAAGCATTGTGCGTAGACCCATCTCTAAAATACAATTTTCTATAGAATGTTTATACATTACTTTACGACCAACCCAATAGCACCTCTTTAACCTAAATTTAATTTACTCACAGAGTTACTTGCTCATACACACACTTTCACACGTACTATAATTATAAACACAGACAATCATACACTTTTACTCATATTAAGTCATTATTTCCAAATATACTACAAAAACTAAAAAAGCGAACGCCAATTTGTGTCACAAAAAAACATATATTTTCTGTATCAAATTAAAACATCAACGAAAAATTTTCATATTTCTTGTATGAAGTTCATATCGTAAGGTCCTTAAGCAGGAAAAAATTGCCATCCATACGATACATTAGTTTATGTATGTTTATGGATTGTATAAAGGATACAAAACAAGTATAAATTATATACTTGGCTTCGCCGAATCAATACTACTCACCATCAGTGTGGAATATATTGTTGAAAATTTTTCGACTAAATAAATATATAATTTTAGTAATATTATTTAAATTTATCAATTTTTATAAAATAATAAGGGAGGTGAGAAATTCTCTCCTATTATTGGTTTCCAAGTTTACATTTATCCTTGAACCATTTGTGAGTAATTTCATTATTATTTAATGCTTTTGTTTTGCTTTTATAGCAACCATTACTATGAAATTGCTCAAGTTCAGAGCGAACGAACCAATATTTGTCCAAAACTTTTTTTCGGATAAAGGGATTTTTAGTATATTATATTTCCGATTAATAGCAATTCGTTCTGCCAAATTTCATATTTCTAAAATTGTACGTTTATGAAATATTGGTGAAAATATATGAAACAAAATTACGATGGACACCGATTTTTTTTTTTTTTTTTTTTTTTTTTGGTCTTTGACTAATAACTTTTTTTATTTATGAACCAATTTACCCATTTTCAAGATCAAACAAGCCTTATCTAAAGATGAATATTTAAGACAAATTTTGTTCCCCTAGGTCAGGGCTTCAGCAGTGGAAATGAGGAATATTTTGGTAGAGGATATTAAAGACATCTTTTCCATAAAGAAATTTTACCACAGAAACATAGCAAAAAGTCATTAATCACCAAAATGATTATATCAATAATCAGTAATCGTAATAACTGTAAAAATGAAAAATATAAAAAATTTATTACACCAATCAAATAGATGATTGAATGAATTAAATATTTAAATGATAAAGAAATGCTACATTTTATATTTAATATATCTTTTATTTTATTTCTGCTTCAATACATTAATAAAATTTTGATGTAAAATGAAAAATATAAGGCAACAACTTTTTTTGTGAAAGCACTTTTTGAATCAAATTCATTTAATATATTTACTTGCCTTTTTAATGTTGATTGTTTAACGTACTGATTATCGCGAGTAGGGACCAATGGTCTGGTAGGGAGAAACTATTCAGTGGAGTATCGGTATTCACTGATCTATCCAAAATGGATACAGGCACTGGAGCAGGTGTGTATCTGTTTGAAGAGAACACCAGGGATACGTACAGACTCTCGGATAGTTGCAGTGTGTTCTCCGTGGAAATTCTGGATATTCTTAGGGCCACGGAATTGATAGCAGGTAACATTGAAGAGAATACATAGGTAACCAGGCGGCGCTAAAGGCCCTGAAAGGACATTTTGTCAAGTCTAAGTTAGTTAGCGACTATAAGAAGGCTCTGAGGAGATTGATGAGAAATTATCATATTAGACTCTGCTGGGTACCGGGTCATTGCGAGATAACTGGCAATGAGGTAGCTGATGAACTATCTAGGAACGACTCAGGTTTGGATAGGGCTGTGAGTGAAAATGGTGTGAGACCACCTCCAGGCTTTTACTTCAGGTTAATTAGAGATAGAAGCAATCGTGTATGGAATCGTAGAACGGACTGCAGATTGTCAAGGGTCCTATGGCCTAAACTTGATATAGCAGATACAAATCTACTATTAGGCATGAAAAGGGGAAAACTGAAGACTATGATAGGTATTCTGACAGGTCATTGTCCCATAGGGGGAATGACAGGTACTTTGCAGGATGTGCAGAGATAATGAGGAGCTAGAGACGGTAGAGCATATTTTATGTCACTGTCCATGTCTACACCTAAGTAGGCAGAAATGGTTAGGCAGTCGATTCGTTGACGAATTGGACAGTATATCGAGGATCGATCTCGATAGATTGATAGGATTCGTCATGGGAGTAGGCTGGCTAAGAGGGGGTCGTTGGCTTAGAGCGAGCGATATAGGGCGGTAGCATTTTTCCTTTCCAGGCCTTTTCTATTCTTTTCTGTACTTTTCTTACCCTCAGCTTTTTCTATTATATTCCTTTCCTGGAATTTTCTATAAATTCCCTCTATATAATCTACGAAGGGACTCACAATGGACGTCTAGGTCTCCGAGTCGATGCACAGGTACTCTTCTGAGTACTGTGCAATCCTTCTTTACCTACCTACCTACTACGTCTATAATAGTTTGAAGAGCATCAAGTACTGGAAGATTTTCGCTGCAAGTACTTGTCGGTGGATCACGCAGTAAGATTTAAGTGATCGTGATCCTATCAGTGATGCATCCCCATCTGTACATCTGTGGAAGTCGCAGTCAAAGGTTTAGTAAACAGTAATTCTTTCTTTTATTTTACTTTCTACAGTAACATGAAATTTTCTTTAAATCAGTCGTTTCGTTACACTGCAGTGTATCAATTTTTTTTTTATCTGAAGGAAGGATCTCATGACTTTTCCTTTGTGAACTTATCTAGCGCTATATCCCCATAAACAGCAAAACAAGGCTTTATTAAAAGTTCACCAATTGGGCGCTTTTGCCTTTAGCATTGATATATTGTACGAAGCTTTGGTAGATTTTCCTCCATCATCCATATATTAATATATATATATATATATATATATATATTAATATTAATATATATATATATATATCATGTACAATAATTTCATACATTCCATACATTTGGGAAAACCTGCTCTAGGCGATCAACCCCGAGCCCTATCAGACAGACGGTCGGACATAGCTTCAGTAGGACCCACATAGGATTCAGTAGGACCCAAAATATACGTATATACTTTATGTGATATTTCTATATGTTATAAAAGGAATGACAAACTCAATGTATCCCCTTATTTTTGGATGGTGGGTATAAAACTACTTAAATCCCTTAATGCCCTGCAGTCTTGAAATTGACAATTACTTTTTTTTCACTTCTTGCTACGACAAATTTTTTGAAGACATTATTACTTGAAACTTCTCTAGTGAAAACTTAAAAGAATGCTGTCTATTATTTAGTCTCTAGACTATTTTTTTCCTTACTGGATTTAATCTTCCAACATAAACTTGCTGGACTATTTACGCGTCTCATTTTTTGCATGAGAGATTTGCAAGTGAAAGCATGTGTATAAACTACCAAACTATTTTTAAGTATTACGTAATCCAAATATTTTATACATGAGAATTTTCTTCTCTCTTTATGAAATACATAATTTTGTTACTTTTTTAGTAATATTATTAAAACTAATTACACAAAGCGGAAATATTTATGATTTAAGATGGTGAAACTAATTCTATATGTACAAGAATGAAAAAGTTGAAATTTCTGAATCATTTACTACAATTATACATTAAAGTGCCTTGATTTGTATGGATTTAAAAAAATGTTGAAAATGTATCCCCCTAAAGTAATCCACAAAATATTTCGGTTTACCTATTTCGTTCATGTGAGCTGGACTATTATTAAAATACCTCCAAAAATATAGTTTTCGATCAACAGTGTACAAAAATTTTTAACTTTTTCCAAAAACGAAAAAAAAAAATACAACATATGATAGACAAATGACGTTTAATACATAATGAGTAAAAAAATCTTAAAATTACTTTTCATTCTGGGGAAAATAAAATTTTAGTAAAATTTTCTATCATTTTATTATTATTATTAAAGTTTGAATATTTTGGAAATTTTCCATCGTAATATATATTTTGGGAATCATTGGAAAGGTCTCATTCAATACTATATAGGGCGTTTGTATATTTTTATTTATTTGCAAAAATATAATCCTGTCAAAGTAATAATAAGTAACTTCGAGTAAATCGAGTAAATTTATATTTAGTGTAATATCTCAGCACGTAAAATGGCTGAATTATTATTTGTTTTTTTATTGTTAGAAGGAATGATTAAAAGTTGGCTTATATTTATTTAATTTTTTTGTCATCTTAAAAAGTTCTGTATTTTATTTATTACACCATTTTTAAATATTGGTAATCAATAGTGTTACTATTTAACTAAAATTTATATAAGTTCTATTTAGAAAATAAATTTCTAATTTTATATAAATACAAAATTAGAAGGATTGAATCGAATAAATACATCGATTAAAATCACAGAAAAATTCATGAAGGTTTCTATTTTAAACAGGATCAAAAGGAAAAGTTAGGGTTCTAATTGCATTGTCATACTAAGTTCAAATATATTCCTTTACAATTTTTTTTGAGAAAAAAAAAATAAATTTAATACTTCGCTGGGTAATAGGAGATAATTCAATACATTAATGGTTGATAAATTTTAGTTAACAATAGTATATTGTTCATGTAGTGGTATATTTTTATATATAATATTAGTAATGAAAAATGGAGTGTTGAATTAGTGCATTTATTCCAACCAACTCATGTGATAAAAACCAAATTTGTCCGAAAAAGTCTCAAAAAAGAAAATACATAAAATTTACTTCAGATAGTTTTTATTTGAAAAAAAGTGTCTCCATCTGACAATTTTATCTACGACACCAAAATAACCTCAACTAATCTGAAGAAAAACTACTTAAGCTCTGGAAAATTGTGTAAACAGCAGATATTCATGCATCAAATCCCATTAACAGAAGCAATAGCAAGAATCAAATTTATTGGCTTCATTCAATGGGAATAGAAATCTTTGAAAATTATCAGCAACACCAAATTAAGTGCAAATTGTGCTAAGTGTGATTTTGAAACTATATAAAGAAAAAAAAATACACAAAAAATAGTAAACCAGTTTTAAGCCCAAAATAATAAATAATCATAAACCTGTGAACTACTGCCTTAAAAATATAAAATCTAATATTTGCTACAAAAATACTTTAACTCATAATTAGATAAATAAACGGTCAAATTTTTGAATCTTCTTGTGCTTTTGGAGTGTTCATTTAACTTCAATTTAATAATTTTTGTTTATAATTTGGGTTAAAAAAAACGCTTAAAAACGCGTGAATTAATTTAATCGAAAGAAAATATATAAATATCAACCAGATGAAAAATGTGCAAAAATTTCATATATAAATAGGAAAAAAATAAAGAAAAAAAATAGAAAATTTTAATGTAAAAAATTTTAATGTAAAATGTATAAGAACCTTATGGTTTACTTATGTAAATAATAAAAATTCTGTAATTAACATGATATTCAACTGTTAAATAGAACGGGAAGAAGTATTAAGAGAACTATATATATAAATATCAGGAATGGTATACCGAGAATAAGAGTGCTAAAAACAGGCAATGTTATTTTTTTCTCTTATAAATTTAACCGTGATTAAATCGTAAAAACTTACATACTTATGATTTTATATACAAATTTGGAGATATACATTTTATTTTTGCTGATCTCACAACATCAAGGACCCTGCGAAAGATCTTTTACCGGAATCCTATCAGAACGTGTGTTTACAATTTTTTTTTTTTTTATTACCAATACAGTGCACTCGCGGTAACGTGAACACCGCCTAACGTGAACAAGATTTTTTTTACGTTGACTACTCTATAACGTGAACAAACACAGAAAGCTCTATAACGTGAACAATTTTTTTCACTGTATATATTTTCTAAGCATGTAGACAACATTGAAATACATACATTAAATTCGAATTTTAAAATTTTGGGAATCCCCTTATATAAATAATGAGTGTATATCCCCTAAATTATTTTGTTTGTATGGCAAAGAAATTTGAAGTTAGTTTCTTATGTGAAGTGAATCAATCGGCATGAGTGTAAAAAAATCTAAATGTTTAGAGTCAAAAGAAAAGGCAGACATTTTAGATAGTTTGCAAAAAGGAACAAGTGTGACTAGTTTAGCAAAAAAGTATAATGTCGCTAAGACAACAATATGCAGTATTAAAAAGAAAAAGGAAGCAATTTTGAATTGTGTAGACAACACATACCAAGGACCGGGTAAAGGACAAACTTTAAAATCATCAGAACTTCCAGTTATGGAAAAAACTCTCTACGGTTGGTTCCTCCGAATGCGTGATAGGAATTGGCCTGTAAGTGGTCTAATGCTAAAAGAAAAAGCTAAGGAATTACATTCCCAACTTAAAGAAAACAAGACCGGGTTTAATGCTAGTGACGGATGGCTTCAGCGATTTAAGAAAAGGTACGGAGTTAGACTTCTTAAAGTATCGTGAGAAAAACTCTCATCGCAGCCTTAATTGGTGGATCCATTTAAGCTAAAACAGAAGCAAAAAATTGAAGAAATGGAGTTATGCAATGACCAACTCTATAATGCTGATGAGTCTGGTTTATTCTGGAAACTTTTACCAGATAAAACGTACGTTGCAATGCAAGAGAAAAGTGCTCCTGGTACAAAGATGGAGAAACAACGTGTAACGTTCCTGTGTTACGCAAATGCATCAGGTGCACATAGACTTAAACTTTTGATAATTGGTAAGGCCAAAAATCCACGCAGTTTTAAAAACTTCGTTTGTCCTACGAATTATAAGAAATCGAAATCGGCCTGGATGACGTCAGCCATTTTTAAGCATTGGTTCCATCAATCCTTTGTAAATGTATGTATGTATGTATGACTAAAAGTTCTTGCTTTTAACTAGGTGAAATTGTTTCTAGAAGAAGAAGAACTTGCCAATGAAGGCACTATTACTTATCGATAACGCTCCCTCTGTCCCAAGCGAAGCGGAAGTTGGAAACATAATTGCCATGTTTATGCCACCAAATGGGGTTAACATTTGGATTAAAATAACAAAATTATACTACAGAAACAGCTTCTTAGCTTCGATAGCATCTAAAAACTTTGATTTGCTTCAATCAATGAGAAATGTAACTATGAAATCACAATTAAGGCATTGTTTTACTAACTTTTAGGTTGAGTTTACCTTGCCAATGGTTCAAAGTGGAATAATGATACCTGGGTTGATTATATCACTGAAATCCATGAAATTGTGCAAAACGAAGAAAGTGATGACGATGATTGCATTGTTGATGATCCTGTTAAAAAATTTGCCGCAAGTGGGGCAATTGAAATCTTTAATAAGGCATTGCAATTTGCAGGATAATGGGTGGATAAAAGTGACATGAGTGCACTTAGACGCTTAAAGGAGAAAGCAGAATTTCAGTTATTAGAGAAGATAAAGCAGCAGAAAAAGATAACGGATTTCTTTAATACATAAATGTAATGAGTAATTTTATTAGCTATGTAATTTTATTTCAATAGATATTTTCTCGTGATCTCGTTTTGTTTTGTAATGGATTTTAATTAAAATTTTAATTTTATATTTTAATAATGTAAATAATAAAAGAATTTCACGTTCAGGCGTGTAAAACACAGATTTATATTGTAAAATTTTTTTTCATGAAATCTGACATTCGCTAACATGAACTCCCTTGGTTTTAATTAGTTCACGTTACCGCGAGTGCACTGTATACAAAAATGTATTTAACAGAATGCATACATACCCGGTAGTGTGAAATAATTTTGTACATGTTATCATTACTACTGTTAACAATCTTGAGTGAAATGTTAACCCGAATTTTATGTTAACCTAAGTATCTGTTAACTATACCAAAGTATGTATGATCATTTTGTTAAATATAATTTAATCAAAATAAAATGGAAATAAATCAATAGGTGTCGTAAAATTAAGAAAAACGATACCAAATTTGATATGAAAATCTGAAATACTTTGGAAGAAAATTACATATTTGCATTAAATTAATTTAAAAATCTAAAAAAATTAAAAAAATAAATATACAGTTTAGTTCTTTTATATTACATACCGTTTTAAAATCCCATTAGGGAAAAAGCACAATTTGGATAAAATTTTTTTCTAAAATATATTTTTCTTAATTGCTTTATAATTAATTAAAAAAAAAAAATAATAAACAATAGAGTTTACTGCACATTTTAATATAATTTGGTACTATGAAAATAGGATATAAATTCTTCATTGTTAATGATCGGGTATTAAATTTATTTTTATGAATAAAGTTTATGGAATTTAGAATGAACTTGTAAATTTTTTTTTTGTCTTGATTTCTGACCATTTGTTAGGACAGGTTAAAATATGGGATCATGTCTTCAGTTTTAGCATACAATGACGTGATCATGGTTGTGAGGGGTTTTAGAGTGTTCAGATCTACACTCACTGAGGTTAATTAAGCTATTTGTTTTCTGGAGTTATATATATTTTTTATTATTTTCTCTCTATATTTTCTTTTGCACCTTTTGTCCATCCTTGGTACAGGAATATTTTCTCTATATAGCATACATATTTAAAATAATTATATCTGTAACTTTTATCATAAGGAGTTTAGTAAATATCAACCTACCCCTATCGCCGACGAGATGGAAGCAGGAGGAAAAATTGCATACTGCTCAAAACTATATTTAGAAGAACTAAGTTAATTGACAGATTAGCTTAAGCTTGTTTGCTACAACTGCTGACATATGTATTCATTTAACCCTTTAGTTGAGCTAGTAATATTTTGGGATTTCCAGTCCATAGTTGGTTAAGTTAATTTTTATGACAAATAAATGTTTAGTTAGGAAAATAATTATCACCAAAAGTATACATTTATCATATATGAACAATAATTTCGTGTAAAATAGTTACTAAATTCTAGAAACCTCTTTAACTCGATTATTATCGCGGTTAGTGTTGCCAGTAGATAAGTAAAAAGAAGGCTAAATTGAACTTTAAAAAAGGTCAAAAAAGGCTATATGCTCTAAAAAAAATAAAGCCAGAAAAAAGTTTTTTTTTTAATTTAGAAACTAATTTTTTCTTGTTCTCATTAGCTTTTGAAATTTTTCTAAAGAAATAATAATAATAAGAAATAATAATAATGTAATAAATTTGTAAATAAAAGCCAGCAAAGTTACTCAATGAAAAATCGCCAAAAAAAATTCCTATACAAATTAGGGCTATATTTCATATGAAAAAATACCCAACGTTTTAAAGCATTTTTTCGTCATTCTTGAACTCTACTTCCTTTCTGATTAAGAATTTCCATATTTTTGTGTAATTTTTCTTATTAATCAGATCTTTTTTAAATTATTTTCTCAAATAGTTTCTATTGCTGACGAAGTATATTAAAAAATAATTTTAATTGTCGATTTAGTAACTCCACAAAATTAGTTAAGGCCCTTTTATTTGGAGAATGAAGTTCTTCAGGCGAAATTTTTTAATTAAATAATCTCGATGTTTTGTGCAAATACATAAAAATGCTTAAGAGGATAATTCTGTAAAAATCAAATTAGTAATAGTAAATAAGAAATTACTTTCTTCGCTGTTGAAATACTAATGTTTCAGCCTTTTTAAGGCAATTTTAAAAATCAAAAAAGGCTATAAAAAAGCTAGAAGCTAAAACAAAAATTTTGAGGCTAAAACCAAAATAAAAAGGCTAGATTTAGCCTTAAAAAGGCTAAACTGGCTACACTGACTACAGTTTAAAATAAACTTATTATATTTTTAATAAACTCATTGATATTTACACGCAGAGAAAAAATATAGTTGTAGTGACCATAATCTAAGAGCAACATATTATGATTGGAACATATGATCACAGCAAAAAATAGAAATGGCTATAAGTTATAATTATTATGATTCTATTTTATCATATTGTGTCCGATTTTATGGTTTGTTCTTTCATATTATGATTCTAGTTTTACATATAATTGAACAATCTTACTACATCATTATCCCGTTCTATCAGATAATGATTAGATGTTATTATATTATTATTATATCTTATTATATTATTACACCACATTGTCATATTATGGTTTCATTTTATCATATTATTATTTCAGTTTGTCATATTATTATTCATTCTTATCATATGTTAAAATAAAACGTATTAATAAAAAATTATTTTTATAATTTTTTTTTCTTTTTGAAACAAAAAAATAATAAAGAAAAAATATTTTCATATAATTTTTTTTCATTAATTATATTCATTTGCACCACCATATGTTCAAATACAAAATATGTTTTTTTAACTAAACCCTTTAATGGTAGTTAAGCAATATCTTGTATTGCTTGAAGTATATAAGTTTTGGTATATATTTTTATTTATTCATATATAAATTAAATGAGAATTACATTAAACGAACAAAAAAAACAAACATTAAAAACAAAATATATTTAAAAGCAAACAAATATTTAATTTTTCCACTAAGATTGTGAAAAGGATAAGTTAAGAACAAGGAAAAGTACTGGAAATATTTAATGATTGTAGAAGTAATTATGTTTTTCATATTAATAAAATTTTGTTTCTGGTAAAGATATTTAAAAACATATAATTGTTGCACTCAACCATATTAAAATTTTTATTGAGTGTAAACATTAAATGACAAAATTTAAATAAAAGCGTTGTTATCACGAACACAGAGTCTTTTGGGAACTAAATCCTCTTAATGTTAAAAGGTTAATTACGTGTAATCTTCAACAATATCAGGAAACACCATTTCAATGGTACATTGAAACCCAATATATGTTGAAAAATTTCTGAAATATATAAATTATATGTTTTAATTAAGAAAATATGACAAAAAAAACGTTAGCAAAATCTTAATATTTTGCGACTGAAAAGAAACAATTAGAATTATATAAATGAATAGTCCATTTCTCAATATGCCTCTATTATAAATTACAGTTAATTTTGATAATGATATTGAAAGAAATACGTATTTTTAGAGGTGTTTTCAAAATAATCCAGCTCACGTAAATTTAAACACTCAGATGTAATATTTTGGGAATTATATAAGAAGAGACCAATTTTCATTTCTAGAGGGGTACATTTCCAAATTTTTTTCATGAGGCTCTTTAATATTCATATGGGCCATTATCAAAAATTTTTAACCTGTCTGAAACTGACTTAAATCCTTAATAAGTTTTATGGCAATAATATTTTAAAGAAACTGGTTACAGATCTGAACTCAAAAGACTTCAAACTAAAAGTGTACAATATTTTAACAGTTTCATTTTATAATCATAATTGTTGTTCAAAAAACTTTTTCCCATTCTTCTAAATTTTTGATTTACGTCTTTATACATTTTGATCTCATTCTATCCTTTATAAACTAATCAAACTTTGTGGATAATTTCTACACTATCTTTGTTATTGTGAAGACTTTCAACAGTTAAATACAGGATAGTAGTATTTTGATGACAAACTTTTCTGGTTTTTGGGCAGAGTCTGTGCGCCCCTCAACGGAACGCAAATTTTAAAACAGGGATTGATACTTGTTGTAGTGATGTGTTGATGTGCCCCAAATAGTCAGCGTAGTAGATAGTCTCAAGGTTTGGAGAATAAGAGCGAAAATTTAAAAAAAAATCAGTTTTTCGCGAGGCATATTCACAGTTTCTAATGGAATAGCATGTATTACCGCATAAACTTAGTTTCATGTTTTTTTTTTTTACAAAATAAAAACGAAGGAACATTAAAAATAAATTTAATAAAACAATTTTATGTACTATTTAACAATTACTCAAAAATTGCACTTTTTGTTTTTGTGTTTTTATATAGCAAATTGAAACTTGTACAAATCTTGGATATATATTGAATTATATTTATAAGAATAGCAAAAAATGTTATTGATCGCGATCATAACTTTAAGTTAAATGTCATTGACAGTTGAATACCATTTCGTTGTAATAAACTGCAATAAAACACATTTTCGTATAATATGGGAAGAAATAACTTAGACTCGAACCCCATTTTTCGCAAAATTTTTAAAATTCTTAATTTTTAGTATAAAGAACATTTTTTGCATTTTACTAGAAAATCAAAAAATATGCTACACTAATACCATCAAACATACATAGTGAAACAACTACTATGTTGTATAAAAAAGCAAATACACTCTATATATTTTTTAATATTCCCAACAACATAAAGTAAATTGTTTAATAAAAAAAATTTTCACTATTCCGGAATGAAATTTGTACAAAAATGGTCTTATAAAAAAATGTATCTAGTATTATTGAAAATAATCATTAATACCTAAAAAGACTAATATTTCTGTATTAGTAAACACAAAGTTTATTAACTTTTGACTTCTTTAAAGTCCTGCTCATTGTTAAATTCCATAAAAAAAGTGTGGTAAATCGCTGTGCATGTGTGTAGAATAAAGATTGTAGTTTATCATATGGCTGGAATTTTCCAACCAGGCTGGTTGAATGTACCAATTTTCTGGCACTATAACTAAAAACACATGAAATATAACTTTGGAGTTTAAAGATACACTTAATTTTAGTTTTATTTTACCGTTTTTTACCTTCTGAGTGCCTTTAACAAAAGTAAACTTCCTTTACTTTGTGTATATTCTCATAAACGATTGCAGTTAACTTTTACTTTCGCAATTTATGCAGGATGAAAAGAAAAAAAATATTTATACCTGAAATAAATTTCACTGCAGCTTTTTTGATCGACAAAGGATTTAAGCAAAGTGTTTAACTATGCGTAAAAATAAATTATTGCAAAAAGTTATTAATTACAACTACAGTTAAATATTGCTTATAAACAGGCTGAACATATAAATTAATTTAAAATCGTTCGCTACATTTAAAATTCTTTAGACAGAAATTTGAGTTTTGTGTATTTTGCTCCCATATCTAAGTTTATTAATGACCATAAAATTTCTAAGGTAAAGCAAAACATTTGCAAGAAAATTGCAAAACTTAAATTATTTCCTAATATTTTATGGAAAAAAAGTATTGGCACAGGAAAGGAAAAATGCATTAAAATTTAAGATTGATACCATCTATGGCTCAAAATTGATGGCATATAGAGCAACTATAAATTTTCGTTATATTCTGAGCCTTTATATCTAAATTTAATTTTATTTATCCCAAAGAAATCGTAAAAGATGTCAGAAAGTGAAATCTCTCAAAATAAAAAGAATTAAAAGAACTACTGAAACCAATTTTGGTCAGAAATTTACATAGTTGATTGGAGAAGGTTCTACACCCTTTAGAAGCATTTTGAAATTTCCAAACTTTAAAGGATATCACCGAAATTCAGGATTCCGAATAAAATTCACAATAAACAAATAGCATGATGTTAACAATGTAGTGATGAATTAGCAAAAAATACTTTTTTGGTGAAAGTTCAGATCTTTAAAAAATATTTAGCAGTGATGCAATCCCAAGATATTTATGGAATACTCTGGAAAATCAGAAGTTTTTTTTAACAAATAAACACAGAAAAAATAAAATTTCATATTGTAATACTAAATTTATAATATCAATTATTATTTATTTTTTTTTTACTGAAATCGGACCTATCACTGAATTTGTAAAATCAAATATTCAAATTCGTAAATGTTTTTTTACCCAAAAAAAATTTATTTATTTATTTTTATTAAAATATTTTTACTATTTATGAATTGGAATATTTGAAAAGTTTCATATGGTTTAATATAAATCTATACTAAGACACACTATAATAATGCTGATCCTTTGACGCTTCTTTCACGTTTTATAAATTACCATATCGACCTAAAAATGAGAAATCAAATCGTTATTGAAATTTAACATTAGTTCCAATTGACAACAACTTTCTTGTCTCAGATGTGGTTTTGATATCTAAAATTGGTGATTTCGATGTGCATAATAAGGAGCGTTCGGGAGAGCTAAAAATGTTTGAAAATGAAGAGCTGGAGATTGGCACAAAGTTTCCCAAACTGCAAAAAGTACTTGCAGAATTGTTGTGTGTAAATCAAACAACACTTTCAAGACATGTAAAAGTACTGGATTCATCTAAAAGCAATAAAATTAGGTACCACGGACGTCGTAAGCCATGAGACGTTGTAAGGAGTCTTAGCATGTCTGAAATGCGCCACAAAACCAATTCGCTTTTGCATCAAATTTTTATGGACGATGAAAATTGAATCCAATATGATACTTCAAAGCGCTAAAGTTATTTATGAAGCCCTGACAATCAAGAAACTCCAGATGATACGAAAACGAGAGATCTATATCGAATACAATCGATTCGTTTGAAGAGAGCATAGAATGAAAAAATGTTCGTGCAGCTATTATCTAAGTATGGACATTTCTAAATTAACTCACAGTATAATATGGATATGGTATAATAAAATAATATTACTTATGTATAGTTATTTTATGAGTTATTTTACATATATCGTCTATATGATGCATAAATTTTAATGGTTATTAGGAAAATCTGTAAGGAAATGTTTTCAAATATTGGATTTCACATTTTTTGATTTCCTCATTTTTATAATTTTAATTTTTATTTTATTGAAATTGTCAAAATGCATAAAATTGTTTTTGTTTTGCGTACTGGTTTTAAAATCATTTTTACTGCCTGTTTTTATAACACGATCGCAAAAACGACTCGTCTAACTAACATTTAAAAAAAAAAAACAAATTTTGAAATTTTGTTTTTGTTTTAAATGTAAGTTAGACAAGTCATTTCTGCGCTCGTGTTATAAAAACAAGCAGTTAACCAATGAAACATAATGTTAAAATCTAATAATTTTTTTTATAAAATTTTATTTACATCTAAATAATGATTTATTAAAAAATATTTTAGCCAAATTTTTTTCTATGAATTCTCATACAAATATACAAAAATCAATGTTCTTGTATTTCAAGAACATCACTTATTAAAGAGACTTGTATAATCATTGCTATAAAACCCACTTTTCCAGTATTCCAACGTTCTTTACAAAGGTTATATTTAGCTAACTCTTGATTACATGTAAGTTTATAGTGATTTTTATTCGGAACTCTGAATTTCGGTAATATTCTTTATATTTTTAACATTTTAAAATGCTTCTAAGAGTGCAGCAACTTATCCTATCAACTATGTTAATTTTTGGCCGATTTTTATTTTAATAGTTCTTTAAAATCCTTTGTATATCCTTCACTACAGGTGCAAAATGATATATATAACTATGTCATTCCTTTTGTACTTTCTATAATATACATCTAAGACCCCAAAAAATATATATTTTCTGGTTCCTTATTGATAGGGCAGTCGATATAACGATGCCCGTCTGTCTGTTGAAATCAGTTTTTAGACAGCCCCAGTTATCGGATATATATGTTTTGTACATTAAATTATAGGGAATATCCCTTAGAATGACGCTAACAAAAATCAGCATAATCAGTTCATTAATGGCCGAGATATTGCCAAAATATTGAAAGGGCCTCTAAAAACGTATTTGTTTTCGACTGCTCTAAGCACCTATACTTCGTTTTTGCACAGAAAGTTCGGAATCTTTTTCGGAATGTTTTTGAAATAAATCGGTACATTAGCAACTGAAATATTGGCCAAAACGAATTTTGGCTTCTGAAAAGCTTCTATATAAACTTCAGAATTAGTTTTTATACAAATATGTTGAAAAAAAATTTTTTTTTTTTTTAATTTTTAACTTTTTGAAATAACCATATCGGTTCATAAACATCCGAGTTATAGGCAAAAATCTGAAAAAAATATTAAATATAGACCGATAAACATATATAAAAAGCACTGCAATGACTTTCAGTGTTTATATATATATATATATATATATATATAGGATATTTTTTTCAATAGCCTTTTTTGACAGATCACATGTGAGTCGTGTCTTGCTATCATGTTATTTTTGTTTAGTGTTGTTTGGCATTTCATAATGGAAAGACTTACGCCTGAACAACGTTTACAAATTGTTCAACTTTATTATGAAAATTCACGTTCTGTGAGGAATGTGTTTCGTGCACTTCGCTGAACTTATGGTCAACATAATCGGCCTACTGAGCGTACTATTCGCAACACCATCTCCCATTTTGAGACCCAGCATTAATTATTGGATAATATTCAACCGAATAGACCACATCCAGCACGCTGTGAAGAAAATATAGTGGCCGCAGCTGAGAGTGTATACGAAGACCGTGGAGAGTAGATTCGGCGCCTTTCTCAGAAACTAGGACTGACGTATGGAATGACTTGGCGCATTTTACGTCGAGATCTTAAATTAAAAGGGTACAAAATACAGCTTGTGCATCATTTGAAGCCGCTCGATCTTCCCAAGCGACATCGCTTAGCTCTATGAGCTCTTGAAAAGTTCCAAGAAGATCCGACGTTTTCGAGGCAAATTTTGTTCAGCGATGAGGCCCATTTCTGGCTCAATGGGTATGTAAACAAACAAAATTGCCGCATTTGGTACGAAGAGCAACCTGAAGAAATTCAAGAACTGCCACTTCATCCAAAAAAAGCAACGGTTTGGTGTGGTTTATGGGCCGGTGAAATCATCGGTCCATATTTCTTTAAAAATGATGCCGGTGCGAACGTAACCATCAATGGCGACCGTTATCGTGCCATGATAACCGACTATTTGACACCTGAAATTGAAGCTCGTGATCTCGGCGACATTTGGTTTCAGTAAGACGACGCCACTTCCCACACATCGCATCAATCAATGGATTTATTGAGAGAACACTTCGGTGAGCACATAATTTCACGCTTTGGGCCGGTCGATTGGCCACCAAGATATCACACCGTTAGACTTTCTCCTGTGGGTATATGTAAAGTCTAAAGTTCATGCGGACAAACCCGCTTCGATTCAGGCCTTGGAGGAAAACATCTCGCGTGTCATTCGCCAGTTACCAGTCAAAATGCTCGAACGAGTCATCGAAAATTGGACTCAACGGATGGACCATCTGCGACGTAGCAATGGCCAACATTTGATAGACATAATCTTCAAAAAATAAATGCCAAAGAATGTTCTTTCAAATGATAATAAACATTCCCCATTAAATTTGAATTTTCTGTGTTTTTTTCCTTTAAAAATGTAGGGAACCTCGAAATGGATCATACTTTAATTATATACAATTTATTTGTGTCAAATATAAACATGATACTAAAATGTGTATGTGATTTATGATAGTTTTTAAATAGTTTTTATTCAAAATGGGACGTGGTAAGGCTCTTAAAAACTCTGAAAAAGAAAAAATTCTGATTTTGAAATCTCAGGGTCAGAATGCGGACCAAATAGGCAAAAACATTAATAGAGGACAGTTGTGTATAATTATTTAAAGAACCTGGATAGATATGAAAAAACATGAAAGGGCGGAAGAAAATGGCAACAACTCCAAGAGAAAGACAAAAAATTGTTAGAATTGCATCAAATTCTGACGTGTAGGTTTCAAAAATACGTGAAAAAAGTGAAGCCAGTGCCAGTCTAAAAACAGTGCACCGTATTTTAAAGTCGTGCCCATACATAGTCCGACGAAAACTGCAAAAAAAAACACCACTTAATGAAAAACGCAATTTACAACGTCTACAGTTTGCCAAAAATACAATGACATGGTTCGACAAATGGTTTAAAGTTGTATTTTCCGATGAAAAAAAGTTTAATATTGATGGTCCCGACGGGTATAACTATTACTTCTATGACCTAAATAAGGAGGAATTATTTTAGAGCCGCAGACACAGCCGAGAGGGCGGCATAATGGTATGGGGTGCCATTTCGTATTATGGTACCATAGAATTGGTTTTTGTTTCCAACAAAATAACTGCAACGACTTACAAAAATATTCTGAAGGAAGCATTTCCAAAATTTAATGATTACTTTGGACCCATACCTTGGACATACCAACACGACAACGCTCCGATTCATACCGCCAGAGCAGTAAAACAATGGATTAATCAACAAGCTGTTCAACTTTTGGATTGACCCCCATATTCACCAGACCTGAATCCAATGGAAAATATCTGGGGTTGGCTTGCAAGAAAAGTTTATGAAGGAGGAAAACAATTTGAGACGATAGAACCCTTAAAGGATGCAATAACGGAAGCATGGAGTTCAATTTCGCTAAATTACTTACAGTCATTATATAAGTCGATGTCAAATCGCATTTTTGATTTCATTTCTAAAAATGGTGGTAGTACTCATTACTAATTGAATGCTAGAAGATAATAACTTTCATTTTCATAACCTAAAATTTAAAAATAAATTTCAGTTTGCTTAGTTTTAAAATACTCCTTATTCAAGTGACACACGAAAAAGTACCACAGAAATACATGTCTTTAAATAAATGCATAATTTTGAAATTTGGTAAAGTCTATCATATTTTATATAAAAATCCATTTTTCAATAAAATGGTCCTTTGCAAATTTAGAAGAACTAAATTTTTTCTTATTTTCATTTTAAAACCACAAATTAATAAATTTTAAATTTTTCATTAAGAAATCTATTTTTGGTGAAAAATATAACATATCACGATTTTTCTTTATTTTCGCTCTAAAACCTCAACTTTTATGAATTCTCATATAAAAATCAATTTTCGGTGAAAAATATAAAAGATCTTAAATTTACATTATTTTCGCTTCAAAAGCTCAAATTATCGCAAATATGTATTTGTAGTTTTAAGATTTTCTTATAAAAATAGATTTTTGAGCAAAAATACAAGCGATTGTAGATTTTTTAATAAAAAAAAAAAAAACATTTTTCATAAAAAACGTAAAAGATTTGAAATTTTCGTTATTTTTAACTTAAAAGGAACTTAAAAGCAAATTCAGATTTTTCTCAAAAATTCGATTTTAGATGAAAAATATAAGTAATCACGGGCTTTCATTATTTTCGCTTTAAATCTCTTTATTAAAAATGTATATGCGATTTTAAAATATTTATATAAAAATCTATATAAAAGATTTTAAATTTTCATTGTTTTCGCTTAAGACCCTCAAATTGAGGAAATAATTGCGATTTTAGATTTTTCATGTAAAAATCGTTTTTCGATCACTGTACAACAAAACAAACAAAAATTATTTGTTTCCTGTGATTTTTTTCTCTGAAACTAACGAGTACTTTTTAAATATGGCAACAATTTTTCCCTAACAGCTTTTGTTTTTGATTGGGCGTTTTTTATTGGACACTTAAATATATTTAATTGTTATTTTCGATATTCATCAAAAAGATGTTGTGCGCTAAATCTGGATTGTTTTTGCTATATTTGTGGTGAATATATATTTGAAAAATGTCGAAAACCTATATAGAACTGTGTGAAAACTGCTTATCTTCAATACTTTAAAAAAAAAAAAAATGTAATCAGCACAAGTCATGGGTTCCTCATATTGTGGTATGTCTACGGTTATGGTCCATTAGAAAAGAGATGCAATAATAGCATATACAAAAGGGTAAAGTTACTGAGTGATTGACTGACTTACTTAATTATTCATCATCGTACAGCCCAATCACCAGAAGCTACAAAAATAAAATTTGGAATGTGAATTTGTCTCCCAACAAATAGATCAACTAAGACGGGACTTTCGGAAATTCCAATGTTTAAGAATAAAAAAATGGTAAAAACATATCTGCTAAACTAATAGAGATACAAAAAAGTTTAGACGGGTCTGATACTTTCTTGAAATTCAGCTCTTTTAGGGAGAAAATGGGTAAGAACTGTATTTTAGTACCTTTTTGACACCCTTTGTATCTCTTAAAATTGCAAACGCAGAAATAAAATTTTTATCGTTATCATAACTTATCGAAAAATGAGAAACACAAATTCGGTACTTTTTTGAAATTCAAACGCTTAAGAGGTAAAAAATCTTACCAATTTTTGGCACTTTTTTCATAAAATATTTTTTTATATTTACTGACATATACATATGTGTATTTTAATATGGAATCAAACCGAAATTTAGAAATGCATTGGAATAAGATTTTTGGTACATCCATGGGAGAATAAAAAATACCAAAACGAGGGTAAACGTGGAAAATTAGGTTTTTTTTCAAACTAAATAATGAATTTTCTATTACACTAAACCTAGAAACATGAACTTACGTATATCTAGTCCTAAGTGAGTGAGAATTCACAAGAGGGAAATTGTGGTACTTTTTCGTTTTTCTAATGGTACTTTTTGAATATTCTATAGTATTGAATCTAGAAACATTAAATTAAGGATATATCCTAGGTGAGTGGGAATTCACATGAGAGGACTTTGTGGTACTCTTTATACCGTATATCATACCGTGTGTCATTCCGTGTATAACATGTCGAAATAATAATCTAAGATCCCATATATATTCTGGGTCCTCGTGAAAATCTAAAACGATCTAGCGATATCCGTCCGTCTGTCTGTCTGTTGAAAGCAGGATAGGGTTCGGGGCGTAAAAAAAGTTGTGGCCCAAACACTATAAAACAAGGTGACCGAAAGACTCCAATTTATACTTTTCCAACGGTTTCTTCTACAAAAAAACTGTACATCAACGAAATTTTGCGAAAACAGCTCAAATATCAATCTAAGCTCGGAAACTAAAAATGGGCGTAGTGCGCCCCTTTTACCGCCCACCTCCCATACAAGGTGAAATTTAAAAAAGTTGCGCATGGTGGCTATATAGATTAGGACAAGTCGAATATAGCATTCTCACTTGTTTGTTCTTCTAATGGTAATTTTTGAATTTTCTATAATACTTAATTAAGAAACTTCAAATTATATATACATCATTCTATGTGGGTAAGAATTCACAAGGAGGACTTTGTGGTACTTTTTTGTTCTTCTAATATTACTTTTTGAATTTTTTGTAATAATTAACCTAGAAATATGAAATTAAAGATAAATATGGATGAGAATCGATAAGAAGTTTATGAATAATTTGGTGTTTTTGAATCTTTTTTTTTTTTGAATCTTGGTACCCTTGGTACCTTCTAAACCAAAGAATATATAAACAACTTTAAATTGTATTCTTTCTTTATCACAAATATATCAAACATGTCGTTTGTACTTTTTGAAAATCCTATTGTTTATATTACTTTTTGGTACTTTTTAGCAAAAATATGTTGAAGACACCCATGGGAGTTAGGAGTCATAGTTTAATTTTTCGGGATTTTTCACTTTTGGTATTACATTATCTTTTTTTTTCTGAATAAATAAGCTACCAAGTTTACATCTGGTGGCTAGTTTTAAATAAAGCAAAACCATTTATTAAATGATGCGTCAACATTTGGTTAAATTTTATATTATATAACAATTTATATGATTCTATTCAGAGCAGAAAACAACTTTTATATGGAAGTAAGTATCCTTGTAAAAAATAATATTGTTCTGCTCATTCGAAGACAATTTTTCAAATATAAAATAAGTTCAGTTAGTTTTCGCCATAAATGTATATAAAGGTTGATACCGAACTTGTTGAAAATAGTTCAGAAATTTATACCTGCTGTGTGATCTTTGAATAATGATTATAATATCTTATGACTTATACATATGACAATTAAAATATGTTTTATTCTTTTTTTATATATAAAATCATATGTTTCGTCGTAATTGGCAAAGAGTGAAGAGAAAACATTAAAAAAATTAAATACAATTATTTCAAACGCAAATACATACTTATGTACGTGTGAACACGGTAATGATAAAACATATGTCAAAAGTTAATTTTAATATGTACAAGAAATTACATATGTATATGTATATTGAATACACACATAGTACATAATAGATATCGTGTAAACACGCCTTATACTACTCTTGATCCATGATTTAAATTAAACGCAAAGGTAATTTATATATTTTTATTTAAAAAAATATTTTCTTTTTTTTTTAAATTATTGGAATAACAAAATTGACGTAGTATGTTCATATGCATGTATTATAAGAATTTGAAATTTTTTTGAAATAAAAATGGAATAATTTTAGCACGAGAAAAAATAACTCAGCAACAATTTTTTTTTTTTTTTTGGTTCTCGGTAATGACTTATTAAAGTAGTTTCTTGGTAATGTGGCGTTATTATTATTTGCATACTCTATATTACATAAATAAGTACTCACTAGTATAATAGTATATTAATATTGCAATCACGTGGATCAGTTGGCTAGAGCGCTGGATTAACAACCAGAAGATAGTTGGTTCAACCCTATTCTGATGTTGTTAGTTTTTTTTTTTTAGCAAAATGTCTAAAAAGATATTTTATACTAAAAAAAAGTTTTTGTCATTTAGAAAATTAAGTTCTAGATGGTGTACCGAGTAAGACATTAGTCATTGAAAACGAATGTTTAATTTGTACCCAAGTTCAAATCTCACTAATGCCAACATTTTTTTTTTGTTCTTTTTATTTTCATTTAGGTACATATTTTTGAATACCCGAAGAATTTAAAAATAACTACATGAATTTGTGGACAACTTGAACATAAAAACTAGTTATTCAGGCAAAAAATAAGCAGTTTACTTTTGCTCCCAATTATAACTGCTAGCTTACCAGGAAAGAAAAGCTTTTGCTGAGTAATGTTTGAGAAGACCAACACAATCTGAAGAAGAAGAAGGATGATAACATCGCGTTTAAATTTGCAGACGCCAATATGACCGGCCCAAAGAATGCAAAGTTTCAAGACAAATACTCAAAACCCCATAGAGTGACCACTCCTGTCTAACTTCTACCTTTCAAAAGTACCAACGCTTCCACAAGGAGTAGAAAAACGCGAACTACTACCATGACGACGGACCATAACGTTTATGAAAACATATATATACATATATATATATATATATATATATATATATATATATATATATATATAGGACAGTCTGTGGTTAATTATACTGCTTCAGTGTGGACTCCTTCATAGAGTGATACCCACTGAAGAAATATTCAGAGCTACATACTAAAAAAAACTGTATTTAAAAACCAATTTCCTCTCCCCACCATCCACATGAGAAAACGAAGATTCTATCGGTTAAAGAACACAACACAACACAACACTAAATCAGTAGTTCCTGCTAGAAAGCCACCGAATTTTAAGATTTGCGTATGCTCTTAGAAAACCATATTGCTTTTTTTACTCTAATTCAGTCACTCTAACTGTCTAATTCACTTAATCTTAATAGCTAATTTAGTCTCATAATAAGATTAACCAAACTATAAAGCAAAATTTACCACTTTTCATTTAAAGTACTATATCGTCGGTCCGCTGACAAATAATCCTATATTTATTTTTTTCTGACTTTTTTATTGCACCATTCGAAAACCTTATTGATCATCCATTTTCAGTTTTAATATATTTTCAAATATTTCGATTAGTTACAATGTTATCAAAACGATTAACATGTAATCATGCACAAAAAAAATTATTTTTTGGGTCTCCTGAAAAATTGTTCAAAAACACATAGAATTTTTTGTCAATACACCGACGCTATTTTCTATTTCTATTAATTTTGCTCAAACATTCAGTTCAATAGTTAATGACGAACCAAACAATTTAACAGACAATTTTGAGTTTCAAACCAAACTAATATTTTTGTATGTGTTTGTTAAAATGGTATTTATATTGATAATTATCAGGGAAACCAAAAATATACAAAAATATTTTTTTCTTGTGCTTTAATGAACCAAAGTATTAGTTATTTATCCGTTTCAGACAATTTTGAAAATTTTTGCATCGATTTGTTAAAGCATATTTTAGCCTTAACAGCATGTTTTTGCATATTTTGTTCTTAGCAGCATAATATATTATTTCATAGAAAATCCTTATTGTAAAGCACATTTTAACAATTTAATTGGCATATTTTTGCATATTTTATATTTTTTTGTATATTTTCCACTAGAGACTGCATATTTTACAATGGATTTTTTTAAATAATTTGCCGTTAGTGAAATTTTCATTTTACTGCCACATAGGTTTTAGACATTTGATTCCCTAATATTTTTCATCCTATAAATTGATAGAAATTTTATAATTTCCTGATGCAATGTATTAGCTTTGAATATTTTTAAGTGCAATAAGAAATATTTTTTTAGCAGTTACAAATAAAAATCAAGTGATTTTTAGCATGAATAGAAGATAGCTTAAAATTTACACAAAAAAAAACATTTTAGGAGCATACTTTTTTAATTTTAGGGGCATATTTTACGATTTAAGAGAAATTTTTATTCGCATAAAACACTTTTTTAGAGTATATTTTTGGTTGCCCTGATTATTATGATAATCAGAAAAGTTATTGACAATAATGATATTTCAAGCTAATAATCAAAAATAAATTTGTCGATATTAAGAAGATAAAGGGTATTCTAATAGTTAGAAAATATTTTAAAAATAATTACCTTCATTAGTGATTTTCATTAAAAACAACCTATTTTGAAGCTATTAAAATTTCCTCCATAAAACTTTTTAAATATTTAACAAAAAACGGAACACCATTTTTAAGTATATACAATAACAAAAAGCCGAATTTAAAATAACCATAATTTTTATTATACCCTTCTGCATTACACTCTATAATCAGAAAACTATCAAAATAGATTTTCGATTCGGCTTTTTTTTATTTTCCTCTTAAACAAGAAAAAAATATGAAAAGGTTTTTACCACTGCAACAGCAAAAAGAAAAAAAAACAACGATGATATCCAGTAATACTTTGTAGTGTAGTTGTTGTAAAACTATATGTATTTTCAACAAAAAAAAAAAACAACAATTTTAAAAATACAGAATTTGACTACGATACCAATAATTTGGTTGTATTCTCTAGCATGTTAACAGTTTATATTTATGTACAATATAGGAATTTTGAACACGTGTGTATGTGTATTATACACAACACAGCTACAAATAACCAAAAAGAACACACTTTTAGTTAGATACATATACACATAAGCAAATGTGTATGTGTGATGATGTAAGGCCACCCAGAAAACTCCCCATATAATGACGTTGCTCATACGTACGAGTGGTATTTACCTACCTTTTAGGCAGGTCGTGTCGTGTTATAGGAAGACGGAGTAAAAGTTATTAGAAAAGTAATAAATATACTTGTACATGCAGAGAAAAAATATAGTTGTAGTGACCATAATCTAAGAGCAAACTATTATGGTATATGAGCGAAAAATAGATATGATTATAAGTAATAATTATTATGATTCCATTTTGTAATATTGTGTCCCATTTTATGGTTTGTTTTTTCATGTTATGATTCTAGTTTAACATATAATTGAACATTCTTACAACATCGTTATCCCATTTTATCAGATTATTATTTGATGTTACTATATTATTATTCTATCTTATTATATTATTATTATATTTTACCATATTATTACCCCAAATTATCACATAATTATCCAATCTTATCATATTATTATTTCATTTTGTCTTATAATTATTACATGATACAATATATTAGAATAAATCGTATTAATAAAAAATTATTTTTATAAATTTTTTTATTAAAAATAATAGAGAAAATTGTTCATTACCAAAAAAAATTCTTACATATTATAAATTATATTCATTTGGTTCAAATATAAGATATGTTTTTTTTTTAACTAAACCTTTAATAGTAGTTAATCAATATCTTGTATTGCTTAAAGTATAACTAAACCTTGTCTATTTATATTTGTTCGTATATAAACTAAATGAGAATTACAGTGAGCAAATAAACATTAAAAACAAAATATATTTAAAAACAAAAAGATATTGAATTTTTCCACTAAGTTTATGAAAAGGATAAGTATTTTATTTACTTGAAACATTTTATTGTCATGGGAATAATAATATTAATATGGTTTAAAAATAGAATATGGTTTAAGAACAAGGAAAAGGACTGCAAATATTTAATAACTGTAGAAGTAATGATATTTTTCATATTAATAAAATTTTGTTTCTGGTAAAATATTTAAAAACATATAATTTTTGCAATCAACCATATTAATATTTTTATTGAGTGTAAACATTAAATAACAAAATTTAAACAAAAACATTTTTATCATGAACACAGAGTTATTAAAATTCAAGAAACTTAGCAATGAGAACATAATATTGTCATAGTGATAATGCAGAATTTGTAATCATGTTTTTTCTCCGCGTGTAGTAACTTGGGTTTGCAATAATGTAGATTGTGTAAAAATAAAATTTAAGTTTTAGCGAAAACGTTTTTTCTGTTAAAAAACCTATGTTTCGATCAAGAAGCGGTTTTCTTCGTACAAGTTTTTTTTAGAACAACTTGGAAACTTTTAGAGGACAATTTTAGGTGAGAAAGTGTTTCATAGAGACAATATATTTTTATGAGTTTGTGTTGATGTTTACAATGTACAGAAAAAAATTTTCGGACCGGCCAATTCAAGGTGCACCCGTATACTCAGAATCATTTTTTGAATCGATTTATCGATGTCCGTCTGGCTGGTTATCCTTTAAAACCTTAAGTGCAGAGCACAGGTCGCAAGTTTGAAGATAATTCAATGAAATTTGAAACGTGGGATTTTTATGATACGAGAACAAAACCTGTTGAAATTGTTTGTGATCAGGCCACTATTTCACCTAGCCCCATACAATTATCCTCCTGAAATATTTTATATATTATTTTTTTTTAATAAAATTTGGTACAAATAAGATTTATGCAAACATAAATCAGTATGCCAAAATCTTACCATACCTCCCATATGGCTGCCCCTCCCGAAAATCGTTTAAACATGAATTAATCTCATATAAAAATTTATATTGAGATAAAATTTGAGATAAATAACTGGTCTACAATTATACATCACACTACAAAACTGCACAATGATCGGTCTATAATGCACCATGGCTACTATATGAAGTTCTATCCCAAAAATCGTTTAAAACAGTGCTAGATGTTCATATTGTTCAGATTATGAAGATAATCGGCTATTTACTCGCACATAATACGAAGTTCTTAACAAACAACTTCTGAGCAACAAGAATTTCACTCAGTCGTTTGTTGGCCTTCAACAAAGTAGGTACTTAGCTATGTTTAAAAAAAATGTACACTAAGTAGATTTGAAAACAAAAAGTGTTTACATAGAGGAGAGAGTGGGGTAAACTGGAGCATGCTTTAATCATATCATAATAAAATACCAATCAATAATCTTTTTCACCCTCTAATGGAACTCTTATACAGAATGGATTATTTTGCATAGAAATAATAATAAAAATAATAAAATCCTTTTATCTTATGGTATTATTTTCGATACCTTTTAATATTATTTTCAAATCAACTATTTTTGGGTAAAGAAGGGAAATTTTGGGGTAAAGTGGAAAGTATTTAAAATGCTAAATTCAAATATGTTCAAATGTTTTTGTATTTACGAGGCCACAAGAATATCAAAATTCCATTAAGTGATAAAAACAGAGAAGGTAACTGCTAACAAAACTAATAGAAAATAATAAAACAAAATGTTTAAATATAGACGGTTATTTCTTGTATTTGAAATAATCTAATTCATAAGTGGAATAAATAGCCATAATTAGCACACGTTAAGTACGCAGACCATTTGCATGAGTTTTGTCAAACCTTGTGTGTATTTTTACAGCATCCTATATTTTCGCGATTTTTAAATCCAAATTGTCTGTCTTTAACAACCTATTGTTATGAAACAAATTGCTTCTAGGAATTTACAGTCTTATCGCTGTGGAGCAGTGTTGCCAGTTGAGCCTTTTTAAGGCTAAATCTAGCCTTCTTATTTTGTTTAAAATTTTCGTTTTAGCTTCTAGCTTCTTTTTATTCTAAAAATTGCTTTAGAGTGGCACTTCATTCTTCAAATCAAATATAACTTAACTTATTATATGGACTAACTTAATCAATTATTACAATTATTTTTTTTTTTAATATATTTCATTAGCCATAGAAACTAAAGTCTATCCACGAAAAAATTATCCCTTTTTACAAGTAATATTACTTGGCAACCATAAACCAAATCGATGACGCTTTTTTTTGCCAAATTTGTCAGTTTTAGTTTCTAACTTTAAGATATTAATAAATATTAAATATCGGTGCAGGAAAAAATAGAAAAACAATTTTGAACAAAATTCTTGAAAATCCAAACTCAAGGTATAGTAAAATACCTCGGGGTTTAACAAAAACATTTTTAAATTTCTCAAAAATTATACAGTTTTTGGGAAATTTAGCTGTTTATTAGTAGTTGTACTATCTAGGACAGAGATGATTGTAAAAGGACTAATAAATTCGAAAATTTATATGAAAAAGTGTTAATAGAAGTTTAAAACTTTTATTCAACAACACAATGTTTCTACGCTATTTTAGCTAAATTGTGTCACAACCCACTATGCAAAAGAGACAATTGAACTGTACAGTGCAAATATTATAAATTTTTTTCATATAAAAGTAAATTCTTCAAAGTTCCCGTAGATCCTGAGAGATATTGGGTGCTGATGAAAAGATCATTAAATAAGAACAAATGGATAGCACAAAGCTGCCAATATTTTCAGAATAAGTGGCGACGAAGAGTCTGGTCTAATGTTAATAAAAGTACTGCACAAAAACTAATATGGGGGTATAAGAAAATGTTTCAAAAATTTTATTAAGGCAAATCATAATAAAAAAATTTTATTTTATTTTTAATGTAAATATATTATAATTTAATTAATTAAAATTTTAGTTGAGATTTAAATGTAGGATATCATTCTATGATAAAAAAATTCAAAGGGCAATTTTTTCGTAGACAGGCCTTATTTATAGATATAATTTTTGTTTAGTTTTCAATAAAAACAAAATGAGTAAGACACCACGAATACTGATGAAGTGTGTAGCGGCAAAGAAAATACGTATTCTATTCTGCTGGTGTCTAATTACAGTTTACAAACTCTGCTTTGGTACTGCCAAACAGAGACAACAAGGCAATTTACGATGCAAACTTGTTTATGATCCTTCGAGCGGGATATCGGCTTACGACATTATTGTAACCACATCTACAACAGCGTTTACGACGCTAGGCTCAATCTCTCTTTTACTTGCCCCAAACGCCTGGTGCCGCTAACTGAGTCCCTCAAAATTGCACTAAGTGCAAGGTGGGTACCATGTTTAGGTTGCAATAAAACCAAAATGGATAAGGCACCACGAATGCTGGTAAAGTGTGTAGCGACACAGAACATGCGTATTCCATTCTGCTGGTGTCTAATTATAGTCAACTAACTCTGCTTTGGTACTGCCAAACAGAGACAAAAAGGCAATTTACAATTGCAAACTTGTTTAATTTTAAAAACTTCACCCTAAAATGTGGAAATTATTTATCAAAAAAGAATTATATTTCAAAAATAACTTCAAAACATTTGATAATTTTTCATATGATATATAACCCAAATTTGTATGGGAGTTTTGTGGGTGATTTTTCATTGGATCATTTTGGTAACAGCAGTTCTATATTTTATTTATAAATTTATTACAATCTATATTACAAAAAAAAATATCAACAACTAATGAGAACAAAAAAAAGTTTACAAAATATTAGCCTTTTCTGGCATTATTTTTTGGGGAATTTAGCTTTTTCTAACCTTTTTTAATTTAGCATTTTTTTCTCACCTCCTGGCAACACCACTGTGAAGTTTATTAAGTTATTTTAACATCATATTTTTGATTTGTTTTATTAGATTTTCTTAAATATTTTCATATGATTGGTGATTAACCCAATTAATTACTATATTTTCAGCAAAATTGCAAAAAAAAAATGTATGGAAAATTTAAATTATATATCGCATTATAGCCCAATATGTTTTTGACATGATACCCCAATTTCATAACTTTTACGTCAAGTAGAGATCTGAAAAATCATTATGTTTTTGGGACAAAAATTTTTTGGAGTTGAAATATGTCGTCACCTAAATTGCAAAAGGTCATAACCACTGAAAAAACAAATGTTGGTTTTTTACTGGATGATAATGTACTGATCCAAACTACATCTGCACAATATATTTCGTATTCATATCTTCAAAATAACAGTTAATATTAACAAAAGTCAAAATGCCGCAACATAATTTCATAAACGAAATTCTTCCTAATTCTTTCTTATTTTTTACTTTCTACAGTTTTTTCCTAATATTCTTGAAATTTGTTTAACAAAATTTTTAAAAAATTGAAAAAGCCATAACAAAAATTAACATTATTATACCCACCATCAAAAATATGGGGGGTATATTGAATTTGTCATTCTAGCTATGTCCGTCCGTCTGTCTGTTGAAAGCGGGATAGAGCTCGGGGGGACTAACTAGGGGAAGGATTGGCTCAAGGGGGAAATTTGACTCAAATATTTATCTTATACAAGGTATATTTGGTGTTGAGTTCATACTTTTCGTCTAATATCTCTTAAACAAAAGCATCTACGATAGCGAAATATTGTACAGATATTTCGAGGATCGATATAAGGTCGGAAACCAAAAATTTTGTACAAATAGTTCAAGGACCAATGTAAACTCGGAAAAAATGGACGAATGGACAAAAAAACGAATGGTCCGCCCACCTCTCATATGAGGTAAAATTTTAAAAATCGGTTAATAAACAAAAAAGTTGTGGACCAAATGCTAGAAATACAGGGTGTCAGTTGTAACTTCAGTTCATACTTTTCGGCTGATATCACTTGAACAAAAGTATGTACGACAATGAAATTTTGTACCGATAGTTCGAGGATCGATATGGAAACCAAAAATAGGTGTAATCCGCCTACCTCCCATATAAAGTGAAACATAAATGAAATTTTTTGCAAATAGTTCAATGCTCAATGTAAACTCGGAAACAACAAATGAGCGTGGTCCGCCTACTTTACCACCCACTTCGCATATGACATGAAATTTTTCGGCCAAGCAGAATATGACATTCTCACTTGTTAATGAAGCATTAGAAAGGGATTATATTATCCAGCAGGGATCAAAGATTATTTTTCAGTAGTTATAGTTAAAATTTTAATAAAAATATTATTTCATTTCAAAATTTCTAAAATAAATAAACATTTTTCTGTATGTTGCTTAAACAAGTATTCGAAAACACGTTAATGGTCTGGGGAATTTCTAATAACTACATATTTCAGAGTCAATACAGCACATGTTAGTGACATCCGATCATACTAATATTTTGCACACTATGTTTTTACATAAAAAAAGAACAATCCTAGGGGGAATTATTTTTGGAGCAGTTCCGAACTTTAGAGTTTCCCGAGAAATATTATATCCTTCAAGAAAATCTATCAAATCAATTAATTAGCTTATAAATTTCATATACAAGATCTCACTATTCTTCAAAATATATTTCACAAGAAACTTTTCAGATGTCCCACGTGCTACCGCACACTCACACTTATATACATTTTTAAACATTTCTTTCGTATTAAATAGTTGTAGTAGTATAGTCAAAGTATGTGTGTCAGTTATACCCATCGACAATCAGTCGGCTAAGTCAGTTGGCCAGCCAACGAGCGAGCGAACAAGGAGCTTGTAGCAGCAATTCTTAGCACATGTACGCATTGTGTTCAAGTTGATTTTGATTTGAATTTTTTTTACTTTTCAGCAGGTTGTAAAGCAAAAATACGAAAATCAGATACGTTTCGACTGGCGAAAGGGAAAGTTGTTGTGGAAAAAACACGCATTACGTCGGAAATAAAATTACGAAAAATTCAAGTAAAAAGCTATAAAATAGATTTTTATTTGTTTTAAGGATTTCAAAGACTTGGTCAAGTGTTTTGTTTTGTTACTTTGCTCTTGTGTGTGAGTATATGTGTACGTGATTCCTTGTGTCATTGTGTATGAGAATCGCGTGCCGTGATTTTAAAAGTAAAAATTACAAACCGTTAAAGGAATAAAAATAAACACAAAATAATTTTATTTTCGTTATGGTGTTGTAGCATTTGTTTCAATACAATTTGCATAAATTTATTTTTGGGGTTTAAAGGTTGATGTTTTAGTAATTTTGTTGAAAGTAAAAAAAATAAAAATTAAAATATTATGGACATGCAAGAAGAATTGACTAAAAACCCCGTCTTACTAACTGATTAAATATGTAAAGAAATAAACAACAAGAAAGTTTTTTTTTGTTTTGTTTCTCTTCATAGTAATTTGTTTGGAAAGATTATTTTATAATTTTTTCTCTAAACTATGATAAGCCTCAAAGGCAAGTAACAATGTAGCATGTGTGAATGAATATTTGGATTAAAAATACCAAAATTAATTTATAAAAAGAAAAAAAAACTTTAACTAAAATTAAGAATATTTCAAACAATGCCAAATTAAATTCAAAAATTAAAATATAATCACAAAATAAACATTAACAGTAGAAAAAATTAAAAAAACAACAACAATAATGTTTAAAAATATATATAAAAAATAATGATGATGATGGTTTTGCTACTGGAAGGGGAAATGGAAATAAAGCTTAAGAAAATCTAAAACGAAAAGAAAACTTGTTTGTACCTTTTACTTTATATTTAAATATTAATGGTAATGTCTTTGAAATAAAATAAATGATGTTATTCTTAAAGTGAAATGTAAATAAAACTGAAACCAAAAAATAAAAGAAGCGAAAGAAGGTGATTAACAGATTAACCCATTTTTTCCAATAATAATAATAATAATAATAATAATAATAATAATAATAATAATAATACAAAATTAATTTTGGATTAAAATAAAATCTATAATTCGAATTATTTTTATCTGTGTTCACCAAAAAAATAATAATTCAATAAATTGACAGAGGTTTACTTTAGGACACTGAGTTTCCGCGAGGTTAATGTTTAAATTTAAATTAAGAAGTTCCTTAAAAAAATAAAGAAGCTTTGCTAGTGTTAATTTTAATCCATAATAGTTCTCATTGTGTTATCTCTTAAGTACAATATAATATGTATAAGAGTCTCAAAAAAAAAAAAAAAAAAAGAATAACACTTAATTTAAATCATCTTCAGCTTTAAAATTGTTGAGTTATTTAATATAGATTTCGAAACAAAACTACACGAAGATATATATAGTGATCATAATCTAAGAACAACAAATTATGATTGGAACATATAATCACAGCAAAAAATAGAAATGATTATAAATAGAAATGATAATAATTATTATGATTGCATCTTGTCATATTATGTCCAATTATATGATTTGTTTTTTCTTGTTTTCATTTTAGTTTTACATATAATTGAACAATCTTATTGCATCATTTTCCCATTCTATCAGATTATGATTTGATGTTATTATATTATTATTCTATCTTATTATATTATTATACCACATTGTCATATTATGATCCCATTTTATAATATTATTATGCCATTCTTTATGTTATTATGTCATTTTATCATAATATTAGACCATGTTATCATGTTTATCATATAGTTATCCAATATTATCATATTATAATTCCATTTTGTCATATTATTCCATCTTATGATATATTAAAATAAAACGTATGAAAAACAAATTATTTTTATAATTTTTTATTGAAAGTAATAAAGAAAAGAGTTAATTAATTACATTCATTTGTACGACTATGTGTGGTTCAAATTTTCTTTTTTAACTAAAACCTTTAATGGTATCTTTTATGTACCGAGTATAACCAAACATTATCTATTTAAATTTATTCATATATAAACTAAATGAGAATCATAATGAAGTTAGAAAACAAACATTAAAAACAAAATATATTTAAAAAACAAACAAGTATTGAAGTTTTCCACTAAGTTTGTGAAAAGGATATTTGAAACATTATATTGTCATGGGAATAACAATATTAACATTGTCTAAAAAGAGAATATGTTTTAAGAACAAGGAAAAAAACTGCAAATATTTAATGGTTATAGAAATAATGATCATTTTTATATTAATAAAATTTTGTTTCTGGTAAAAATATGATTTTTGCAGTCAACCATATTAAAATTTTTTTTGAGTGTAAACATTAAATTACAAAATTTAAACAAAAACATTGTTATCATAAACACAGAGTTATTAAAATTCAAAATAATTAACAATGAGAACATATTGTTGTAGTGATAATGCTGTAACTATGTTTTTTTTTTCTGCGTGTAGAAGCTTTTTTGCCACTGGCTCCCGTGGTACCAGATTGTGATACGTCTCTGGTCAGGCCCTGAAGGTCCTTTTCTAAAAGTATAGACCCCAGACAAGTTCAGGCAATGCTAAACCTATTTGTTCATGCCAAACTGATACAATCTCTTAGACCGAAAGGCGAGTCTTAGGGTGTAGCATAACAGGCTTTTTATTCTACCATGTATCAGCTATACGTTAAGGAAGAGATTTTTCCGTGAAGGCAAGCCGCCGTGGCGGGTTTTCGTGTACAGTGGAAAAAAATCGCAATTTTTGAAATCGACTGCCTATATTTTCATTTAAGCCTTCCAAAAATAAAGCTTTTATGACGCAACTACTAAACTTGGGTGTTTCTTATCAAAAAATTACATTTTTATTTCTGAATATTGTATGTAAATATTTTTAATTATTATTTTAAAAAAGGTCCAAATTTGGGCCATTTTTCATATTTGATGAACCAGATCTTTTTTTATTGGGTAGTATTTGACTTAGATATGTATATAAAAAAATACACATTCTTAGTTTGTATTTAAAAAAAAAAATAAAAAGCTGAGCATATATCGCGCCCTTTTTAGATATTTCACCGTATTTGTATTTGTCTTCTGAAGACAATTATTTGGCAAATATCATTGTAGAACTGACTAATCAAAGTTAATGAGATAAAAAATTTGATTTGTAATTCCCTATAGAATCACGCAGAGAAAAAACATGGTTACAACATTATCACTACAACAATATTATGTTCTCTTTTTTTATATAAATATATATTTTTTAAAACATTTTATTATATATAGTTTCATATATTAAAGCAATTTTCAAATATGAAAACATTTATATAAACTATTAAATCAAACATAACTCTTAAACCAATAAAGGTACATAAAAATGTACTTAAGGAAATTTTATTATCAATAAATATTGTAATAACATCAAAACACGTACAATGCTTTTTAAGCGAGTTATATGCAAAAAACTGTAACATTTCGTTTAGTTTTGAAAGCTGAATGCCACTAGTCCATTGTCCATTGATATTTCGGTATTGTAGTTTAAGTTACAAAAAAAAAATCTTATTGTATATATTTTACGTATTCATTTTTGAATTTTTAATGAAATCTATAAAATAAAAAACAAGTAAGAAAGATATACACCATTTCGTATGTGTACAAAAAATTCGGAAAAAAGTCTTTTGTTAGACCTGTGGCCAATTGTGAACCGATACTTATATTAAATGTAAAATAAAACATACGAATGCAATATATTACGCAGATACAAACATTTATATGAATTTATACACCTTTGGATAATTCCCGAAAGTGGGCCTTATATACAGCTATGGTAAATTATGAACCGATCTTCATAAAATTTGGGACTATCATTTGTATATCATTATATTTGTGTCGAATATTAACTTGAATCCAACATTTTAAGGGATTCATGCGCGTTAAAGAGAATTTCTGAAGAGCGGTTTATATGGGAGATTTGGTGAATTATATGCCGATCTTCCTGAAATTTGTTACACAGATTTATACTTATATAGAACTTATATGTGCAAATTTAATTAAAATATTGCTACATTTAAGGAATTTATGATCGGTAAACCCTTATTCCGTAGGGACTAGGTGAAATAATAAACCGATCATAACCAATTTCAATAAACCTCCTCCTTGAACCATAAAAAATCTGTATACCAAATTTCATTAAATTATTTTCAAAATTGCGACCTGTAGTTTGTTCACAAGGTTTACGACAAACGGACGGACATCGTTAAATCGACTCAGAAAATAATTCTAGTCCGATTGGTATAAAATAAAATGGGTCTTAGACCAACATTTTTGGGTATTACAAACATTAGTACAAACGCATAATACCTTCCCAACCTATGGTGGTATAGTATATAAAAACACTAAGGTGTTCACAATAGGTTGGTTATCAGGTTATGTGATTATATAGTTAAATTACAAACAACAAAATACACTACATATTTAAATTTTTATTAGTTTCCAGCATTACAAATAGACAGATGATCACATAGTCTATAAACAATTGTATGGGTAGTTGGTTATTTTTTTTAATAAATTTTGCTGTCTATAATATAATCACATAACCTGATAACCAACTATCGTAAACCCCTTAATATAATAGTTAATGTAAGGCTAAACTGTGTATTAGCTAGTGTGTGTTTTAAACATAAATTATTATTTATGTATTTATTTTTTTAATGGTCCATTTTGATATATATACTACCATAAGTACTATTTATGTAGTATATCTATTTAGTTTTTAAATTAATTTACGTATGTACTCCTAAACACATCTTCGGTTTAATAATTTTAAATACATAATTATAATTTTCAACATTTTCTTGACCTTCAAAATGGCAACAACTCAATAGATAATCAGCGAATATAAACAAAAACATATTTAAAACTGCTTAACGAAAAACCAAAACAAATTTTTCTATATATTATACATAGCACAAAAAAATTAGAACAAAATATTAAAAAAAAAAAAAAATACCAAAACAAAACAAAAAACAATCTAAAACTAAATGCTGAAAAATGTTAAAAACTTCAATTAAAACGTTAAAATACTTAACATTGTTAATTGTGCTACTTATACAAATTCAAAGAAATTGCGCCAAAACAATCAACAAAAACTACAGCAACAACTACTACAAAAATCATAACAAAATCATTAGTCACAAAAGCAATAACAACAGCATCAGAATATTTCATATACCTCTTCCATAGAGAGTTGTTAACAGCACAACAAAAACCACAACAATACAAACATCTGATAAAAACTTTCAAAAAGCTCAGCCAAGTAATCAACCCAAAAATTCAACAACATTAACAGAGGAATGTAAATATGGACATAACAGAGGTGTGGTGAATATGAATAGCTGTAAAGCAGGTAAAATGTTAATATTAACAGTGCCTTTTGTTAATTATTTTGTTTGATTAATTTAACAGCAGACCAAACAAAAATATTTTACTTACATATGAATGTATAAGAAAAATCAACAGGTTATGAGTGTTTAGTGATGTGAATTGTACATTTAGCGAATAATCGATTAAATAAAATGTATTATATTACTCAAAATTTAAGCAACGACTTACAGTGGGGCCAATCGCCAAAAAATACCTTTTTTGTCCTCCTTTAAACACAAATAGGCGATGGAATTTGGCGTGCTTTCAGTTTATCTTCTCTAAGTTCTTGATTTTTTTTATGGACATTATCTATATATAATTTCTCTTTTCAGAACTTTCTGAAGCTCCCAGATGATGTAGAAAATTAAAATTCGTCTTGCATATAAAACTATTCGTCCTACATATCCTAACGGAGCCAGATTTTGAAATTTTTATCAGGGAGCAGAGATATGCTGCTTTTATATAATTTCCTAAGCATGTTTTCTCTTTCCAGAGCTTTATGAAGCTCTCAGATGACGTAGAACATTAAAATTCGGCTTATTTATAAAACTATTTGTCCTACAAATCCTAACGGAGCCAGATTTTGAAATTGCTATCAGGGAGCGTTGATACACGGACTTCATGTAAAATTCCTAACCATGTTTTCTCTTTCCAGAGAACATTAAAATTTCGCTTGTTTATAAAATTATTAAAGTCGGTTTTGGATTAAAGAAGTTTAAATTTTCTATACCCATTTTTTCGCTCCAAATCCTATCGGAAATTTAATACTTTAAGCATATTACCCCATCAAATTCTAACTACTTAAAATCTGCTAGCCAGTGTTGCCAGGAGGTGAGAAGAAAATAGGCTAAATTTAAATTTAAAAAAGGTCATAAATAAATAAAGCCAGAAAAAAAGCTAAATTGTTTTTTTTTATATAAAACTAATTTTTTTCTCTTTCTCTTTAGTTTTTGATATTTCTAAAGATATTGTAATAAATTTGTAAATAAAACATAAAACGGCTGCCAGTAAAATGATGCAATGAAAAGTACCCCAAAAGAATTCCCACACAAATTTGGGTTTAAAAAATGATCCAATGTTTTGAAGTGATTTTTCGAAATTTTATGATTAAGCATTTCCAAATTTTTGAGTATTTTTTTTTTTATTATATTCATAATTTTATATAATTATAATAATCGATTTAGTAAGTCTATAAAATTAGTTGTTATTTTTGATTTAGAGAATGAAACGCCGCAGATGAAATTTTTTGCTAAATATAAAAAATATTGCTTAAATGGATGATTTTGTAAAAATAAATTTAGTAATAGCAAATAAGAAATTATTATATTTGTTGTTGAAATACTAACATCTTAGCATTTTTAAGGCTATTTTAAAAATCAAAAAAAGCCTAAAAAATTAGAAACTAAAACGGAAATTTTGAAACTAAAAACAAAATAAAAAGGCTAGATTAAGCCTGCTCCTAACTTCGAAGCAATACTGCTTCTAATTTCGAATAAAGAGAGGTAAAGCTTGAAAATTGTTGTTCGTATACTTTGTTAAAAGATTTTCGGGTTTGAGTATGCATATTTTTATTATAATATTTTCCTGGCATTAGCTTGTTTTAATATTTTCCCTTAATAGATGGAAATACCGATATCGCTAAAATACCGTTACCGAAATAACTGTAAATACCGTTACTGTTAAAATACCCTTACCCAAATAATCCAAAATACCATTACCGTTACCTTTTTACCTTTTTAAATTGATAGCCAACCTTGAATATTACCATAACGTCCTGAAATATAGAGGATACCAAAAATCATTCAATCGAACATAAAATGCCCTGTAACTCCAAAACTCATTATGATGCATAAAAATGTACTTCTTCAAAATTTTTGGAAATTTTATACTCTATAAATGTGGTAATGGCAACATAACACGTATGATGCATAATAAGCGTGATATATGCAAAAAAATAATTTTTGTGACATTTAATCGCGAATAGATCGCGTAGCGTACATGTAATTATCGGTGACTTTTAACAGCATGTATAAAACCGAAAAACAAGAGTAATACATTTTCTAAACTAAATATTTGTTACATTTTAGCATCTCCCTCGAAGTAATTAATTTAAAACCCGTTTTAAATGAGTTTAAGGGAAAAATATATTATTCAACAAAAACTTAGAAAAAATTAAAAAGAAAGTTTTCTAATTAAGCACATTTCTCTTTAGTTTTTTCTAAATCCTGCGCGAGTTTCATTCTGTTGATCCCGATAAAAAGATTAACTGAACTGCATTGTTAACTAGCACAGGAATATAGGCTTCTATATAATATGGCACCAATTAGTTTAAAAAAATTTTCATACAAATTATTTATGCTATAATCATACAGTGCTGTCAGAAAATATTGCCTCAATAATTCCAACGCAAAATGAAAGCATATCATTGTTCAATAAATAGCCCCAAAGGGTTTTTCAAAATTGGTTCGAATTTCGATTTTCAACAATGTTGCCAGACAATTACAGTATAAAATCGTCTAAATCGGCATGATATTATTGAAATCGTCAAAAAATCGGAAAAATTAAAATACATACCTTTTTGACTATATATGTTCTTATTAAGAAAATAATATTAAATTTTAAAGCTATTTGTTTATTAAATAAACTCCCAGCATTGTTTTATATTATTTTTAAACAAAATTTGAAAAATAGGAACAAATTAATATTACCGACCTAGTTAAAGTAAAAATAATTTCTTTTTAACGTTAATAAAAGTTTTTTTGCGGCTTTTGGCTGCACTCAGGCTCTTTCTCCTATAATTATTCGTCGAGTAAACTTTTTTTAAAAAACAACAAAATTTTATAAGTTCCGGTATATAAAAAAAAAAATTAAAATTTCATAAATCCTCTCAAGGATTTCATGAACATGGTTATATTATATATAATTCAAAAGGTATTTTAAGTTTTAAATTAATTTAAATCGCATATAATATTAAAAAAGATATTCAGAAAAATATATCAAAACTCTACAGATTCATAACTCGTAAAATAAGAGCGAGCGGCTAAAATTTTTTCATTTCTTTAATTAATATGTTATTATATATATATATATATATATATATATATATATATATATATATATATATATATATATGATATTTTGAGTAATTCTTTCAATTGAGTTTATTTTGCCGATCCACTGGATTTTTAAACAATTTTTATAATGATTCAGTACTACTTCTAATTTAATTAAAGAAATGTAAAAATTTTGGCCGCTCGCTCTTATTTTACGAGTTATGAATCTCTAGAGTTTTGATATATTTATATATATATATATATATATATATATATATATATATATATATAAATATATATATGTATATATAAGTATATCTCCTAAACTAAAGTTCAGAAAAAAATAATCTTTTGCGCAACCAAATTTCAAAGTGTTGACTTTAGTTTCCTGAAGAAATAAAAAATGTACATATTTTGTTATAATAAAATTGTGCATTTAATTTATTTTAAAATGTTAGGTTATAAAAATGAAAGTTATTATCTTCTAGCATTCAATTAGTAATGAGTACTGCCACCATTTTTAGAAATAACCTCAAAAATGCGATTTGGCATCGACTTGTATAATGACTCTAAGTAATTTTGCGAAATTGAACTACATGCTTCCGTTAAGGATTCTATCGTCTCAAATTGTTTTCCTCCTTCGTAAACTTTCCTTACAAGCCAACCCCAGACATTTTCCATTGGACTCAGGTCTGGTGAATATGGGGGACAATCCAAAAGCTGAACACCTTGTTGATTAATCCATTGTTTACTGCTCTGGCGGTATGAATCGGAATATTGTCGTGTTGGTACGTCCAAGGTATCGGTCCAAAGCAATCATTAAATTTTGGAAATGCTTCCTCCAGAATGTTTTTGTAAGTCGTTGCAGTTATTTTGTTCGATACAAAAACCAATACTTTGGTACCATAATACGAAATGGCACCCCATACCATTATTCCGCCCTCTCGGCTGTGTTTGCGGCTCAAAAATAATTCCTCCCTATTTAGGTCATGGAAGTAATAGTTATACCCGTCGGGACCATCAAGATTAAATTTTTTTTCATCGGAAAATACAACTTTAAACCATTTTTCGGACCATGTCATTGTATTTTTGGCAAACTGTAGACGTTGTGATTTGCGTTTTGCATTAAGAGGTGGTTTTTTTGCAGTTTTCGTCGGACTATATATGGGCACGACTTTAAAATACGGTGCTCTGTTCTTAGACTGACACTGACTCCACTTTTTTCACGTATTTTTGACACCGACATGGCAGAATTTGATGCAATTCAAAGAATTTTTCGTCTTTCTTTTGGAGTTGTTGCCATTTTCTTCCGCCCTTTCATATTTTTTTCCATATCCTTCCACGTTATTTTTATAAGTATATACAACTGTCTTTCCTCTATTAATGTTTTTGGCTATTTGGATCGTATTCTGACCCTGAGATTTCAAAATCAGAATTTTTTTCTTTTTCAGAGTTATTAAGAGCCTTACCACGTCCCATTTTGAATAAAAACTATTTAAAAACTATCAAATTAAAAATTCTCTAGCCATTTATTGAAAGAAATTCAAATCATAGCCTTCCTGATTAATATTAAAAGAATTCCTTATTCAAGTGACACACGAAATAGTACCACAGAAATACATGTCTTTAAATAAATGCATACTTTTAGTATAACAAAATATGTATATTCTTCAGAAAACTAAAGCCAACACCTTGAAATTTGGTTGCGCAAAATATTATTTATTTTTTTTTACTTTAGTTTAGGAGGTATACTTAATTAAAGTTAAAAAAGTGTGATTCCTTATTCAAGTGGCAGGCAGTGTATATATATTCTATGATCAAAACTATTTCACTTACATACATATGTATATTATATAACATTTTTTCTTTTCACGCAAAAATTTTGTTTCACCAATACTGGTTAAATTGCAAACAAATCTTGAAGTAAAGGCTTAAACTTCTTATAGTCCTTTTCTCTCTCTCTCTCTCTATTTACTACAATACAAAATCTGGGCTGTCAGAAGTGGCAATTTTTCGCCAAACGTGGCGAAGTTTTATTGCTTTTGGCGACTAGTTTTTGCTGGGTGGTAATTTTGAATTATTTTTCAAATTCATAAACAACATAAACAAACATTTTCTGTTAACGTTTTCGTAACTATACGTTTAGAGAGCGAACGAAAAGTTATAAAATAAGGCCACTAATCTAAATGTTATTATGTGTACTTTTTGTATGAAAGAGTACTATCATCATTATCATAGATTTTTACTGGACACCACACCCTTTTTACGCCCATTTTTGATATGATATTGTTTACTTAATTTGACTTGAAATTATGTGTAACCTTGAAGGAACCCAGCAAAAACTTTGCTTTCCTGGTAAGCTAGCAGGTATAATTGGAAACAAAAATAAACTACTTATTTTTTGCCTGAATAACTAGTTATTTTTGTTCGACTTGTTCACAAATTCATGTAGTTATTTTTTGACTCTAGGGGTACTCAAAAATATGTACCTAAACGAAAACAAAAATAAAAAAAAAAAAAATTGCCGTCAGTGAGACTCGAACTTGGACACACATTAACATTCGTTTTTACTGACTAACGTCTTACTCAGTACACCATCTCGCACATAGCATCCTAATCGACAAAAACTCTATTTAGTTTAAAATATCTTTTTAGACATTTTGTTATAAAAAAACTAACAGCTTCAGAATGGGGTTGAATCAACAACCTTCTGGTTGTTATTCCGACGCTCTAGACAACTTATCCACGTGATTGCAGTATTACTGTGCTATTATACTATTGAGTACTTATTAATATAATACAGAGTAGGCAAATAATAATGACGCCTCATTACCAAGAAACTACTTTAATAAGTAGTTATTATTACCGAAAACCAAAAAGTTTTTGTGGGGTTTTTATAATTTTGTCATTAGTCTTAAAGTTCAGAATACTGCGGATACTATACGATACTATTTAGTAATCTCTTTTAGTTTAGGAGATATTTAGGTCAAAAGAAAATTTTCTCTCATTTCTGGTCTCGTTTTTTAAGTTTTTTGTTTAACTTGGGTCTCAAAATGCTTTTGAAATATCCACTAGATTCCATAATTCCATAATAATTTTACAAGAATCATATTAATATATGATTCCTATAAAAAGTTATGTTAATCTCAAATTTAAACTTTAAAAAAATTTGATTTTTTTGGATTTTTTCCAAAAAGGTGGTCATATTTCTTCACTTTTAAAGTATTTTTGTCTTAGAATTTTTAGCATTTTTTTATGTTTTCAATAAAAATTTTAACAGACATGCATGTGAAGTAAAACTGGAGAGCTTTTGGGCAATAGTCTCCCCACAAGCCCTATCAAAACTTTGTAAATTTTCAAGAAGCTTTTCAAATTTATTTGTAAAATTCTCAAAACACAAAGAACGATCAACAAAAAAATATATTAGTTATATACCCCCATATGTTGATTTAACACAAAGTAACAAAAATTATTTTCTGACTGACGGCTTTTATAACGACAGGGTGACAATTTCAATGGAAAAAGTCAATTTTTGAAACACATTTTTTCCGTATTGGGATTTTGTGTATTTTGGTGTGAAAAAAGAGAAACTTTTTAATTTCTCTAATTTTAAAACAAGTTTATCCATATTATGTCAAAATTTTAATAAAACATCTTTATTCATTTAAATTTTATTTGAAATCAAATATTAACATTATATCTCAAAAAAATATTTAAAATCCAAATTTAAAGTTTTCGAGTCATGGTCTGAAGAAATTTGACCGAATTTTTTTTATGATCTTTATTCTTTCAAGTCAACTCTAAAACACCTCAGCTCTGGCCATGCCAAATTTTATTCAGATATCATTAACGGATCACAAGTTACAGCACTATTTCCAATAAAAAGCATTTTGGAAGTACTGTGCAATGTTAAAATTAAAGCGATGCTTTTCAGTTATATCTCAGCTATTTAGATATTTTTACGAAGAGATTCGTAAAAGAGACATAATATAACATTTCGAAAATTTTTTTAAATCTTATAAATAACCAATAATATTTTCTGATACTAAATTGACAGCCCCATTGTTACTAAAATAATTTAAATTTAATTTTATCTCTTCCTACAGCATATTGCTCCACCACCACTACTGTGCGACGCAAAAAGCGCAGCGTTTTTCATGTACGCTGGAATCCCAATGAACGATTCATTGTTGAGTCTCATGAAAATCCAGCCATTAATTCTTCCAAACTTGCACCACATCCTCGCCTCAAAGTCTCCAAAACCACCAAACTTACTCTAAATCCAAAAATCTACCTTTGTCATGACAAATACTCACAGATATGTGAAAACAAGACACAAGTCTTTAAGGAGCGTATTTTGCGAGCTTTCGATAAGGCCATGATGGAGTCTCTGAATGAATCGAATTTCTATAATGTCGATTTTAAGCCTGTCTTTGGTGATAGTTTCGAAGAGCAATATTATCCCTCAACATGTTTGGTCATGGAAGCTGGTGTACGTGTGCTGAAGCGTAAAGATCCCCCCTTCAATAAATTACAATTTGGAAAATTATTTCCGAAACAGAAGTTATTTCGTCAAAATAAAAATATAAAAACATGTGCTATTGTGTCGAGTGCGGGATCAATGGCGGGTTCGAAATTGGGAAGATTTATAGGTGAGTAATGGGGGTTATAGAATATATTGTATTTCTGCGACTATTAAGAACTTTAAGATAGTTAATGGATTTTATATATACTCGTATAAGGGCGTATAAACCTAATTTTTCAACATGCCTTTTTTTCGTAATACTGCTTTAGTAACCAATTTACATCTATTGATATAAAAATAATTTTAAAAATCTATCAACTTCACCGAAAAAGAAATACTTTAAGACACGATTTTATGGAATTTATATTTTTTCATAAACATTTTTTTCTTGGATTTTTTAGTGTTTTTAAATAAATAGAGTACAATTCAATATTATACTGATATATAAACTTCAGAATATGAAGAAGACACTTAAAATTTATTTCATAAATATTTACTCCTATTGCAAGAGAATTTATTATCTTGTAAGTTTTAATGCATCAAAGTAAGAACAAGTAAAAGAGCATATATCCATTATTTTAGTAATATAATAAGATGACCTTTTGATGTGATTTTGTTAATAATTTCAGCAATTTTATTCGAAAAAAAAAGTTAAAACATGTTGTCGGTCAGATCAGATCATTCGATACCCTACATCATACGCTTTTTATATTGACGACCGGTTGTTATAAGATTTGATGGTGTATTATATATTATTTTTGTTAAAAATGTGCATATGTAATAATATCGTGATATTACAATTTAAGTTACATTTATTATGCGCCTAATTCCCGAAAGTCGGTTTTATATGGGAGCTATGACCAAATATGTACCGACTTTGATAAAACCTTACACTAGTTTTTCTACCAATATAAAAAATATTATTGTTATGCTAGCAATTATGTTGGATTTATGCATTTTAAAATGATTTTAGGAAGATGAGCTTATATTAGGCGCACTGATTTATGAACATATATAGAGCTCACTTGGTCTGAATTATAATGAAATCGTGATTAATATAAAGCATTAATATAGAAGAGCATTAATATAATTCATTACTACTATTGTTCTATAAAAATATATGGATATAAGCCCTTATTCCACTTTAAGCTTAATAAATCTCTTGCTTAATAAATCTTACCAAATATTGATAGAATGAAAACGATTAAGTTTTATGATTTAATGAAGATTTCATCGTCTCTTATAAAATTTAAATTAAATTATGGTCTATACGCCCTTATACGCGTCCATGCTTCACATGTATATAAATTATAAAAGAATTACTTCAAACAAATATTCCTCTTACTATTTAATTATACAGTTTCCCAGAACTGTCCATTTTTTATAAATTTTACATAAACCCAATGTCTCCTTTAAATTCAGAAAAAGAATAATAATATTTTTTATTTTCTTTTGTAAAAAAATATAAACTTTTGTTTAATCTCTCTTATATGTAATCTTTTAAATCTAAAAACAAAACAAGTGAGAATGTTTTCTTTCACGGACAGCAACGAACTTAAAATATGCTTCACTATTATGTGAAATAGAAAATGTTCGATAAATTTTGATTTATCGATATAAATATTCTATAGAAAATTTTCGATAAATCTTCTTTTTATCAGCAATTTTTTGTCTATACAAAATGTTTGATAAATTCACTTTCTACAGAAAATTTTCGATAAATTTTATTTTATATAGAAAATTTCGATAAATTTTATTTTTGATAGAAAACTTCCTTTTTATGGAAAATTTTCGTCAAATTTTCTTTTTATAGAAAATTTTCAATAAATTTTCTTTTTACAAAAAATTTTCAATAAATTTCCTTTTTATAGAAAATTTTCGATAAATTTTCTTTTTATAAAAAATATTTAATAAATTTTATTTTTATTTTATTTATTTTATTTTTATAGAAAATTTTCAATAAATTTTCTTTTTATATAAAATTTTCAATAATTTTATAAATACAAATTTTCAATAAATTTTCTTTTTATAGAAAATTTTCGATTTTTTTTAGAAAATTTTCAATATTTTTTATAGAAAATTTTCACTAATTTTTTTAATACAAATTTTCAATAAATTTTCTTTTTATAGAAAATTTTCAATAAATTTCCTTTTTATAGAAAATTTTCAATAATTTTTTTATTAATACAAATTTTCAATAAATTTTCTTTTTATAGAAAATTTTCAATAAATTTTCTTTTATAGAAAATTTTCAATAAATTTTCTTTTATAGAAAATTTTCAATAAATTTCCTTTTTATAGAAAATTTTCAATAATTTTTTTAATACAAATTTTCAATAAATTTTCTTTTTATATAAAATTTTCAATAAATTTCTTTTTATAGAAAATTTTCAATAAATTTCTTTTTATAGAAAATTTTCAATAAATTTTCTTTTTATAGAAAATTTTCAATAAATTTTCTTTTATAGAAAATTTTCAATAAATTTTCTTTTATAGAAAATTTTCAATAAATTTTCTTTCTATAGAAAATTTTCAATAGTTTTTTTATAGAAAATTTTCAATAATTTTTTTAATACAAATTTTCAATAATTTTTCTTTTTATAGGAAATTTTCGATAAATTTTCTTTTTATAAAAAATATTTAATAAATTTTATTTTCATTTTATTTATTTTATTTTTATAGAAAATTTTCAATAAATTTTCTTTTTATATAAAATTTTCAATAATTTTATAAATACTAATTTTCAATAAATTTTCTTTTTATAGAAAATTTTCGATTTTTTTTAGAAAATTTTCAATATTTTTTATAGAAAATTTTCAATAGTTTTTTTAATACAAATTTTCAATAAATTTTCTTTTTATAGAAAATTTTCGATTTTTTTTAGAAAATTTTCAATATTTTTTATAGAAAATTTTCAATAATTTTTTTAATACAAATTTTCAATAAATTTTCTTTTTATAGAAAATTTTCAATAAATTTCCTTTTTATAGAAAATTTTAAATAATTTTTTTATTAATACAAATTTTCAATAAATTTTCTTTTTATAGAAAATTTTCAATAAATTTTCTTTTATAGAAAATTTTCAATAGTTTTTTTATAGAAAATTTTCAATAATTTTTTTAATACAAATTTTCAATAATTTTTCTTTTTATAGGAAATTTTCGATAAATTTTCTTTTTTTAGAAAATTTTCAATATTTTTTTTTAGAAAATTTTCAATAATTTTTTTAATACAAATTTTCAATAAATTTTCTTTTTATAGAAAATTTTCGATAGATTTTCTTTTTATAGAAAATTTTCGATAAATTTTCTTTTTATTGAAAATTTTTGATAAATTTCTTTCTTATGGGATATTTTCGATCAATTTTCCTCTTATAGAAAATTTTCCATAAATTTCGTTCTTATAGAAAATTTTCCATAAATTTTTTCTTATAGAAAATTTTCAATAAATTTTCTTCTTATGGAAAATTTTCGATGAATTTTCTTCTTATGGAAAATTTTCGATAAATCTTTTTATAGAAAATTTTTGATAAATTTGCCTATAAAAAATTTTCGGTAAATTTTTCGATAAATTCACCTTCTATAGAAAATTTTCTATAAATTAGTTTCTTAATGGAAATTATCGATTGAAAATTTTCGATGAATTTTTTTGTGAATGATATTTTTATCCTAAAGAAGATATTGAATCATTTATTTTTTTTTGTTACATACGGAATGATATACTTGCATTTACCACTAATGATGGTAGAGGGTATAAAAAATGCAACTGTTATTTGGCGGTTAATCTGTTAAATAAAAATAACATAAAACGTTTTGTTGTTACCACGGACTGATGCACTTTACTTTATTATTTTATGGAATTTTTTTAATATTCCATTTTTTTCAACCAAATTTAAAATATATTCTCACAGAAGTTTTTAGAGTTCGTAATGAATAAATTTATGATACAAGAAAAAATAAAAATAAAAAATGAGGAATAATAACAAAAATTAATTTACTCTAATTTTCATCATCATCGCGATTGTGAACATTAACATCACTGTTACCGTTTAGATACTCATGACATCGTAATGAGATTTAATCATGCTCCAACTCGAGGATACGAAGTTGATGTGGGCAGTAAAACCACCATACGTGTAGTGAATTCTCAAGTAAGTTTTTGTGTGTGTGTGTGTGTATTTCTCATTTTATGTATTCACCTGTGATTGAGCTACAGCTACAACTTACGGCTCGAGCTAAATACGCAATTTATTTTATGATTTTTTTCTTATTTAAAAATTTTTATATCATTTTGATTTGTGTTGTTTTGTTGTTGTCTTTTCTTTATTTTATTATTAAGTTTTATTATTATTATTATTGTTACTTGCTGCTACACATCTTGTTTTATAATAATTTGTTGTTTGTTTAATTTTCAATCTCTTTGTATGCATTTCAATGCATTTTTGTGTTTTTCGATGATGTATAGCCCTCATTGTTTTTAAATTTTTATTTTATTCATTTTTATTTTGCTGCTAAAAACATGAAGATTTATGTTTTCTTGTATTTGACTTCCTTTTTTAGGTTGTCACAAAGCCTGAATTCGATTTTACACATGCACCCATTTTTCAAAATGTCACCATTGCAGCTTGGGATCCTGGCAAATATAATGGGTCGCTCGAGGATTGGTTGACCACGTCTGATTATGATTTATTTACAAATTATGAAATGTATCGTCGTCGTTATCCGAAGTCACGTGCCTTTCTAATTGATCCCCACTCGATTTGGCGTTTATGGCAGAGTTTACAAATGTTTGCCGGCAATCGACCGATACGAAAGAATCCACCAAGTTCAGGTTTTATAGGTAAGTTAAAAAAATTACATATAAATACCAAATTTATTGAAAAAATTAAGAAAATATAATTTACTTAAAAATATGAAATTTTACGAAAAAATTTTAGAAGAAAAATGTATAAGACGTGCGGGCCAAAAATGTTTATTATTGAACATTTTCGATAAATGTTCGTTCTATAGAATATTGTTGATAAAGTTTCTTTCTGTAGAAAATTTTCGATAAATCTTCTTTTTATAGAAAATTTTCGATAAATTTTCTTTTTATATAAAATTTTCAATATATTTTCTTTTTACAGAAAATGTTCTTTTTATAGAAAATTTTTGATAAATTTTACTTTTACAGAAAATTTTTGATAAATTTTCTTTTTATCGATAAATTTTCTTTTTGTAGAAAATTAGCATCTACGCCGCTAATTCGTTAGCGGACATGCGTGACTCCTACATAGACCTGAGATAAACTTTCGAAAAACTTTTCTTTTTATAGAAAATTTTCGATAAATTTTCTTTTTACAGAAATTTTTTGATAAATTTTCCTTTTACAGAAAATTATCGATTAATTTTCTATTTATATAAAATTAACATCTAACCCGCTAATTCGTTAGTGGACATGCGTGACTCCTACATGAATCTGAAATAAATTTTCGATAAATTTTCGATAAATTTTTAATAATTTTTCTTTTTTTTTAGAAAATTAGCATGTAACTCGCTAATTCATTTGCGGACATGCGTGACTCCCACGTGGACCTTTTATGTTGTTTATTTGTTGAGAAAAATTTAAATGTATCGTGATGAGAACAATTCGCAAATATAATGATTTTGTTTATCATTGCGTGACCTAATTGATTTTGATTTATTAAGTAAATCAGGAAAAAAAACTAAGTTAAAAGTATGAAAACTTTCATAAATTTTGACTATAAACTCCCATGAGAGCAAATATTTGTAACATTTATAATATTGGTGTTTACAGAAAAAATTAGCACACATCTGAATCCTTTATTTCATAAGTGTGAAAAAAAATACTATTTAGTTTTCCTTTCTGGTTTTGCTTACATTCTTAAACTCTTCTTACCTCATCCGAGATTTGTGTGCCTAATTATATATATATATATATATATATATATATATATATATATGTGTCTGTGGGCATCCAGAAGTGAGGACTTTTTGAATTTTTATAATATTTTACATGGAATCATGAAATTAAAGATATATGTTCCTATATAAATGAGAGTCGATAAGTGGGGATGTTGTGGAAGCTTTTCGTTCCTCTAATGATACTTTTTGAATTTTTTGTAATAATTAACCTAAAAATATGAAATTATGGATATTTGGTTTTATGTGGCTAAGAATCTATAATCGAACTCATTGTGATCCTTTTTATAAGTTTAATCTCAAAAAAAAAAAAAAAAAAAACAAACAGAACCTTGGTAGTTTATTGCTGTTAACATCGCGACACAATGACATATAGCATTTGTATTGTAAATATCTTCTCTCCAGTAAATCAATTCAATCAAACCTTTTGCAAATTTTACATTAAAAAAATAAAAATGGAACCTTTTTCTCTGCAAAGTATAAAAAGGCTGATACTCGTATCATAAGCACCTCTGCTATCGTCGTGTCGTTTGAAATTATATTCAGTTAACTCTAAAGGATCAAAGGAAAGTTACAGAATTATTTCTAAAAAAAAAGTTTTGAAACCACTGTGTATTATTAATATTTAACTTTTAAATTTAATTAACTGCTTAAATCTAAAATGTTTGTATATATTTAAAATATGTATCTCATTACAGGTCTTGCTCTACTTCTACCTCATTGCCCAGTTGTGGATTTTATAGAATACATTCCGTCGACACGTTTAAATGGTCGCTGTCATTACTACAGCAAAGAGGTAGGTGTAAAAATCATGCATGAATCATTTGCAGCTCTCAAATCTACTTGCAGCACAAGTATCATTACGAAGGCAGTTAAAGGAAATGTGATGGTAGACTAGCTTTTGAGAGCTACTGAAAGAAAAAAAAATATTATAAATTTTCTTTTACTTCTTTTTTTGGCACTTCTTTTTTCTAATAGATAAATTCCGCTTGTACATTTGGAGCCTGGCATCCGTTGGCAGCTGAAAAATTAATGGCATTGGACATGAATGTGGCAGATGACATGTCCGTTTTTCAATTTGGCATCTTGCGTATACGACGGCCGGACAAACTTTTATGTGGCTTTAATTTTTTCGGTTACTGAGGGCTCCAATGACATTACAACTCGATAAATTATGCGATAATACGTTGAAAGAAATAATGACATTTAATTGTATTTATTTTGATCTGTCATTTAAACTTCCAAAAGAAAAATATGTTTCATTGATTTCCAGTTTCTATGGTGATCAATAAATTTATTTCTGTATTTTTTTTTTTTTTTTTTGTTGTATTTCCTGTAATTTTAATCCACTTTAAATACTCATCATAAAATAATAATTTTGATTTATTTTCCTGATTAAATTTTAATTAAATTATTTTTAGTGTTGTTGTTCTTAAATTCATTAAATTAATTTTTAATAAGCCAACAACAAATACTTACAACAGCATTAACAACAATAATATCCATATAAACATTTGTGCAACAAACCATAGAATGCAGACTTAAGAATTTGTACGTTAAAATATTACGGAAATATTTTTTGAAACAATAAAACAAACAAATTTCCAATAAAAATAACAGAATAAAAAAAAAATCATTATTTATTATCTTGTATTCTTTTTATTATTAGCAGGGATACTTTGATTGTAATTCATTGGAGGAGGAGAATAAATAAAATGACTTTATTATTATAATAATAATTATTTTTTTTCTTTTTTGTGCATTACGTGAGGCTTTTTGTATTTGCGGTTTTTTATATTTTTTCTGAGTTTTTTTTTCTGGCTGCGTGTGCCATTTGTGATGTGACACAACCATCAGTGGGGAGTAAACGTGTCAATTCGTCTACCAGTCTGTTTGGCATTGTCAGGTGCACATTATGGTGCTACGCTGACTTCAATCTCTTCTTTGAAACAATTGAATTAATGATGAGGAATCAAATTATTCATTATATGCCTCAATGGTTTATTGTATAAAAAAACTCATAATTGTGATTCAATTGCAATTCCTTTGAATTTGTTTTGATTGTTTTAAGCTGCTTTAATTTATTGAAAACGGCAAAAACGGTATGTGAAGTTCAAGTTCATTTCTGGATAATTATTTTTTAACTAGGAAAATATGTTGTTGAAAGCCTTTTTCAGAGATATAATCTTAACAAAAAAATTAATTAAATTAAACAAATATTAATCGATACTAACTGATAATACTGATTCTGCTATATCGGATTTCTTAGTCAATTTAGATACATGTGATCACGGAATTCTAAGTTAAAAAATTACTTTTTTTGAAATGATTTGGAGTTCTTGAGATATATTACTATATATAGAAAATTTAGATTGTACCACATATTGTCATATATGAGGAGAAATAATTGTTTAAATTCGTTTAATAAAATATCAAAAAGTATAATTCGAATTATCTCCAAGTTCTAGCAACATAAATAATTCTTTAGTCTGCTCAATAGTTTTGATGATCAGTTTGTTTCTTTTTCAACCATCTGGCTACTTTTTTGGCCCCTTTTTTAAAATTAAACTAAATGGCTGCTTTTTAAGACTACTGTGGTTTCCCGGTTTAACGAATACTCAGTTGTATGTCCAAATTTTATCCATTGAGTATCTTATATTACGAACAATTCAAATATTTTAGTACTCGATATTAAGAATTTTTGCAAAAAATGTCATTTAAAATCTACAAGAATAAGAGAAAATAAATGCAAACACATTTCTCATCATATTGAAAGACTACACCATTTTCTATGCACGAGAAGGGAAGAGAATAAGAGACTTTTTTTTTTTTTTTTGGAAAAAGACCTTTTTATTTGAAAACTATTTAGTAGCCATTCGATTCAGAATTACTTATTAAGTCGATTTAATATTATAAGCAGTTAACAACCATTTCAGTCAAAGATTTACTCTCTAGTATTAAATGTCCAAGCGTCTGACAATAATCGATAGTAAATTTCTTACATTCTTTGTAATTTAAACATCAAAATATGATTAAAGAAAAGCTGTTATTCAGAAATAGAAAAATAAAAATTATTGGTGGTTATAAAAAAATCTTAAGAATTTTAATAAAAATTAATTAAATAAAAATAATTAAAATTTTAAGAAATTTGTGAATTAACTTTTTCACTTTTGTTTTTATAAGATAACTAACTACGCAGCAAAATTTTTTTTCGTTTTCGGTAATGGCAACTACTTATTAAAGTAGTTTCTTGGTAATGAGGCGTCATGATTATTTGCCTACTCGTTATTACATAAATAAGTACTCAAAACTATAATAGCACAGTAATTTTTCAATCACTTGGATGAAGTTGGCTAGAGTGCTGGATTAGCAACCAAAAGGTTGTTGGTTCAACCCGTTCTGATGCTGTTAGCTTTTTTTATAACAAAATATCTAAAAACATACATTTATACTAAAAAGTTTTTGTCACTTAGAAAATTAAGTCCGAAATGGTGTACTGAGTAAGACATTAATCATTAAAAACGAATGGTTAATTTGTGTGCAAGTTTAAATTTCACTGACGGCAAAATTTTTTGTTTTTTTTTTTTAGTTTTTTTTTCGTTTAGGTATATATTTTTGAGTACTCCTAGAGTCTAAAAATAACTACATGAATTTGTGGATAACTCGAACAAAAATATCTAATTATTCGGACAAAAAATAAATAGTTTATTTTTGTTTCCAATTATACCTGCTAGCTTACCGGGAAAGCAAAGTTTTTACTGGGTAAATTATGTTTTAATGTTAAAAAGTGAAAATGTAGACCTTAAAACAAATCTTTTGAAGTATTTTTATTAGTAGAAAAATATTCCTGATTTAATCATTCGATAACTCTACGCCTACGCGAAGACATTTTTATTTCTTAACATTTGAAATAACGTCAGCAGAATAACGGGAAAACGATTTTATTTCCAACTTTGTGTTAAGGGGTGGAGAAAACGTACATGAGAAATTTATATGTTAAATTTTTTTTTTTTTTTTTAATCGAAAATTTTAATTTATTTCGCATTTTTATTCTTTATTTGTCTTTACAAAGCAACATTAATTACTTTGCACTTCTCTTTTCGTTAAAAATCTTAAATCTTAAAAGAGAACGGTAAATTTGACAGCTAATGTTAAACATTATTGCTTAGCTTTATGCTTAAACATTTATTGCGAAATATATTGCGCAATAGATTTCTTATTGTTCCACACATAACAAACGTCAAACAATTGCACAAAAACAACAATATGCCGTATTCATTATTGTTTTTTATATCTGCAGTTTGACAACTGTAACAACCAAAATAATAATCAACCGTTTAACTAAGTTTACCTTGTATATATTCGCACTGATTTTGACGTTTGCTTTGATAAAAATTTGCCTAATGTAGACACTAGGTAACATTTTAAAGAGAGAGATAGAATTTGACAATTGCCAACATAAAAATTTCTACGTGTAGACTAGGGAAAGTGTTTTTATTTATTGAAAATAAACTAAAATAAATAAAAATACAAATTCTAATAAAATTTTAAAAAGATTTCATAATACGCTCTAAATTTATATTTACTTTGTGGTTATATATTTTACAACAACACCAACACAACACAGCCAATAAGCTTAAGATTTCTTTATTTCTTAAAATTTTTTTCAAATTGTTGGTTTTTTATTCGAGTAGACAGGCGCATATTCCTATAAACGCACATAAATTTTTTAATCAACTTACCAAAAATAGGACTAAAATATAATTAAGGTGCTACAAGTTAATTTTTTAAATTATTTATTCACTTAAAATATTAATAACAAAAAACTTAAAATGTTTTTCATTGTAATTTTAATAGTTTAATGCCATTTTTTATGGCATTTTCCTAGATACGCACTTAAACTAATGAACCAATTTAGCATTATTAATAATGTGTTGATGAACCTTTAACATAACTAATACAAAACATTTTTATTTGGAAATTTGGGACCACCCTATTTTAAATACATAAAAGCTTAAAGCGCTTTGTTTATTTTCTTGTAAACTTAAGTTTTAAACTGTAAAACGCATCTTTACTTAATGTTTCTTAACTAAGTTTGCACTTAAGTATACACTAAGGAAATAGTATAAAACCGGGCCTTAATTTATATTTTTAATTTGCCTCACAACAATGCCTCGGCAGAACGTTCAACAGACTTAAGGTCAACACTTGCGAATCCATGCTTTCAGCCCTAAATTTATTAGGCGGGGATTTGGAAGGCTGGGGTCCAAGTGAAGACCTCGTACAAAAGTACAGAAGTTTAATTAAAGAAAAGAGAATTTAATGTTAACTATTTTTATTAATTAATTTTTATTTTTGCAATAACAAAAATTATTGTAAAAAAATTATTTTGTTATTAATAAAATTAAATTTAGTATTTTTCTTAAAACACGGCAAATTATTAAATCTTTTGTTTTTTCATATTGTTTTTATACGGTCTTACCGCACGTAATAGCGCACCGCATTATAAAAATATAAGGAGACATGAAGATTTCACAATTTTTCAGCGTTTTGCTTAATTGAAATTGATTTACTAGAAGTGTAACAAATTCATATTGTATATATTAATTTAAAGGAAATTGTGTCTTTTTTAAAATTATGTTTAATAAGTTTTACCATTTTAGAATTTTTAGCACACTTTTCTTAATTTAAGCAAAAAATAAAAAATCCAAATTATATTTACAGGGACATATTTATTAAATTTGAGCATGAATAATTTCCAAATGTTTAAAAAGTAGATAATAAAGAATTGATAAATATAAAGATCAGAAAAATATATAATTTTACTATATATTTTAAAAGTAAAAATTGATGATATGGAAAATATGTTTTTTTTTTTTTAACGTTCAAACCTTTTCAAAATTACACTTACGCGCTTTTTTAAGGTCCAGTGTTTCAGGAAAAGTCAGAGAGTATTGAAATTTATTGAACTAAAGTTACTTTTTGACAACAAAATTGCAATTTTTGAGACCTTTTTTGAAATTTTGAAAAATTAAAAATTTTTTTCTTGTTATCAAATTGAGATAACTAAGAAAACTTCTTTCTGCATAATTTAGAAAATTAGAGAGAATTTCACCGTATTTTTAAACAAATTTTAGAAATTTTATTCTAAAAATGATGGGGAAAAATCGAAAAAAGTCAAGAACAAAAATGAAAAATTTAATTTTAATTTAATCTTATAAACCATAAGAGATAACTTAGCATAGTAAAAAAGGCATGAATTACATGAACAATATTGGAAAAAAAAAGAGAGTTTATGTCAAAGATAAAAAAAAGAGAAGACTTCTTGCTATGAAAATAAAAAAAAAAAAAACCTGGAATAAAATAAGAAAAATTGGTCTAATAAAATCTTTCAAACATTTCGTCACTTTTAAGAACATCATAAGTGTGTTATTAATAAAATCAAATGCCGTCGGTTATGATGACATAAATCCAAAATTTGTAAAAATTTTACTACCGTACGAGTACATACTATATAACACATGTCTTTAACACCATTGTCACAACAAGTACTTTCCCTCAGAGATGGAAATATTCTAAAATTGTACCAATTCCGAAAGTATGTAGTGTATATCGTCCCATTGCCAAATTATCATATCTTTCAAAAATATTAGAAAAGCTCTTATATGAACAAATTTCGCATTATTTATCTGAAAGAAAATTTTTATTCAGATCAAAATATGGATGTGTAACTGTTCTCTCTAGGATTGCTGAAGAAATACTTAGTGAGAATGATTACGGCAACATTGTTTTTCCAATACTTCTTGACCATTCAAAGACGTTTGACACTGTTCACCAAGGAATACTCTGTTCAAAATTAAAAAAAAAAACTTTCTATATAAATACAAAACACTTCTTGTGGACACCAGTACCCAGAGGAGTTCCTCAATGCTCAATTCTTGGTCCATTGCTGTATTTGATGTATTCTAATGACTTTCCGATGCAGCCTAAATTTATTAAAATTCAAATGTACGCTGAGGATGTACAACTTTATATTGCCTGTTACGTCTGATACTAATATTCTTATAGGATTTATGCACGTTAAAGTGATTTTCGGAGGGGTTTATATAGGAACTATGGTTTATATGGGAGCTAAGGTTAATTGTAGACCGATCTTTATGAAATTTGGTGCAAAGATTGATACTTATACAGAACTTCTTTGCACAGAATTTCATTAAAATATTCTGATTTTTAAGTCTATTCCGGCGGGGTATTTGTATAGGGCTAATTGAAATAATGGACCGATCACAACCAATTTAAATAGGCTTCGTCCTTGTATCATAAAAGTCCCACGTGCCAAATTTTATTGAATTATCTTTAAAATTGCGATCCGTACTTGTTCACAAAGACAACCAGCTGTCCAACCAGATAGACGGACGGACATTGTTAGATCGTTTTTAAAAGTTATTCTGAGTCGATTCGTATACTTTAAGATGGGTGTTAAATATATTTTTCTATGCGTTACAAACATCAGCACAAACGCCACCTGTGGTGGTGTAGGGTATAAAAAAGATTTAATACCTATCCTTTTTAATTTAGAAAATTAGCGAACAGGTGTCTGATACTTTTTTGAAATTCAACCTTTTTAGGGAGAAAAGGGGTAAAAACTGTATTCTGGAGCTTTTTGAACGCTTAAGGGGCAAAAATCGTATATAGTTTATTGGTACTTTTTTTAATAAAATATTTTTTCTATTTATAGACATTTACATATAGATATATTATTATGGGATTTCACTATAATTTTGAAATTTATTGGAATACACTTTTTGCTACATTCATGGAGGTAAAAAGGTACTAAAAAAGGGGGAAAAATGTAAATTTCATTTTAATCAAACTCATTGATATAATTTTGATAAAATTTTAAGGATTGGTTTGGTACTTTTTTAAAACGCAATTTTTTTTTAAGTAATTGAAGCGAGATTTTTGTCTTTGAGTCATATCTGTGACATGCAAATTTAAACACTGAGGGCAATTTGAAAATTTAAGTTTCTTTTCTAATATTTTCAATAAGTAAATTCATCGGCATAAAAGTTAGCTAATATACTTCTGAATGAATTAGAAATCAAGGAAAGTGCTGCTTAATGGTTAGTTTTTTCCCTCTAATGCTAGTCTAATAGTACTCTTTTAATATAATTTTTTATTTTGAATCCACTTTTTCGTTCCTTAATGGTACTTTCAGTATTTCATATACTATGAACTTAAAAGCACGAAATTAAACTTACGTGACCCTGATTAAATAAAATATGAAGGAACCTTTTGGTACTTTTTTATTCTTCTAATAGTACTTTTTGTATTTTATATACTTTGTGGTACTTTTTCGTTCTTCTAATACTAATTTTTGAATTTTCTATAATTTTATATAATAATGATCCTAGTAAACATAAGATTAATGATACATGGTCTTATTTGAATGAGAATGAGAATCTATAAAAGGGGATTTTGAGTACCTTTTTGTTTTTGTTATGGTACTTTTTTAATTTTTTCTAAGTGAGCGAGAATTCATAAGAGGGGACTTTTTGGTACTATTTTCTTCTTAAAATGATATTTTTTGAATTTTTTGTAATAATTAACTTATGAACATGAAAGTAAAGATACATGGTCCAAAATGGGTAATACTACGTTTATACCAAAACAAAACCAATTGATTTTGACGAAAACAACATTTCAAAAACTAATTCGTTACATACATAGTTTTCCATAGTTGAGATGTGTGTAGTCATTCTCGGAAGTTAGCAATATTATTGCAGTTCTCATGAGGGATTATAGTTTAATTTTTCGGTTTTTTTTTCACTTTGACAGTACATCATTAATTTTTTTTTTTTTTTGCGAAAAAAAAAACCGTCAATCAAACAAAGGAAAAGCTCGATAATTACTATGGGGACTCTGCACCATCGATTCCAATAAAAAAAAGTGGTTTACTGACTTTCGTTGTGGTCGCACAAGTACAAATGACGCTGAACGTTCTAGACGGCCAATTGAGTTCAGTACACCCAAAAATGTCGAAAAATCCACGATATGGTGTTGGCCAGCCGAAAAGTAAAAGTGCGTAAGTTTGTTGATGACATAGGCATTTCATATAGTAGTGTGGTTTCGATTTTAAATGATCAGCTGGGTTTAAGAAAGTTGTCTGCAAGATGGGTGTCGCGTTTGCTCTCAATTGACCATAAACGTAAACGTGTGACAATTTCAAAGGATTGTTTGGAGTTGTTTAACCGCAATCCGAATGAGTTTTTGCGGCGTTTTGTAACTGTGGATGAAACATGGATCCATTATTGTACTTCGAAGACCAAGCAGCAGTCTAAACATTGGGTTTCTTCGGGTGAACCTGCTCCAAAGAAGGCCAAGGTAAGTTTGTCGGCCAATAAGGTGATGGCAACAGTTTTTTGCGATGAACGCGGGATAATCCACATCGATCACCTTCAAAAGGGAAAAGCAATTAACGGCGAATATTATTAGACCGATTTAATGAGGATTTAAAAAGAAAACGATTCCATATGGCCAAGAAAAAAGTTCTTTTTCATCAAGATAATGCATGGGTGCACACGTGTGCAGTAGCAATGGTAAAACTCTATGAATTGGTAACTCATCCGCCATATTCTCTGGATTTAGCCACTATTTCCAAAACTAAAGAAATGAATCGGTGGAAAAAGATTCACCTCCAACGATGAAATTATTGACCAAACAAATGCCTATTTTAAGGACCTCGAAAAATCCTATTTTTTACGCAAAGAAAATGACGACACTTGCTCAAAATTTGACAGTAGTCTATTAACAGGTGGTACTTGATGGGAATAGTGTTACATTTCATATAACTACGAGGGAAATTCGAAAAGTCACGGATTTATTGATCCGCCCTCGTATGTTTAGAACAGAAATGTCTTTAAAAATTATTGCATCGGCATTTATTGTAAAGGCTTTTATATAAAAAATTTTTAGTAAATTACAATCTAACTTGAAAAATTTTATTTTTTACATGCTTTTTTTAAGAAATTTGTTTTCGTATTAAACTAAAATATAAACGAATAAACATATAGGTTTGAAGAAAAGCCTGATTCTACTGCTTCCCAAAATTGGTTTAAAAAGGAACAAGTCAACAAAAGAGTAACATAATTAGGCATAAGTCAAAGTTTTTGAGGGTGTATTGGAAATTTATAAAACTGATTAATGATATCCTCAAGACAATATGTTATTGCTCAAGTAAGTTTTACTGTAGCAGAATGTTATTATTTCATCAAGACGATAATATTTTCAGATCTTTCGGCTCCAGTGATTTTTAATTCTAAACAAAAAAAAAATAATAATAAATAAATAAAAATACTGTGCAATTTTAGTCAAATTCAGAAAATTTTAATTCAATATTAATTGAATATTGAAGTCAATAACATTATTTCTCTTAAGGTAATTAAAAGAATAATAATGGATTATTTAATTAATTATTTGTTTTTGGTAAACAATTTTAGGATTTATGTTTTATTTATATTTTTTATTATTTTCAGTTTTTTCGTAAAAATATTTCGGGACTCTCTTGTTGTTTGTTATTATGTTTATCATTATCATTCATCGTTCAATGAAAACAAAACGTGATCGAATTAATAATTAAACAGATTTTTTCGAAAAATTTTTTTTTCTTTTTTTTTTCATTTATGTTAAGATTTTTTCACCATTTTGACATTTCATCACGCGATTTGTTATTAAAATGATTCACAAAAACAAAACTATAAGAATTATTTCAGTAAATATCGTACAAATAATTCTTAAGTCGTTATTTCAATTCAACATTTTGATGATTGTATTTTGTTGTTTATTAGATTTGAATAATCTGAAAAAGGATTTTAAATTTATGGTTACATTTGACAGTTAAATTTGAAAATGATAAATGATTTTATGCAAATAATTAAAGGATTATTTATGTCACTTTTATCGAATGATTTATTTAGGAAGAATGTTATTTTATATTTCACATGAAATTTGATTTGATTTTAAATGATTTTAATGAAATAGATGAATGAGTGAATAAATGCTTTTATGTTAAGCCGCCGACTACTGACCACAACAAACATAGTCAGTATTATTTGTCACCATATTGGTAAGGGAAATTGTTGAAGGGAATTTTTTCAAGTTTTTTTTAATGGAGTTTTATGAGAATTTAGTAAAAAAAATATTGAACTATTATATTCGGCTGTGATGAGGCTTAAGTAATACCCTTCATTTGAATTTGCAATAACAACCGTTTACTCACTTTCTTAGAATATTGAATACGATTTATTTTTGTCTGTAAACTCATAATGTGTGGTATTTGATTTTTATATATTATATTTATTATACATATCTCAAAATATCTTAAATGAGTGATTCCATACCAAAACGTATAGAAAACAGTCATTTTTGGATTTAATATCTACGATTTCAGTTACATTCGCTACAGATATTACCTATTGCAAGTTATGCTCCAATCACAAACTTTCAGACTGAAGACCCATTTCGGTCCAAAAATATGACGTTTTAAAAATGAAAAAACTGTTGAATTTTTTTCCAAAAGTGCACATACTTTATTGCTAAATTATACATTATGCATAGAATTTTATTTCATTTAATAGAAAAAAATATTGACTTCTTAAAACGATTTGTATAGAATTTATTTACTTTGAAAATTTAAAGGTCAAAATCGATGATATAAAAATCAAAGTTGAATATCTCAAAAAATGGTATTTCAAAATTCTTAAAATTTGACTCTATTCTATACTCGCGCAAAAATTCAATTTGGTTTAGGAGTTATGTAGCAAAATAAGGTAAAAACATAATTTTTTGTATGTAAAATTTAAAATATTTACAAAAATTAATTTTAAAGTGTGCTTTTTATGAGCTCATATTGAAAAAAAGTAAAATTGTACCTATATACAAAATTTGACTTTAGTTTATATTTTGTTACATAACTTCTAAACTAAAGGAATGTCCAACATGAAATTTTGCACGAGAGTGGGAAAGAGTTGTGCTAACATTATATAATTTTTTTTTAAGAATTTTAAAAATATCGTTTTTGGAGATCTAGTGGTTTAATTTTTATAAGTCTAATTTTGACCTTTGAACTTTTGAACTAAATTAACTTACAACAAATCATTTTGTAGGCATTAACTTTATCTTTAAAATGATTTTAAAAATTTAGTTTAGAAGTTATGGACCAAAATACATAACTAGTTTTTAATATTATGGAATTTTAAAAAGAGATGGGAGGATTTTTCACTTTTTAAATATTCAAAGTGTATATCGTCACCTAAAATGCTAAAGGCTGTAACCATTATTTTTAATTTTTTACAGCAGGAGCAAAGTAACATTTTTTAATCGTTCACTTAAAGCAAAAATGGATAAAGCACTTGTCAAAAAAAAAAAAAAATTTTTTCTTAAATTGAACAAATTTTACGACGATTTGGTTTAAGAAGTTGATGTTACGGGCTTTTGACTTTTGTCAATAATGATGTCATTTTTGAATATTTGAAAATTTGTGTGTATAAGTAGTTTGGGTCAGTACAGTATAATCCAGTAAAAAATCAACATTCTATTTTTTAGTGGTTACAGCGTTTTGCAATTTAGATGACGATATATAAATAAAAAACCAAGGTTGGAAACAGTTTAAAGAGAGTTACCGTACCTTTAAGAAACTATTATTTTCTAAAAATATTGGTATTCAAATACCATTTCCCTCAATACCGGTTCAGTATCGGTTTCGGTATTTTAAAATATATTATTTTCTATATAATGTTTTGTAAAAATTATTTCTCATATAATTTACTGGCTTTACGAAAGATGAAAACACTGTTCATAATAAAAGAGCTTTTTAATATACTATTTAAGGAATCCTGTTTTTAAAGTCCTTTTATTGTTTGTGCTTTTGTTCCAATAGATTTCCTAAAACGATCCGTATTAATCAGCTTAATACAGAAGGAATATTAAAAAAAATTTTCCTTCAGTTCTTTACCAGCGATTAAAAATAAAGTGCTTAGTATATTTCACCCAAAAGACGTAAAGTTTTTTTCTCTAAACATTTTTTTTCTAAACATTCTTAACACAAGTCAACAAAGATTTCTGTTGTGTTAGATATAGCAGGTGTCTTCGATGGACGAACTTACCCAAATGCGCTCAAAACAGAAAGACCACATTTTAAAATGCTTTTGTGCCACAATTTATTTATTTTTTTATTTTTTGAGAACTTTTTACGATTTGAGAGAGTAAATTTGTGAATACTCTCATTTGTTCGAACTTTCCCAAAAATTAGTCGGACACAGCTAGTGTATAGAAAAATAAAAATTTTACTATCACTATTTTATGAGACAACTACCTCTAATTTTGATATAAATTCTTTTTAAACTTTTACGAGTACTACTTATATTAGGCTTAAAACTATTACGTTATTCTGGCTTCTACTAGCGATAAATTATCGAGAAAAGTTCCATGTTACATGAACATTCATTTTTAATATAATTATCGATAATTTCTCGCACATTCTGTTTCGAGAATTCTTCGTTTTTAGTGAACATTCGCTAATAAAAAAAAAAAAACTCGGTGCAACAAGTGTTGTTTGTGGACGGTGTTGCCGTTTTGGTTATTTTTAACCAAAATTGATTATTTTATTTTCCAATGTGGAGATGATGATTTCTTTACCACTTTTGTTATTTTTTATTTTTTATTTTTTATTTTTTATTAAATCAAAATTTTATTTTTATTAGTTTTAAAAATGCTATTTACTCTGTTAATACATTTAAAAGCTAAAGGTGCCTGTAACTTCTTATTCCAATTTTAAGTGACAAATGAAGAAAATAATTTAAATCAATAGAAAATATAAAGATTTTCTAATATTTGACCAAAATGTGAAATGAATTGGGAGATTTTTGTGAGAAAGTTCTAACGATCTAAATACTTGTAATTACAAAATAAATTACTATTAAAAAAGAAATATATATTCGCTGAAGATCGCTATATGATATCCTACACTATTGTGTATGTTCCTTAAAGTAATACATACTTGACAGAGATAGAGAGAGAGAGAGATCATTATATGGGTGATATGGTTAATCTTATTTCAGGCAAATTTTATTAACATGCGAACATTTATGTGGGATTTAATAATACTTTTAACTGATTTTCGGTAGAGGACCTTATATAGAAGCTAAAATTAATTTTAAAGTGATCCTTTTGAAACTAAATGCTATATTATATGTAGGTACATACAAATTTTTTTTATAGAATGTTTTAAGATTAAAAATGTTTTATTTGTGTATAATTCTGTAGAAATACGCTAATATGTATTTAATATTTGAGCTTTTCTTAATATTTTCTGAGAGAATGAAACGTTTTGTTCAGAAAACTACAGCCAGAACCATCTTTAATAAGATCCAAGCTGCGTTTATATATCCTTTAAATATGGAACTTAATTTTCTGTAACGCCACCCTGGACGTGGAGCTTTAAAAATGTTAACAGAAAATTATCCACGAACTGTCCATTCTTATCTTATCCCTCTTTTATGAATTTAAATGATTTTTTTTTAATAATACTGTCAACACATTTTTTTATGGTGCAATTCTGATACGTTCATAAAACGAGTCGTAAGGTAACTCTGGGTTGTAATTATGTCTTAATCACGGCCAGGCGGATTTCATTTAACTTTCTACATCATATTTAGTTTAGGGAGTAAGAATTAACCCAAATTATTCGCGATGTACATTTTTTTCTAATCTTTTGTTGACTTTGTTATTCAAATTTGGATTTTTATTTTACCTTTCTAAAGTAAATGAGTGCCCATCATGAAATTTTTCATGCGTGGGGAGAATCAACATCATATACCAACATTATATACCGTTCTTTAAGGTATAATGGCTTAATATTTATATGTCTAACTTTGACCTTTGAACTTTTGATGTAAATAAACTTTATATGAATAGTTATAAAGGTAAAATATCTTAGCCTTTAATATGAAATTAAAACTACAGATCTACCATGTTGAGAAGTTATTAGTAATTGAAAAAGTACATAATCGTAAAGTTTTTAACTTTTTTCATTTTTTAAACCGTCATATTTTTGTACCGGAAAGGAACATGAGTCTAAAATTTTATGATCTGAGAAACACTTCCAATAGCGAATGTCAGTAGTGAATTTTATTGATATCGGAAAAGTCAAATCCGATTGCTGTCCATTTTGACATTGAATCACTTTAAAGCATAACATAACAAGATTTTTAAGTACATAATAAAATTTGAAAAAATTTTGTGTTATATCAGTTGGTCATTCAAGTGACCATACATATATATTTCCTTACAATTTATATTGAGTGCTTTCAAATGTAATGAACAAACGTGAAAGCTTTATCAGCTTAAAATTTATTATGTATGCTAAAAATATTAGTACTTTGAAAATATTCCCCAAATAAGTGTGATTGTTCACTAAGAGTCACTTAAATCTTAAGTAACCTAATTTAGTGTAGTAAAAGAATTTTATTATGAATTTTATCAACATTTTTAAAATTTTGTGTTAAAAAAGTCAAGTTTTTTAAATGGGACACTATGAAGATTTTTTTAGAATTAAATGATACTAATGCCTGAGGTATCCGTTCTAAATAAAATTAAATTTGTTTAAGAACTCAGTTTGAACCATTAATAAAAAATATGATTAATTTTATGAGACATACGGTATACAGTGGGAAATAAATCTGTATTTACATAAAATTTTACATAAGCATAGCAGAGGAGCGTATAATTGAAGGTTTGGATGGGGGGGGGCTACATATCCCTCAGAAGAGGAGCGATTGCAGTTGAAAATAAGGTACCTCTGATATAGAAAATGTTTTACCGCTTGTCATTTTTTTTTTTTTTTTGTTGTTTCTTATCCGATTTCACATATCCTTAAAACCCTCGATAAAGCCTATGAAAAACATATTTGCAGTGCTATTTATTTCTTATAATTTTCAAGTTATTTGCATCTAAAATTTGAACCATCTCTATTTTGCGAAACCTCGGTCCAATTTTTTCACTATATAAACCCCATACTTTTATATCATTTTCTAAAATTTTAACTCAGTTAGTTAGAAAACAATATTATTTATCGAATAACTATCGAAGACGATATCACTTAGAAGTCCTAAAATAACCGATTTTGAAATTGAAAATCGAATTGATTTTTTTTTTTTTTTTTTTGTCCAAAAAATCTACACTGTTTTTCCCTAAAATGAAAAAATGTTCTTTAAGAACATATTTTTTTATACTTCTCTTTTAATGGCATATTTTTGCATGTACCGTTTTCTTTTTTTTTTTTTTGAGGAAATTTATAGCATATTTTGTTATTTCTGGAAGATATTTAAACCGTTTAGAGCATACTTGATTCGTTTAGAGCATATTTTGACATTTTTAAAATATTTTTTCTTTTTATAATTTTGAATATATCATGCGATGCATATTAAATGAATCTATATGAAAACATCCATTAAAAATCTTTGAGTAACTTGGCTTGTACCAACCATATCGAAGGTTTTAAAGGAACCATTTTTAAGATACAATGCAGAGGAGGTATTAGTTTTTAAATCTAATCTAATACATCAGTTGATGCATAAAAAAATAATTTAATAATTTTTCATGAAATCATCTTGATAACCTCAGAACTAATACCAATATTTATCATGTGATAAATTTAAAAGTCTTTGTAGAATTAGTACAATTATATCAGCGTACAGTGGTTCCAAAACGCTTTTTTCTGAAATTATTCTGTAACTTTTGATCCATTAAAGATATCTCAATAAAATTTGAAATGGCTAATTTCAAGAAGCATAAATCCCTAGAGGATCAAATAGCTAGAAGTTAGATCCCCAAAGTTGGTCACTCCGGGTAAGTAATTGTTTCAAAATTCGCCAAAACTTCATTTGTAAATTTCTACAAAAAATATACTTACATGTGTAGGTTTAAGAGATATTTAGGTCGAATCAAGTCTTTCTCTCATTTTTACCCTCATTTGTTTAAAGTTTTTTTAAACCTGGCCGGCTTAATTTGGATCCCAAAGTTTTTTTAAAAATATTTGCTAGATTTCTTATAATATTCTAAATAATATTTCTACAAGAATCGTATAAATATATGAATCCTATAAAAAGTTATATTACTCTGAAGTTGTAACCTGAAGGCGGTTTGTTTCCCCATAAGCCCTATCCAAACTTTGCTAATTTTCCAGAAGTTTTCTGAAATAAAATGTCAGTTATATACTTCTATATGTTGGTTAAGATACGATCAGACTAGGAAAATATTTGACAGGAACTGACAAATATTTCTTTGCCGTAATGTAACCATAAAATATTTTTGTGTGCCAAACAGCAAATCAGCTAATTTTGGGCAAATAAAATTATTTAATAGCAAACAAAAAAGTTTTTAATGTGAACACAATGCGACCACTTAATAATTTGATCTTACAAATATTTTGTAAGAGGAAGCAATATCAAATAAGTATTGTATTGAATCTTTATCATTAAAACGTAAAAAATATAAATAAATGAGAAGTATTAAGCAATACATTCTGCTAATACAATATTGCTGATAATTTTAATAATTTCAATATTTGCATGATTTTTTTTTTAGTATCCGCTATATTACAGGACGATAAAATCAAATTGTTAGGAAAATTATACCAACAATCCTCTAAAGATATTCAACATATTGTCGATAAATATTTTTCTGGTCCAAATGTTCGCAAATGTAAAATTATCAATGGGACTACAGAGTAAAATTACAATCACATACTGGGCACATAACTAAGTAAAGCCCTCGGGCACATAACTGAGCAAGTCATAGGACTGTTTCTATAAGTTTTTGGTAAAATCGGATAATATTTTCAACTAGAACCCATATAAATGGTATAACAAAAACACAGAAAAATTATGATTTTAATCGTTTATTTATATATGTGCTAGACTTAATATGGTCCAATTTTTATAAAAAGTTGTAGGAACAGTACTCTGACTTGCTCAAGTATTTATCCGAAGTCTTTTCAGTTATTTCAGTTATTGAAATATTATCCTGTAGTCTTACTGAAAAAATTTCCATTTGGGGACACCTTCATATAAACCAAGAAGAAATTTCTCGACAATTTGTATAATAAAAGCTAAGTACGAGCGCGAATCAATAATTCCGTAACTTTTCGAACTTCCCTCGTAGTTACATGAAATACAATACTATTCCCATCAAGTACCACCTTTTAATAGACTACTATCAAATTTTGAGCCAGTGTCATCATTTACTTTGCATAAAAAACAGGATTTTTTGAAGTCCTTAAAATAGGAATTTGTTTGGTCAATAATCTCTTTCCACCGAGCCATTTCTTTAGGTTTGAAAATAGAAATAATTATCCTTAAAATTTTTCTATACCGTCTTGAAATATAGCGGATACTAAACAACATTAAATGTAATATAAAATGCGTAATAATCATATAAAGATTTTAACAATTTTGCATAATATCCTTCTTCATTTCGTCTTTAAACCCACTACCGAACTCACTGCCTTTTTTTTCTTCTTATTATTATTTTTTCCCCCTTCTAAAAAATAAATGTGCATAATGTGACCAAAAAATTAAACTTTATACTACTTTAGAAAAATTTTATGTACGTCCGGGCAAACAAATTCGAAACAAATATTTGCCTAATCTGACCGTAGCTTTAAACACACAAAAAGAATTTTCTGACGCACGACTATTATAGCGACACGTACTGTCACGAGTTTGGCCAAAAATGGTTAAAGTCGATGTCAGGATTTTAATATTTTTACATTTATTAATAAAAAGCACATCAATTAGATCATACACAGAGAAAAAAGATTGATTGGAAAACAATTACCATATCTAATATTCAATAATCATAGCTATTATTTTATTTAAATTATGACAAAACTATTGTGTGAATAAATCTTCTAAGTTTTTTATTAAAGAAAAAGTTATTATAATGGAATCATTATTTTTTCAATAGTAAATTCAGTTATCTAGACCAGTTCTATTCATTTGTAAAATTATTTTAAAGAAATTAAAAGAAAGCATCGAATTTTATTTAGTATATAATATTTAAATACAAACTTTTCGGTGGTTGCAATTAAAAATTTGTTATAATCATTTTGAAATTCATTATTATTATAGAAAGCCAAATTTCAGTATTCACAACAGAAAATTTGGTTTGTAATTTTGACATTTAAAAATAAATTATAAATTAAAAATAAAAAAATACCAAAAAAAAAACTAAGATACGATAATAATGGAAAAATTAGAAAATTGCAAATTTAGAAAATAGAGGATTTTTATAATTCTATATATATGAGAGGTAGGCGTGTCCTTGGCCCAATTTTTACAAAACTTCTTTTTTTCCCTAAACACAAGAGTTATATATACCAATTTTCATTTGCCTACGACAACTCCTTTTATATTTGGCCAACTTTTATATGAAATCAAGAGAGTGTGCGACAAGGTGACGATTTCAATGAAAAAAGTCAACTTTTGTATCACATTTTGCTTAGATTAGGATTTTGAACATTTCAGTACAAAAAAGTCGAAGTTTCTTTTACGAGTAATTCCCTGATTTTAAGACAAGTTTATCTATATTATATCTAAATTCCAATATGATATATTTATTAGTTTAAATTTTATTTCAATCCAAATTGTTTTTCAAAAAAAAATATATAATTATAAATTTTTCTGATCATGGTCCGAAAAAATATGAGCGAGTTTAATTTATTTTTATTAGAAAAAATTCTCCATTTTCTAACGTTTCATATAATACCAAAAACTACAAACGTTAACAAAAACTTTGTTTTCTTATGTCATTTTTAAGCTAAGTTCAGATTACGCAAATATTTGACACAAAATATTACATTGTGCTCCACCGCAACTTTTGCTACTAAATACAGAGTTGATTTTTTGTTCGCATTACGCTTATTTATATGACGTTATTTGTTTGATGAAACAGCTATCAAATATCGTAAAATACGAGAAGAAGAAAAATATGTTAAACCTGTTCAGATTAGATGCAAATTATTTACCCAAGATTATTCAATTAAACACACAACTATCATAACTTTATTTCACATCAATTATTAAATTAATTTACTGGAAAATCTTTTTGCTTTTTTTATTTTGCTTTAATCCATTTAGAACAATTTTCTGAGAGAATTTCAAAATATGTCATGTTAGTAGCAATTTTATTTAATGTAAAACCACCAAATGCCATTTATTTTAAATACAAATATTTATAAAATTTACAAAGTAAAATATTTATATAATAAAAGAAATACGAACTATTATCAATCGATTAATTGCAATATTTAATAGGCACATTAATAAAAATTACTTTAAAATTATATGTTTAAAATTGTTTTTACGTTTATACACAAGAACCACCCCGTTAACTTTTCTCGTCATTTTCAAAACTGTTTTCTTTGCACTCCACTTTCCGCTGTATAATAACAACTAAATAATAAAAAATTATGATATATTGAGTTTTATTTAAAAAAACTATATTTTAATATATAAAATATAAATTGTCAATTTAAATTTTGTGTACATAAGAACAACAGTTTTTTCGACTCCAGACGTCCACAGTATCAGCTGTTGTTTGCCGCTATTTGATATTACATTTATTTTGTAAAATCAAACACAAATTCGCTCAAACAGTAAGAAATATTTTACAACTTGTGTTCTCACTAGCGGCATTTTTATTTAAGGGCAAATAGTTTTTTTTTTTTTTTTTGTTGTTAAAAATTAGGTTTTACCTTGTTTAAATCGTAAAAATATTTCGTGTTCATTTGCAAAAATCGTCAAATATTAGCGTAGTGTGAACTTATCTTTAGAACTTTTTCTATATATTTTATGAAAAATGTAAACTCATCGCTAACAGCATTTCAATGTAAACCTCTTCTGTTACCTTTACATGGCACGGCTGATTGTAACATATATATATACCTTAAGTTTTTTGTACTTCGCAGTCTTAATTTGGACTCTAAAATTGTTCGAAAATATCCAGAAGGTTTCTTGCGAAATTTTGAATAATTTATATAAGGTTTCATATGAACATATGAATCCGATATATATATATATATATATATATATATGTATATATTAGTCGGGTGCTAACAAACCTGGAGAACGCGCTGACCAATTAATTTCCGAATTTTTGGAAATTATTCACTCTCAAAAAATTTTAATTAAAAGTGTCATTGTGTTTAAGGTAGTGTGGGCAATGTCTTCTTCCTGCTGAAACTACGTTTTAGGTCTGTTTTCAAGAGCAGGACGTAAAAAATGTTCTATCATAAACCGATACCGCTCTCTATTTATGGTTGCAGCACTTCCATTTTCATTTTCGAAGAAGTAAGGCGCAATTATATGTTCAGATAATGGCACCCCATTAGGTAGTGCAATTGGCGTTGATGAAAGGCTCTTGGATTTTCAGAACTCCAGTTCTGCCTACAGTTCTGCTTGTTAACAAAGCCATTGAAATCAAAATAAGCTTCATCACTCATAATCACATTTTCAATAAATTTGATTTCATTTCTGGGCAACTATTGAAATTTAACTGCAAAATTTAGACTTTTTTTAGACCGATGATCTGCGGGATTTAGTTTTTGCACCAATCGCACCTTATTTGGAATAACAGTAAATATTTTTTTAAAATGCGCCATAGTGACGTACTAGCCATTCCTAGCTGAGCAAAACGGCTTCTGGTAGATGTTTCTGGTGTTTCGTTAACACTTTGCTCTACATGTTTCCGCAGTGCGAATTAAACGTGGTCTACCTGTTCGAGGCAAATCACTGCTTTAGAGGGCGAAATTCTGACGTTAGACGATATGCTCCTTGCGTTAAAGTAATTGATCGCTGATTTAAATAATAAAATTCTATAAAATTTTATTTTTTATTATAAAATAATAAAATTGTATCTTTTGTTCAGTTGTGAATCTCTCCATTATTTATTCTCCAGGTGTTATTCATATAATCTGAAAAAAATAAATATAAAAATATAAATATAATCAAAACAGTTATTAAATTTTTAAATCCCATGGTGACTTTTGGCCCACCCGAGCACAGGTTTCTAGGTCTGAGAAACAAAGGTTGGACTTCTAAATTTGGTCACCTCAACTATTTTTTTTTTTAAAGTCACCCAAAATTTCAATTATAATTTGATTGTAAAAAAAAAATTTTACACATTCATAGTCCTTATAAATCTCTAACAAAAATATGCTTACATATGTGCCATATCTTTTTTAGTTTAAGAGATATTAGACCGCAGTAAAATTTTGACTCATTTTTCAAATATCGTATTTTTTTAATTTTATAACTTGGCTAGCTCAATTTAAATCCTAACATTTTTCTACAATATTTCCTAGATTCTGTACTAAATTTTAAATAAGAATCGTAAATATATAGTTTCTATAAAAGGTTATATTATTTTGAAATTGAAACTTTTAAACAAATTGCGATTTTTTTCAAAAAGGAGGTAATATTTTTTTTACACTAAAATTATTTTTTTTGCTCCGAATCAGAAAATTTTGTTCATGCCTCCAAGAGAAAACTTAATGCAAATGCATGTAAAGCGAATCCGGGAGTATTTGGAACGGTGGTATCCCCGCTAGCCCTACCCGAATTTTGTATATTTTCAACATTTTTTTTTATTTATTTATTTGTAAAATTCTCAAATGTCAAAGCTGAGATTAAAAATCCTGATTACATATTCTACATATGTTCACTGAACATAAAAAAAATATAAGCCACGCCTCTGATAACGACAGTGTGGCCAATTTAACGAAAAAATTCAATTTTAGAAATAAGTTTTCCCCGGACTGGGATTTTGTGTATTTAGGTACAGAAAAGTGGGAGTTTTTTTTTAAATTCCAGATTTTAGAACAAATTTATCTATATTATTTATCTATATTATTGGAATACTCTATTCGTTTAAATTTTATTTAGGTTCAAATATAAACAATATTTCTCAAAAATATACTTAAAATCTAAATTTTAAGTTTATCGGATCATGATCTGAAGAAATATCAGGGCATTTTTTTATGGATTAAAATTTTGTTGTTTAACTAAGGGAATAAATTTGGGTGAAATTAAAGGAAAAATGCGTACTATACATTGGTAAAGCTGGGCCATTGTTTTGTGAAGTTATGAAATTTGAAATATCAGATACGAATAACTCAATAACTATAAAAGACAAATAGCACACTTAAGCATGTTTAATGAGCGCTTTAAGAAAATATCGGATGAGAAAGTGAGAAAATATGAAATCGGATGAGAAACAAAAAATTGGCTATGGTTTTAAAAATTTGCATTTTAAAGGTGCCCTAATTTGAGACCCCTTAGCTCTGTTCCTGAGAAACCGATTAAAAATTATAGTTTTGTATCCAAAATATTTTAATTCTGTCGCACTGAGCACTGCGTGAAGAGACGAGAAAGTTTGTTTAATAAAAATTTCTTACGGTTCTGCCCCAACCACTTGGTGCACTTAGTTTTGGAGCATTAATTTTGTGTGTTAAAAGCATTGGTGTGGGGTATAAAAATAAATTTATTTTCATTCAAAATAAGTTCCATTATAATCAGTAGATTTTAACAAGCATTCTGTCATTTTAAATTTCTATTTCATAAAAGATACATTTCTGAAAGCCATCTTTGAATTTTATTAATTCTTTCCTTTCCTTGATCAAATTACCAAAACTCATAACATTAATATTTATTATCCAATACAATTTATTACAATATGCCTACATTTAACTTAAAATCTTATATTTCTCTTGTTATTAAAGTCCAATAAAATTATTATCTACTCGAAATATTTTAAACGCTTTAACAAACTTATTATCTTGTTTACACCTTCAACAATATTTCAAGCTTCGCTTACAACGATTCAACATTCAAGTACTTATTTGTTAAAGTCAAGACAATAAAGTCCTCGTTTTCATTTCTGAAAAACCCTTGTAAAGAGGGCCAGTAAAAACAATAACACGTACTATACAATGTTCTTCAGACCGGCCCTATTGTTTGGCAATTTGTAAGTAACAAGGCATTTAACAAAAGTATCAATCAACATCTACATCATCATGACTGCTTCAATTTTTTTTTTTTTTTTTTTTCAATTTAATTATTTATTCGAGCTGCAACACATGACTGGCAAAGAGTCAACCTCATCATCACAATCATTCATCCAACCATTGAACAAGTGAGAAAAAAAGGAAAATTAAATCAGAATAAAAAAAATAATGTTGTTCAGAATTTATGGAACAAAGGAACTTCATTGACAATAAACTCTCAATAGCAGGAAGAAGATTTTTTTTTAATAAACACTTTAGATTTTTTTCGTATTTAGTTGGATAAAAAAAAAAGTAAAATAAAATACAAATAAGTGCACAACATATTGACCTTGTACGGTTGGATGGGTTTGGGAAAACACACAAATGGCAAGAAATAGGAATAGTCGTTTAAAATTTCTTTATAATAAATAAAATTAAATAAAAGAAAACACAACAATTAGGAATTTAACTTGTTTTAAAGAAATTTTAAATTTGGTTACTCCAATTTAGTCGTTTATAGGCCAAGTTTGATAAAAATTAATGTTTAAAAGAGTACGAGGCAAAATATGAATTATATATACTCATATTTGCAATTTTATAATAATCTTTTAATAAAATCGTGTGAAAAAAATCTGAAAGACACTAAGTCTTTCAGATACAATATTAATGCATAATACCCTATATTTCGACTTAAATAATTATATACAAAATTTTTAAACGTCATTAGTGTATTCAAAAAAAACCGACATTTTCAGGAAGCCGGTTTTGGAGATATTCGAAAAATAGCCTTTAAAAAAACGGACTCGAATAAGGGTTTACTTAAAAAAAACCGGTTACCCAGTTATTATTAAAAATACAAATATATTAAAAATGATTATTACTTTTTACCAAAGAAAGTACAATTATAATCAGTGTTGCCAGGATATGAGGAAAAAAGATGCTTAATTTAACTTTAAAAAAGGTTAAAAAGAAATGCCCAAAAAAATAAGGCCATAAAGCTTTTTTTTAATTTAGAATTTTTATTATATTTTTTTTTCGTTCTCATTAGTTTTTCATATTTTCCTAACGAAATTTTAAATGACTAAATGAAAAATCGTAAAAAAAAATTCCCATTCCATTTTGGGTTATACTTCATATGAAAAATTACCCAATGTTTTGAAGTAATTTTGCTTATAATTCCTTTTTTATTAAACATTTCTAAATTTTTGCTTGATTTTTTAAAATTATGATCATAAAAAATGTTTGATTATCAATTGTCAATTTAGCGCTTTTTGCACTAGATTTAGCGCTTTTTGACAACCCAAAAATTGCATTTTTTTTCTTTCACCGTTTTTTCTTTTTTTTTTTTTTTTTTTTTTTGAAAAAAGGCGCGTTTTACTCTAGTAATATGTCGACTCGGAACATGTTTCTACATCCCTATTAACTAATAAAAAAAAAATAATAATATCTTAGGGCCTGTGTGAAACGGTAGAAAATTTTTATTTTTAGTAAATTTTCGACAGCTAAACAAAATTTTAACTAACTCATAAGGCTATTCGAATTTTTGACAAAAGTATATACATTTTCAACATTTTAAAAATTGATAAAAAATTCAGTGTTGTAAAATATTTACATAGAATATTAACATTAAATTTTATACGTCCTACGATGTCCTCAGATAACATTCTTTAAAATACTTCGTATTCATTATTAAATGTCCATTCCCAAAATAGAGCGTAGCTTTCAGAATGGATTTAAAATGCAATCAAAATATTTAAAATTTGTTTATTCATATCTGTTGTTTCTGTTTACACAATTTTAGTTTTTTAATGTTTTTTAATGTCAATATTTTATAAAGTTTTCATTTTACACAACAGAAATAAGAATTTTTCTCACCAGAGAAAAAACATTTTCTACCATAGAACATTACTATTTTTATTAATTTTCGAGTTCACCATTTCAGAATTATTATTATTATTATTATTATTATTATTATTTTAAAACAGTCATTTGTGGTGTGTATCCGTTTTCCCAACCCCATCGACTAAAGGATTTATCAGCAATTTTCCAGATTCTTCCAAACACGTTTATTTTAGGAATTGCCTTTTTGGGAAAAAAAATTTGCCGGGTTCAATCAAATATTTTGCACTCTAATTAAAATAAAAAAAAACTAACCAAAATAAAATTTTTATAAATTTAAATACTTGAAAAAAGCTGTTATGAATCTGGAATTATAAATGTACATAAAATTCTGCTGCTTACTTCTGTCATAAAATACCAACATTAAATTTGATTCGAAATATAATTCACTATTTCTGCTCAAGTTAAAATATTAAAAAAAAAATAACAAATATGGACATTGTAGCGTTTAAATAAAAGTGAGACTTTAACATTAAAAATGAGCTAAAAATATCTATGAACAAAATTTTGGTTCAGTTTAGCGATTTTTAGCGCGTTTCGAATTTTTTCCAGCGCTTTTTTTCTATATTAAAATATAATTATAATAATCGACTTAGTAACGACACAAGGCACTTTTAATTTAGAGAATAAAGCGCCGAAGTCGAAATTTTTTATTAAATATAAATAAGAAATTATAATCCCCGCTGTTGAAATACTAACATTTTAGCCTTTTTAAGGCAATTTAAGAACAAAAAAAAGGCTAGAAGAAAAGCTTGAAGCAAAAAGCTTAAAGGCTAAAAGCAAAATAAAATGGATAGATTTAGTCTTACAAAGGCTAACCTGGCAACACTGCTTATATATGTCATTTGTATTGACAAGTAATATTAAAATAAAAACACATATTGCTCTCTTCTGTAGCTAAAGGATAATGCTCAAATTTTGTATTTTTTGAACTGAATTCTCATAATGCTTCTTCCGATGCAATTCTACCTATACACCTATTTATTGAAATTCACTTTATTCTTGCGACAAAGGATAAAACTAAAATTAACTTCTTTCCTAGATTTTGTTAATAAAAATTAGCTTAAATCTATTAAAAAGTATACAAATCTCAGTTCCCAGTACGTCTGGTGTTACTCAAATCTGAAATTAGAAATAAAAAAAACTATAGTTAAAGCTTTATTAGTTCATAATGAAAATAAAAAATTCCCTCAAATAATTAATGGCCAGATTCAGTACAACAAGAAAATTGTTTAAAAATAAAATTTGTATGAAAACTACTCAAAATTTTTTTTTAATTTTCATACAAATTTAATTTTTAAACAATTTTTTAATTTTTTAATACTTCAGGCCATAAATAAGATTCAATTAGCAAATATACAAAAATTGGAAGTATAGGTTAATTTAGTAAAAAAAAATAAATAAAAGAAGGAACATTTCATAAAAAACCGGTTAACCGACAGAAAAAAACCGGCCTGTCGAATTATTCAAAAAAAAAGCGGTCGGTCTTTTAATAAGTAAAAACCGATTAACCGATTTACGGTTTCGGTTTTTGAATACACTAATCGCCATTCAGAGTTTGAATAGCTAATAAGTCTATACTTTTAAATATGACAATATGTAATTGTCATACATATTTTATTTACCGTTTTGCATGATACATAATATTTTAATTGTTAACAGAAAAAAATTAAAGTATCCACAGCCGTAGATTAATAACTAGATATTTGTGTGAGAGAAAAAAACCTGATTCAATTGTCAAAGATCTAATTCATGCAACAATAAAATACATGTAGTCACATATATTTTTTGTTTTTGTGTTTTGAAAAAAATTAGTAATTTTTTTTTTTTTTTTTTTTTTGAAAATTTAATTCGAAATGCCTCTCACATAAACTTCTTGTTTTATTCTATGCCCACAGCAGTAAATCATAAACTTAAAGTCATAAATTTTCTTAGAAAATTTAAAAACAATTTAAAGTCAATACAATACAAACACCAAAAAGTGAAAATAAAACAAATGATAAATGCAATTCTCATGCGTATTCAAATGAACTGTAAGACACACTATTCGTATCAAGTTTAGTGTTAAAATTTTATGATTGTCTTCCTCCTATTGACTCATTGGAAATTCATTGTTTCACTTACATATGTGAACATTTTACATACATTCTTATTAATTTCATGTTAATGCTACAATAATTACTTGTAGGCATTTCATTTTAAAGGGTATAAAAAGTTGTGTTTGCAACACTACACTTAACCAAAAAAGTACATAAATATAACGAAAAAGTTCATTGATTCAACGAATTTGTTTCCTAATTTTGACCTAATGCACAGGTACACTGAAACAATGTATAGCCATATATTAACAATTATATAGTCCTAATTCAACGTACAAATTCATTACTTCAACTTATTTGTATTTTCAATTTGTTATTTTTAATTTGTGAAAAAAAATGTTTGAAATTTTCTTCGGAAAATTTAAAGTTTTTAATGATTTTTAGCTGATTTTGGTAACAGAACAGAAGCGCTTTTTATCAAAATTATATGGTGCAGAATGCGAGAAAAATTATGCAAATTTCTAAACCTTATATTTTTACAGGTTTTCCTTGGAATTTTACGATTTTAAGGCATTTGTTGTTATTATTTTCATGTATAATTATTTGCATTTACCATTTGCAATCAAATCTAATAAAACTAAATCAAAGATTTAACAAAATTTTTGCAAAATTTCTAAAATTTTCATTATGAATAATTTAATAATATCTATAAACAAAATTTTATATTTTATGAAAAAGTTTGGGGAAAAAAGTCATGTTCGATTCATAATAAATATGAAAATAATTTTAAATATACGCATTTTTTTCTCTGTGTAAAAAAAATTAAAAGTGGATTATATTATTTAGAAAAAATATATTTAAAAAAATAGTTATTCTGTATTTTATTAACTTTCTCAAAGTACAAGCCTTAACAAATCTAATGCTGGATTTTGATATATATACACAATGTAATTATAAAGTGGCCGCACATTCACAATAACAACAATTGCTTATATTTTGTTAGTGTAAAACCGCTACACATAATGTCAAAATGTTATGAACAAAAAATGAAAAAAATGAAGAAAAAGAGTAAATAAACGCGGTAAAAATAATACAAACGAATACGAAAACAATTTCACAGTTTTTCGTGGTATGTACATAAAAAAATTGTAAGTCAGCTGGGCTTGCGGGGTCACTTTTTTATTACACTATGTATATATACATATAACAAAACTTATGGCCATTATAATATAATTTTTAGCCACTTTAACAAGCTATAGAGTTGCCACATTTTACAAAATGAAAGTTAATACAATTCATTTTAGATGCTTGTATACCCTCCTCTATACATTCCAAATCTAAACCAAGGGTAAAAAATTTTCAATTTTAAAATGAAAATACTCTATATTATACAAGTGAAGTCAAAGGCTTATAACACCTGATGATCACTGTAATGTATCTAAGAAATTACCAACAAAGTAATTTCTCAGCTATTTCAAAAAACGTTTAAGAGGATCGATCACGTTCAATGTTTATAAAATACATTTTCTCGCAATTATAAAATCATACAAAATTCTAACTAATTTTAAAACTCTAAAGCAATAAATCTACATTCAAAAAACATACACACTTTACCATTGAAACAGACAGAATTTATTTTTTAAATAAAATTATAATTCATTTTAAAATTTAGCACCATCTACAAGGGACAAAAGCGATCGTCGGGTCTTATAAAGAAAAAAATAACCGCAAAACGTCTGACCAAAAGCAAACAAAAAAAAAAAAAAAAAGACACACCAACAGCACCACACACTTTCAATAAAATTATTTAACGATATTTTTATACAAAAACAAAAAACATAAATAACAAAAAACAATTAAATTGATTCCCCATAAAATTGGGTGGAGTAATAATATCAATAAGTTCCTAACATCTGTTGGCGAGTCAAACATTTTTAGATTATTATAGCTTACACCACCATAGGTGGTTGGGGTATTATGCGTTTGTGCTGATGTTTGTAACGCATAGAAAAAGTTATCCAACACCCACCTTATAGTTTACCAATCGACTCAGAATCACTTTTTGAGTCGATTTAACGATGTCCGTCCATCCGTCTGGCTGGCTGGTTTTCTGGCTGGCTGTCCATGTAAACCTTGTCAAAAACTACAGGTCGCAATTTTGAAGATAATTCACTGAAATTTGGCACGTAGGACTTTCATGACACAAGGACGAATGATAGGTCCATTATTTCAAGTAGCCCCCATTCAAATGTCCTTCCGGAATAGGGGTCTAACGATCATAAATTCTTACTTAAATATAGAAATATTTATATTGTGCCAAATATAAATATTTCTATTTCGGTCCATAATTGACCATAGCTCCCATATATAACCCTCTTCCAAAAATCACTTTATATTCTACACAAATAAGTTTTATATAAATAGAAATCATAATGACAAATTTTAAGAGGATCGCTCCATAATTTACCATTGCTCCCATATAAGCCCACTTTCGGCAATCACCCTAAAGTGCATAAATTCATATAAATGTACTGTACTCGTATATTTTATTTTACACTTAGTAAAATATAATGTCTAATATAAGACCCCTCCATGAATTTTGATGTTCATGCACAATGGTATGGGGTATCATATGGTCGGTCTTGACCGACTATATCTTTCTTACTTGTTTTATTTAGTCTAGTTACTTAAAAAAAAACTACTAACCAGTAAATAGTATTGAATATTTGCCAAATTTCATGTCATTAAAATCAATTATATTTTATTTATGCGTTAATTTAGCTTGTCTAATTATTTAACCCTCTCAAATGACCAGACCTGTCAATCAAAATTGATTTGTTTTTGTGTTTTGTTTTATTGCAAAAATAAAACATTATTACAAATGTCACTTATAGACAAAAACAAATTGTGTTTACGTATTTATTATTATTTTTAAATACGGGTATATAGTCCGCCCATGTATCAACTTGTCTATGAATTGTCTAATATCTGTGACTATGTCAAGCATTTCTGTTTCTGTCTTAATGTCAATGTCTTTGTCAATTATTTTAGATGGTAAGAGATGGTTGTTTATATTTAAATTACACACCATTAATTATTTACCTTTTATTTATTTATTTATTATTTTTATTATTTTTATTATTTTTTCTTTTTTTATTTTTTTCTTTACGTATTGTATATTTGTATACATGTGTAAAATGTAATTAATATTAATTTATTATATTCACACTATTTTATTTTAGCATATATTTAATATTTAGTAGTTAAGTAATACCCTACAAATCTCGAAATTAAAATAAAACTTATATAACCAGAAAAAATGTTAGTAATTCTACAGAAATAACATTTTTTCCCATTGCAAGATGTTAAATTCCGGCCAAAAATGATAAAAATTAAAATCAGTTTTTTGATATATGAAGCCGACACTTCAGATAACATGATTCACAACTTTTTTCACGGCGTAGACATTTTGGTAGTAATAATGATGCAAACCTTAATATTTTTCAATAATCATTGATTTAAAAAAAATACTGTTTATTGACTTTTTTACTGGCAAGACTAATATGGCTAGTATAACTCGAGAAGTAAGTGTTTGTCCAATTGGGACTAATGAAACTCCAATAGATGCCGATTAAAATTATCTTTGAGTTATCTTTTCGATATAAATCAGTAAACTCTGATCGGCTGGTTTGGAAGAGGGGCCCTGCATGTCAATTTTTTTTTTTCATTTTGAAACTAAAAATATTGTATGTATCTGTAATAAAATCCTTTTTAGTCAAGATATCATAACAAAATTTTCGTAATATAAAATTTTGATAAATAATGTTCCACAATTAAAAAAAACCCAAGAGGGATTTTTTCACTTTTGCCCACAGAGTCCACTTTTGTTGCAGGTGTGGAAAAAGATGTTGGCAAACTCCTAAGAATACATCGGAGTATAAGAAATTGCATTATATTTGTACGAGGGCGGATCTCTAAGACCGTGACTTTTTGAATGAAACACAGTTTTTTTTTGCAAAACAAAAATTTATTTTTCAACATAATCTCCTTTTAACGCAATACACTTCTCCAGTTTTTGTATCCCTTCCAAAAAAAATAGGATTTTTCGAGGTCCTTAAAATTGGTCAATAATTTCATTCTTGGAGCTGAATCTCTTTCCACGGAGCCATTTCTTTAGGTTTGTAAATAGGAAGTAGTCACTAGGGGCTAAATCCGAAGAATATGGCGGATGAGGTACCAATTCGTAGAACAATTCATAGAGTTTTGCCACTGAGACTGCACACGTGTGCACCCGTGCATTATCTTGATGAAAAAGAACTTTTTTCTTGGCCATATGGGGTCGTTTTCTTTTTAAATCCTCATTAAATCGGTCTAATAATATTCGCCGTTAATTGCTTTTCCCTTTTGAAGGTAATCTATGTGGATTATCCCGCGTGCATCCCAAAAAAAACTGTTGCCATCACCTTATTGTTGCATTTCATATAACTACGAGGGAAGTTCGAAAAGTCACGTAAATATTGATCCGCCCTCGTAGATTTATGCTTTGGGATTTCAGAAAGGCATAAAATTATTATATATTCTTAAAGAAAATTTTATTTTAAAGAAAACAGTGTGTAGAGATTTTTTCGGCCCTAAAAACACAAAAAATCATAATTTTTGCAATTTCAATTTTAAAAGAGTATATTTTTGGAAAATCGTTCTTTTCATAATTTAAGAAAAGTGTACAAAATCGGACGAAAATATGTTGCCATATATTGAAGAAACTGCACCAAGATCTTGTAAAATAGAAATGGTTGAAATTTCAAATACAAATAACTCGGAGTAAGAGATAATTGGACATTCCTAGGCCTTACTGAAAGCTTTAAGAAGATGTAAAAATATTTGAAATCGGTTAAGAAACAAAAATTTGGCAAGCGGTTAAAAATTTTATATACCGGAGATATGCTAGTTTGAGATCCAATAGTTTCGCTAATGAGAGGTATGTAGGATTATGCTTCCAAACTTAGAATTGTACATTCCTCTGCGACGGCTACGTATTTATTACCAAAAAATTTTGATTCTGCCCCACTGTGCAATATATGATTCCCTAATACCAACGCTATAATCTAATTCACGACACTAGAAAGACCTTCGATCTAAGAAATTTTGAGACGACATCAAAAAATCGATTACAAATTATCTAAAACTGCTTTATTTAAAATTATTCTGGCAATTTATTAATACCTTTCTAAAATTTGTTTAGAACAATTTTAAGGTCAAAAATTTAAACTAATCAGACGTTATTTACGTATTCTCAATTATAGAATCTAGAACATTTTCGAGGCTAATTTTTCATCGTCTGAACAAATTTCTATGCTTTATTGAATTGTGTAGTGGAAATGCCAAAATATTAATTACAATAGAATACTAATGTCGAAGAATAACAATGCTTTCCATTGATATTGATATTTTGACTTCATTATAAAATTTAGTATTTAATAATCGAATTAAAAATGTGCTAAAATAACACTCCTCCTTGCCAAACTTAGGGTAATCGCATGGTCAGTCTTAACCATAGATATTCAAATTGATAAGTACTAATATTTTATTTCAAATGGAGGTCAAGCTTAGTGAACAGTGTTGCCAGTTTAGCTTTTTTAAGGCTAAATCAAAACTTTTCACTTTACTTTTGACCTCAAAACTTTCGATTTAGCTTATAGGCAAGACTTTTTTTTTTGAATCTTAAAATTTCCTTAAAAATAATAAAACAATGAAGAAAATACATATTTTCTAATTTTATTTTATTTTTTATTTTTATAGAATCATACATTTAGGCATTTTTGTGTATGTATTCGCACAAAAATCGATATTATTTATATTTAAAAAAAGTGGCCTGCGGCGCTACATTCTACAAAGCAAAACTGACAGCTAAATCTATTATAATTATTTTTATACCCTTCAACACAAGTGTAAGGTAAGTTTGTAAGTTTGTCATTCTGTTTGTAATTTTCACAATTTTCATCGGAGAGTAAAAAGTTTATATTCTCTGGAACCTTGTAAGAAATGATGTCGATAGGACGATGTCCGTACGTTCGTTTGTCGGTTGAAGTATCATTTATACACATCGAACGATCGGAAATACGTCGAACGATCGGAAATTTTTTCGAAAATTTTTCTACTGAAATTCAGCAAGATCGGTTCATAAATGGCGAGCATATGTCAAAAAACAGCTTTTCAAACAGATTTTCAATTCCCTGAAGCCTCTACATAAGCTAGGGACTTCGTTTTCTGCAAAAAGATTCTGATTTTTTTTTCTGAAATTTTATGCAGAAGAAATGAATTTAATTGGTCCAATAATAACCGAGACATCGGGCAAAACTCATTTTTGACTTTTTGCAGGTCTTGTTTAAGCTACGGATTTCGTTGTGATATACATGGGTCATAAATATTTTTCTAAAATTTCGAATTAACAATATCGATTCATAAACAACCAAATTATTAGCAAAAATCTGAAAGAATTATTGAAAATATACACACACAAACATATATAAAAAGCATTCCAATAACTTTTAGTGTGTTGTATTTTGTATAAGCAAAGCAGTAGTTTTTGATGCATACACACAATCATTTTTTATGTATGTTGAACGTTTTTCAGTTGGAAATAGAAGCATTGCAATGACTCAGTGTTGTTGTGTTTTTTTTTTTTTTTTTTTTTTTTTTTTGGATAAGCATGTATCTACATACAAACATATGTTGTTGTTTTTTTTTTTAAGAAAGCAACGCTTGCTACGATAGTTTAATTTAGTGTTTACATTTTTGTAGTTTGGAAAAAATGTATGAAATATGAGAGTAGAAGAGTAATATGAAAGCATACTTTAAGGCGCAAATTTTATTATATGTCGATAAGTTAGTGAAGGGTATTAAAGATTCGACACAGCCGAATATAGCACTCTTACTTGTTTAATATAATTTATTAACCATGGAAACCATTCATGAATATAACCTTAAACAAAATCTTAAAAGCGAAAAATCAACCAAAAATTTAGAAATGTTTAATCAAGAAGAAAGATGAATTGTTTTCAAAACATTTAGTAATTTTTCATATGAACAAAATTCTAAGACTTGACATAACCCAAATTTTTATGGTAATTTTTTTGACCTACTTGTGCCATCCTATATTTTATTTATAAATGTATTACAACTTTTTGGAGAAAAAATATCCAAAACTAATTAGAATGAGAGAAACATATTATTATTTTTTGTGGCCTTATTATTATTATTATTTTTTTTTTTTTGTTTTTGACATTTGACCTTTTTTAAAGTTCAGTTTAGCCTCTTTTTTCTCACCTCCTGGCAATACTGTTAGTGACAACAAAATGTAAAATATATGTTTGATCCAAACAACAACAGCAACTACTCGTATCTATTAGTACAAGTATCTAAGTATAAATTTATGTGTGCATGTAATTTTTTTTTTTTTTAATAACGACGCTGATGGTGATGATGATGGTGTCAGAATATTAATAAATATAAGGAAATTAGTTGATTTGATTTCATACTTGAAGTCTTAACAAATGACAAGTTAGTAACGACAACGCAAAGTATACGTAGATACATGCATACAAAAATTGTACGCATGCGTATTTAGTACCTAGGACCGAATACAGTTATCGATGATAATCATCTTAAAGTAAAAAAAAAAAAATTAAAGAATATTAATAATTGCACACTAGTCCGTTTGATCGCTTCGATTAGATGACATTGAATGAATTTATTAATCTTTTGAATACGTTATAAACCAATAAGTTAATTGAAATACAAATCGTCTTAGAGAATTAGAAAACAAATAATTTCTACTTCTTTTTTTTTTAAGTATAATAATAATAATTTTTTGTTTTTTAATTAATTATATGTAAGTATTTGATAATGAATTTTAAGGCTTGATATTTATTAAGTCAAATAGTAACAATATAATTGTTATTATTTATTTATTTTAGATTTTTTGTTTCTTGTTATTTTCTATTTACTGCACCATTTCATATTAACAATGTAGGGCATTAATAAATAATATTTTCCTTGAAAATTTAATTTCTCTTGACGTATTTGGAAAATTTGTTGTTCTAATGTATTTTGTAAGATAAAATTGTCATGATTTGTCTAAGATAAATTATTTTATTAAAAAATGTAGCGTTATTAAAATTACACAATAGAATTTTGAAAAAATAAAAGTTGAATTGCAAAATTAGATATTTTTCTGTTGCGCAATATAGAGAAATTTTGCAATATGTATTTTCTTCAAGTAATATAAATATTAGACAGCTGGCATTTATAGAGACGAAAACTTAAGTCTCGCTGTTCAGAATTAAAATTAATTTTGAAAAAAAAAAACAAAAAAAACAAGTTAAAGTGCCATATTCGGCAGTGCCGAATCGTATATACCCTTCACCAAAATTGAAATATGTTATATGAAAATGAAATACGTTAAATTAGATGTAATTACAAATATATTTAATTATACTATATCTATGTAAACACTAAAAACTTTAAATAATTTACATTTACACTTTCAAGATTTTATAAGTCCTTATATCCTTATATTTATATTTAATCAACAGCTGAAACGATTTTCACTAAATTTAACACACAGATAGCACCAGTGGCAGAGGTGGTTATAGGCTTCGTTAGATCTCGATTTTATGTCATATCCACATTTAAAAAAAATCTATTTTTTTTTTTTTCAATTTTACACGTTGTTAATGTAGCTATTTACATGAAATATGACACACAAATAGTGTAGAATGTTATAGGTCATGTTAGATCTTGATCGAGTTCCACTTTAATATTTTATGCCCACTTTTTTAAAACTCTCAAACGGATGAACCTATTATCTTAAAATAGATCGGAGCAGAAGGTGTATTACATCCCATATAAATAAAATATTCATTATGGCTTATCTAAGGAACTATTACAGTAAGAGCCCTCAAATATCGTGGGAAAATAGGATAGATAGGTCCAGGGGGAGAAGTAGGCCCCATACAAAGAAAATATAAATTTTCTCATCTAAAGGACTATTACAGTGAAAGCTTAAAAAATTTTAAAGTAATTTTTTAATATCAAACTTCGAATAGGGTGAATAGTTCCAGGGGGAGTAGTAAAGTAAATATTATTTATCGCATCAAATGGGGCAGCGAAGCGCTCTGGTAAAGACTAGTAAATAAAAAATAAATACTTTTATAAAAATTCGCACATATTTAAGGAAGATATAATCACTTCGGTACAAAAAAAATATTTTCTAAAGGGTATGCGGGAAAATTTATGGACCAATTTGATTGATTTAAAAAAAACCGAAATTCAAAAAAAAAATATTTGTGATAGATTTATGCAAGAATGAGACCCATATCTTATACAAGAACTTCAAAAAATCCAATAACGCGTTTTGACCTATAACTCGGTTAATAGTTAGCTCATTTCTGCAACAATTTTTTAAAAATTTCGGACCTTTCTGTGAAAGAAAGGTGCTTCAAAGAGTTGGTAAAACCAAATATGCCTTATAGCATTTTCTTTTCTGCAAAAAATGTTGCTTTTATTCTGCCCATTGCTATAACTATTCAAAACAAAGGGCAGAATAAAGGAAATATTTTTGTCAGAAAAGAAAATTCTATTAATTTATTGTTATTGTTGTTATTTTTCAGTACCCATGAAATCAACAACTATAAGGAAATCAAACATTAAATAAAATTAAAAAAACAGATTTGACATTAACTCGGTTGTTTATGAACCGATTGGTTGATTCAAAAAACCAAAATTTAAGAAAATTTTTTGTGATGGATTTATATAAAACCAAGTCCACAGCTTATTTAGGACTTGGATATCGGTCAAAAATGTGTTCATTTCTTCTGTGGAACAATTCAGGAAAAATTTCTCCGAATTTGCGATTTTTTCCGAGTTTCAATAAAAACGTTTTGAATCAAATTGCTGATATTTTGATATATATTATCGACAATTTCCTTTAAAAAAATTTATCGAGAATTTTCCATAATAAAAAAAATTTATCGTAAATTTTCTAAAATAAGAAAAATTTATTGAAAATTTTCTAAAATAAAAAACATTAATAGAAAATTGTCTGTAAAAAAGAAAATTTATTGAACATTTTTTGTAAAAATTTGTCGAAAATTTTCTATAAAAAGGAACATTATAAATTTTTTTTTATAAAAAGAAAATCTATCGAAAATTATTTACAAAAGTTTATCAGTCATTATCCGAAAAAAGCAGCATTATCGAATTTCTTTTTATAGATAACTTAACGAAATTTTTTATAAAAAAAAAAAAAATATCGAAAATTTTCTGCAAAATTAACAAAATTAATTTGTATGTAAAAAAAAATTATCGAAAAGTTTCTCTAAAAAGAAAATTTATCGAAAATTTTCTATAACAAGAAAAATTATAGAAGATAGAATAATCTCTATAAAACGAAAATTTATTAAAAATTTTCTACAAAAAAAGTTATCGAAAATTTTCGGTAAAAAGAAGCATTTTAGATTTTTTTTAATAAACAGAAAATCTATCAAAAATTTCTTATAAAGAAGTAAAATGTTAAATTATCAAAATTTTTTTCTTAAACAGATTAAAAACAGATTAAATTTCCTATAAAGTTGTCTTTATTATAGCGTTTATTCGAAATTCTTATTGCGATATGAACTGTGACTTAATATTTTATTTGCTAGTTAGTAACTCACGAAAACTAATCGCGATTAATCAAACTGATTGTAAATAAAGCGTACGGCATTGCCACTTTCTTTTACGTTCATAGAATTTTCGATGATAACAGTTGTATTTTTCTCATCCAGCACAAGAAATAAGAAAATATTTTTCTTTATACAATTGCCGTATAAACGATGAGTTAATTATTTTTATTTGCAAATATGGCACGTATAAACGTAATATTACAGCTATTTGGAAAATTATTCGAAAAATATTATTTTATAAAACATTTTCGATAAATTTTCTTTTTATTGAATATTTTCGTTATATTTTCTTTTTATAGAACATTTAAAATTTATTAAATTTCCTATAGCAAATGTGCAGCAAATGGTTGGTCAATGCCTTTTCATGTTGATTGAAATTCACTTACACAAGTATTTCGTTGTTAACATGTCGCTAAAAATGATTTACCATCATATTCACCATAAAAATTATTGTTTTTCAACAAAAATAATAGCAATAAAAAATATGTACACAAAATAAATAATTATTTTTCTCAAAACAACAAAAAAATATTGTAAATATTACAAAAAAGGCAAACATAAGAGCTTAAATAAACATAAACTTCTAAATAAAAATCCCGGCTTAAAACGAATCACTTGATGGCTAAAATACAAGTTAAATCAAACAAAAAAAAAAAAAAAATTAAAACAAAAACAAAAACAAAAAAAATATTTGCACAAAAGGGTCATTAATACGTGCAGCGGTGAATAAGCCGTGATTTGAATATAAAAGTGAAAGAAAAATTTAATTTAAATTTCTCAAAACAATCTTTTGAAGGCAATTGAAGTTTACAGAAATTTACAAAACAAAAAGCCTTTTCTTTCCCAAACAAATTGTTTTTTGGTTCTTTAAGTCAAAGAAATAAAGTCTGCCAAAATACTTAAGAAAAACGAAATTATTTAATAAATATTTTGGTTTTCAGACCATAAATTTTATCAAAATAAATAAACGTTATACAATAATACTCTTTAAAAACGAGTAGTCATAACTTATTAAGATCGTAAACTTACAGTGTTATACAATTGAATGCCCAAATATCGAAATAAGTATTAAAATTCTTGCAATTCTACTTAAGAATTTTAATGAGTTTAGATCAAAGAAAAGATAAGTTGTATTTTAAAACTGTTAAATCCTTTTTTGTTTTTTTTTTTTTTTTTTTGAAACATAATTTTACTGTTTTGGTCATAATAAACCACACCCAATTTTTTTGATTTTATTTTTTGAAAGTTTTTATTTTAATGCAAGTTTATTGAACTCTTACCAAAAAAGGAAAATTTTTAAAAAAGAAATTTTTAATTGTGAAACGAAAACAAAAATCTGTAGGCATTTTTGTCATATAAATAAATATTGATTTTTTTATTTTTTATTTTTGGCCACAAACTGTTCAATTGTACGATCAAGTATTTAATACTTATTTTTGTTATATATGCATTTGTATATATTTTTAATTCTTAAATAAATAAAAAATGATTTGTTTGATTTAATGACAATCTTAGGTCATTTATAATTTTTTCGTACAATATTTAAAAAAAATCATTTTAATATTTTATAAACATCAAGCGTGGCTTCAATTTAAATAATTATATTTGTCATTTGAAATGAACAGTAAAAAACAAAACAATGACGACATATAAAAAAAGTACAGAAATACTCAACAAATAGAATCATATATTTAAATCTATTACAGATAGAAACACATATATATAAATGAATTTAAAAAAAATAGTACTTGGAGCATTTAAGAAGTTATTACTAGTAAAAACGTACCAATTTTCCAAAATGTCTAATTCTCAAAACGTTAATTTTTCAAAAAAACCCTTTATTGCGTTTTATCAATTTTTCTAAATTTTTCACGTTTTGACGATTTTTCAAGTTTCTGCTTCTTTTTTAGATTTAGCGATTTGTTATTTATTTATTTATTTATTATTTTTTTTTTTTTTTTGAGTGTGGTGAAAAAGTTTTTTGTCGATGGACCGTTGTTTTCTTCAACAAAAAAAATTCAGAAACATTTTTGTGACGACGGATCCCTCCCTATAGACGAAAATTGAAGAAATTGCATATGGTATGACAATTTGATATATATCCTTTATATCTGTGATTAAGGGTATAGTAAATAATTCTAAAAGAAAAGTTAAAATTAAAAAAAAAAAACAAAGTACAAATTTTTTACAAAAGTACCAATTTTCAAAATAAAAAAAAATAGCAGTTTGCTAAAAATGTACTAAAAACAAAGGCAAAAAAGTTGTGTTTTTCAAAAGAATTCAATAATAGTACGAATTTCAGAATAAAAATAAACATTTAAAGTACAAAATAAAAAATAAAAAAAAATAGTACTAAATTAGCTGGTTTTCAGCACCAGATTAGCTTTTCACCACCAGCTCTTTAACACAAATAATGTAGCTGTTCATCCAAAAAAATAGTTTTAAATAGTTTAAAACTAGCTTTTTCTCCACAAAATTGGTTTTTCACCTCTAAACAATATATGCATCACTAAACTATTTTGTAATAACTAATAAGTTTCTGAACCTAAAACTAGTTTTCAACATAAAATTAGTTTTCACCACAAAATTAATTTGTTTACCATAAAGTTTGCTTTCACCACAAAATTAGTTTTTATCCCCATTTGTTTAACACAAAATTTATTTTTCACCATAAAATTATTTTTACTTACTTTTACTTTTTTAACCACGAAGGCAGTAGTAAAACTACTTTTTCACCATGTAGCAAGTTTTGCTACATACATTTTCAACACAAAATATATATATATTTTTCTTTTCTAACACAAAACTATTTTTCATCACTAAATTAAGTTTTCACCATAAAACTAGGGTTTCATTACAAAAGTGGTTTTTCAATCCAAAACTAGTTTTTCGCTACAAAATTATATTTTTATTAAAATTCTTGCTTTTTCAACACAAAACTAGTTTTCAATACAAAAGTAGTTTTTCACCACAAAATTGTTTTTTCACCACAAAACTTGGATTTTATCACAAAACCACCATTTCACCACAAATCTAGTTTTCACTACCAAAGTAGTTTTTCACCACAAAAGTAATTTTTCACCACAAAACTAGTTTTTCATAACAAAACTACTTTTTTCACTACAAAAACCATCAAAAAAATTTTTTTGCAGCACAAAACTAGTTTTTCACTACAAAACTAGTTTCTCACTAGAAAACGAGTTCTTCACCACGAAAGATATTTTTCAAAACAAAACTAGTTTCTCATCACAAAATTATTTTTTCACCACAAAACTAGTTTTTCACTACGAGACTTAGTTTTTCTCCCCAATTAAGTTTTTCACCATAAAAATACAAAAAAAAACTATTTTTTTACTACAAATCCAGTTTTACACTATAGTTTTTCACCACAAAACTAATTTTTCACGACAAAATTTATTTTTCAACATATACATATTATGTTTATATGCACCTCTTACTTACAATTAAAAATATGGCAAAATGAAAATTTTGTTGGTTAAAAGCTTAACACATATTTAATCTGCAAAAAGTAATTCACGAAAACAAATAGTGATTAGTGTAACTATTTGTAGAAAAGCTATAATAACAGTTGTATTTGTCCCATCTTTACGAAAATTGATGTATAAACTGTGAGTTTATTATTTGCAAATAATTTTTATCTGCAAAAACCTGGCGTATAAACGTAGTAACACATAAGTTGAAAAAATGGTTCTTACCAAAAAATTTTGATTAAAAAAAAAAACTGTATTATATTTTTGCAATAAATACATTTAACTAGTTTGTTTGTTATTGTCTCAAACATTTTAAAATTGCACACTTCATTGAGCACGATCACATATCCTGTCTTGCCAACTTGTTTACCTTTTAATTAGTCTATTAATTGCTAATACTTTTATTTTATTTAATGAATACTGTAAATATTACACTATTTATCTAACTATTTACATTTAACCAAAATTTTCAAAAATGTATACCCTAGAATATTTTATAATTTCTCCACTACAAAAGGAATGTTGTAATTGTCCATTTAAGGACAAAATTAAAATCAGACAAATTCAACTGAAAAAATGAAAATTCTGCTGCATCATATTAAATGAGTGTTTTCATTTTATGCCATTTAAACACACATTCAAACCCAATGTTTCATTTGTAAAATATGTAGATTTTAATGAACAAAACAAAACAAAAATTAAATTGAAAAACAAAAATTATTGAAATTCACGGTGCGTATCAATCAAAGTGAAATGTTTCATTTTTATGTAGAAAAAAAAAAACTTAAATAAAAACAGTGTATTTAAACATTTCCGTGGAACAGTTTCCTTATTTGCATTTAATTTTCAAAATCATTGAAGTAAAATGGTGACAAACTTACATATTTACACTTACTCATTAACAAAAATGTCAAAAATATAATATAAAAAAAAACAAGTTCAGTCCAATAACTCTAGTACAAATACCGATACAGATATTTTTTCAAAGGAACAATTACAAAAAATAATCACTAAAAAAAATCTTTGTTTATTTGTTTGTTACACATTGAAATATGTATGTATTTATGTTCGTTCAGCCATCATTTAGTTTTAAGGAAAATTCCATCACGTTTATAAATTAATCAAAAACAAAAGTTTTTTGAAGAGTGTGAAGACAACATTTCAATTCTCATATTGCTTTCCTTTTCTGCTCATTCTGCGTTTATCGCAAATTAATCAAATAAAACAAAGATTCAATCAATATTTAAATTAAAAAAATCAAACAAAAAGATCAATACAAACAATGAAAAGAGAAAAAAACAAGCAACAAGAACATTGTCAATATCAAATTAATTATTTATTTGAATAGTATGAGAACACGTCGGTTATTAAAGGCTTAGATTGATGTTTGATTGTGTCAAGTCTATACTAAACAAATTTTTATCAAGACAAACGTAAAAATTTTATCAGGATAAAAATTTTCCTAGTGTAGACTGAATTTGTCAGTATTATTGGAGCGTTAAAACAGAAAAAAACACATTAAGGATATTCATTTGAAACTGAAATAAATTATATATATATATATATATATATATGTATATATATAAATTTCTCACAACTTTAAGTTATCTTCAATACTTAAGGAATATTACTACATAGGTCAAGTGAGCTCCGCTATTTATGATCACCTGTGATCTTTTTATCAAATTTTTTCTACCATAAAAAAAATTTATCACAAAATTTGTCTTTGACCACAGCACAATGTTAGTTTTTTACCACTATATTAGTATTTCACCACTAAGTAAGAGTTCCTCATAAAATTAATTGTTCATCAAAAAGTAATTTTTTCACCACGAAATTACAGTTTTTTACCACAAAAATTATTTTTCACCACAAAAATAGATTTCCACCATAGATTTATTTTTGCACAGCTAAATTCATTTTTACCACAAAAGTAATTTCTTACTCCAAATGGTTTTTCACCACAAATTAAATTTTTCGCCACTAAATTAGTTTTTTTTACAACAAAATTAGTAGTTCACCAAAAAACTAGTTTTTCTATACAAAATTAACTTTTCACCATAAATTTTGTTTTCACCAAAAAATAAGTTTTTCACCGCAAAATTAATTTATATGCACAAAATGAACTTTAAAATATTATATAAAAAGAACAACTTTCTGTAAAACGAAAATTTGTCTAAAATTTTCTACAAAATGAAAATTTATCGACACTTTTTTATAAAAAAAATCCATTGAGAATTTTCCATAAAAATACAATTTATCGAAAATTTTATATAAAAGAAAATGTATCGAAAATTTCTGATAAAAAATTATCAAAAATATTCTATAAACAAAAATTTATTGAAAATTTTCTTGAAAAACAAAATTTATTGAAAATTCTCTTTAAAAAGAAAATTTATTGAAAATTTTCTTTAAAAAGAAAATTTATTGAAAATTTTCTATAAAATTAAAATTTATTAAAAATTTCTAAAAAGAAAATTAATTAAAAATTTTCTATAAAAAGAAAATTAAATAAAAATTTTCTATAAAGAGAAAATTTCTTGAAAATTTTCGATCAAAAGAAAATTTATTGAAGATTTTCCTATAAAAACAAAATTTATTGAAAATATTCGATCAGAGGAAAATTTATTGAAAATTTCTAAAAAGAAAATTTAATGAAAATTTCCTATAAAAACAAAATTTATTGAAAATTTTCTTCAAAAAAAAAATTTTATTGAAAATTTTCTATAAAAGGAAAATTTATTGAAAAATTTATTGAAAATTTTTTATAAAAAGAAATTTTATTGAAAATTTTTGATCAAAAGAAAATTTACTGGAAATTTTCAATCAAAAGAAAATTTATTGAAGATTTTCTAACAAGAAAACTAATGAAAATTTTCTTAAAAGAAAATTTAATGAAAATTTTTTAAAATAAAATTTAATAAAAATATTCTAAAAAGAAAATTTTATGAAAATTTTCTAAAAATAAATTTCGATGAAAATTTTTTAAGAAGAAATTTATTGAAATTTTTCTATGAAAAGACTAATTATTGAAATTTTTCATAAAAACAAAATTTATTGAAAATTTTCTATAACAAGAAAATTTATTGATAATTTCCTATAAAAGAACATTTTTTGAAAATTTTCTATAAAAAGAATATTTATCGAAAATTTTGGATAAAAAGAAAACTTGAAGAGGATCTGTCCCTAATTGAACATAGTTCCAATATAAGACCCACTCTAGAAAATCACTGTAAGCATCCAAATTTTATATAAATGCCAAATTTTTAATTAAATTTGAGAGTATTAAATTTAACAAGAATCGGTCCATATATGATCCCGAAAATCATTTTAACTCGGCTACATAATGGTGTACGATATTACATGGTCGTTATTTACTTACTACAGCTATTTTTCTTGTTAATTGCTCATAAAATAATATTCTTTCACAGATTAAAAATACAACTAATGAATTTATAGTTAAATAAACAGAAATACCAAACTTATTGTAGTTTAAACTTTCTCACAAAACTGAAAATTAAATTTAAACTTTTGTTCTTAGGAATAATTTTAAAATCGTTATATGGATTGAAGAAATTAAGTTAAAATTATAAAAGTTTGTTACTTGAAAATGGATATTAGCACTTTTAATATATATTATTTTCGAAATTATTTTTTGGAAACTTTCAAGGATATTAAAGGATTAAATATTTAAAGGAGATTTTTCAACTTACATAAGAAGTTAAAGGAAATGTCTGGATTGCATAGATCTTTTAACGATCGAAATGAAATTATTTTTGAAATGGATGATAAGAAAATGGAATGCTAAAATTATATCAAATCCCTGTTCTCGGACGGCACCTGATCTTTGAATGTTGATACTATAAATATGCAACAACTCACTGGACCGCCAATTACAAAGGATGAAATTAAGAAAGCTATAAAGTATTCGAAAAACAATAAGGCCGCTGGATGTAACGATCTACCAGCGGAAATAATCAAACTTTTAAATGATTATAATTTAAACATTCTCATAAAATTATTGAACGAAATATACGATACTGGTACATATCCAGATGACCACTTCCACAACAATACCGAAGAAAAATAACCCTAGAAAGTGCCAAAATTATATACTGATATCCCCAGTGGGTCACATTTTGAAAATATTTTTGAAAATAATACATCAAAGTCTGTATGGAAAATGTGAGGAATTTATAGGCCGAACACAATTTGGCCCTTTTTGGCATACAAATTCTTGTGCAAAACTGTCGCGACGTCAGAAAAGATGTATTTGTATGTTTTATTGACTACAAAAAAATCTTTCGATAGAATTCAATACAATAAAAATATTGAAATTATGGAATAGCTTAATATTAGCAAAGATATTCGTTCTATGAAAAGTTTATACTGGGGTCAGGTAGCAGAAGTATGAATGATATAAATATAAACTACGAGCCCATACATATTTTCCAACAATCGATAAGCTCTATCTTTCAGTCTATGGTATCCGGAATAAAGGTAAATGTCCTATTTATCAGCAATATCCGATATCCAGATGATACGACAGGATTTACAATCGTTTGTACATGCATTATGCACAAAAAGCAGCATATATGGTTTAAGCCTTAATATAAAGAAAACTAAATGTACGATAATAAGTAGAAGCATACATCTTACTCGAATGCTGGATTATTCATAAACAACCAATGACCAAAGAAAGAGTCAATAGATATATCTATCTCGGATTTGTGCTCCATGACGATTGGGATTCTGACGCAGAAACAAAAAATACGCATAGAAATAGCCAGAAATACTTACATTAAATATAGAAACATTCTTTCAAGCCGAAAAATCAACATTGTCCTACGGTTCCGCTTCATGAAATGCTATATCTAGTCGATACTAATGTATTGAGTAGAAACATGGACTTTAAAAATCAACACTTTGAATAGAATAGAAGCGTTTGAACTGTTGTGCTTCCGAAGAGGGAAAGATAGGGTTTCTAACTATGAAGTTTTAAGAAGAACTATTAAACGAAGGAAAACTTTATACTTTCGTCATATTATACGTGGGACCAAATACGAACTATTGCAACTGATATTAGTGGGTAGAATAGAGGACAGACGAGGCATGGGCCTAAAACAAATGTCGTGGCTGCGTAACATAATAAGAGATTATTAGGGCTTAAGAACTATAGGTGAATTAATTCATATAGCAAGACAACGAGACGAATTTTGTGATATTGTTAATAGCTTAAATTAGAAATGATATTAAATAACCAATTTTCTGTAATATATCCAGCAGTGAATTTGTAATAAAGGAAGAAGATCCTTCAAAATTTTTAAGATCTTTAAAAAGTAGAAGTACGCAGAGAAAAAATATAGTTGTAGTGACCATAATCAAAGAGCAACATATTATGATTGGAACATTTGATCACAGCGAAAAATAAAAATGATTATAAGTAATTATTATAGTTCCATTTTGTTATATTGTGACCGATTTTATGGTTTGTTATTTAATGTTATAATTGAACAATCTTATTATATCATTATTCTATTCTATCAGATTATGATCTGATGTTATTATATCATTATGCAGCCTTGTTACATTATTATACCGCATATTATTATTTCATTTTATTATATTATTATTCCATGTTATCATGCAGTTATCCAATCTTACCATATTATTATTTCATTTTATTATTGTTCCATCTTATATATTAAAATAAAACGTATTAATAAAAAATTATTTTTATAATTTTTTTATTGAAATTAACAGAGAAGTGTTCATTAGCTAAAAAAAAAACATATTAATAATATTTACACATTATTTATTAATTAATTATACTCATTTGTACCACCATATGTGGTTCAAATTCAAGATATTTCTTTTTTTACTAAACCCTTTAATGGTAGTTATTTAATATCATATATTGCTTGAATCACACCGAGTATAACCAAACCTTGTCTATTTATATTTATTTATATATAAACTAAATGAGAATCACAATGAAGTTGGAAAGCAAACATTAAAAACAAAATATATTTAAATAGAAACAAGTATTGATATTTTCCACTAGGTTCGTGAAAACGATAAGTATTATATTTATTTGAAACATGTTATTGTCATGGTAATAATAATATTAACATGGTTTAAGAACAGAATATGGTTTAAGAACAAGGATATTTTATTGTTGCAGAAGTAATAATATTTTTCATATTAATAAAATTTTGTTTCTGGTAAAATATTTAAAAACATATAATTTTTGCAATCAATTTTTATTGGGAGTAAACATTAAATGACAGAATTTAAACAAAAACATTGTTATCATGAACATAGAGCTATTAAAATTCAAGAAAATTAACAGTGATAATGCTGTAACCAAGTTTTTTCTCTGCATGAGCAAACGCAATATAAAAAGCTGAAAACTAAATTATACTTTATTAAGTGTACATTTTCTCATGTACATGAAATTTATCATATGTGAGAAAAATTTTTGATTTTTGTTGTATGGTGTAATATATATTTTTTTTTTTTATCACGACTTATATAGCAGGCAGTAAATAAGCAAATTAACTGTTAAATTAAAAAAATCCAAAACAAAAAAAAAACTAATTTCAATCGAATCCTAACAATTATTTGAAATCAGTATTAATATTTTTAGATGAAATATTTATGGCAATTTTCATAAGGTAATTAAAAATATTCCTAAGTAATAAAATCTTATTACGAAATTAATAGTTTTAAACAAAAGAAAAAAATTCCCTAATGCTTTCTAATTCGTTGTAAATAATTGTCAATACAAGTGTAAATTTCAATCATTCATACCTCCATCAATCAATCATTTAAATTGAATTTAGCCTGCAAAGTATCATGCAGTTATTACTCATTCGCAATTAGTATTTGTACTCGGTACTATTTAATAGTCGTACAAGTACTTAAACGTAGTATGTATATAGGTACTTTATCAATTTCTGTACTATGTACAATGTGATATGTGTTGTATTGTTTGTTATTATCGTTGGCGCCTAGTATACTCCTTAAGGGCAGAATGAATCATAATTTTAAGCATTTGAGGGAAAGAAAGAAGAAATTGTTAAAACTTTTTTCAAAAATTATTTTAAAGTGTGGAAATTAAAAATGCTGATTTGATATTATTTGTGGAAAAATATTAATATAACATATCATTTAAACAATTTGTACTATCAGCCAAAAAGCCTTTGTTTTCTTGTTATATCCGCCGATGACAATGGTACAGTATAGCGTTTGTTAAATTCTAGGAGTTAGATATTTCAAGTTACAGACGACTAAATAACAATGTCTGTCTCGCCGTCTGTTCATTGAAATAAATTTTCATTAAAATCCCCATATTTCACATCACACAGCAGTCCCCAATGGTTTAATTTGCCCAGTCTGACTTACACATTCATTAGTGTTTACATTTATGGTTTTAATTGTTTATTTATTTACATACTTTGAAAGTACTGGCATTTGATACACTTACATTTAAATTAAATTTTTCTTATTCATTTCTTCAACTTTTGTTTTTTTAGTAAAAGTTCATTGGTCTTAATCACTCTTACGTAAGTACCTACAAAAGTCCGTCTGTGTTTATTTTTTCAGTGAACTTAAAGCTTAAATTCAAGTGAATAACAAAATTTGAAGTTTATGGTCAGTTCTGAATTTGCATACAAATATGGTTAAGAGTAAATAAATAACAAGATAAAAAATTAAAATCTCGTGCTAAACACAAAAACAATAGAAAAATTAAATTAATTGACAGCATTATGACTATTGTCCCATCATAATCGGTGTAATAAACTGCAGTGGGTCAAGGTTGAACAAATTTAAAGCTTAGTTTAGATTGTTGAAATAAATATTTAGAAAATTATGAAATTATTGAATTTTTATCTTTCTTTGTAGCAATAAATTTTGCTAAACCTTTAACCGCAATCAATCAGTTTTTTTGGAATAGGTTTGAATATTATTTTGGAGAAAAATTATAGTATCGATGCTTCTAGCAAAAATGAAAGCTTTATTTATTTTAAGATACCAACAGAAATTATATATTGTTTTTTAAATTGCATATCGAGGCCTATATACAAAAACCTTTTTCTTAGATTTTCATAAAATTACATTTTTGATGCCACACAGTGTTTCAAAAATGCTTTCTTTTTTGGAAATAATTTTATAAGTTTTGATCCGTTAAAGACTTCTCAATAAAATTTGATATGGCTAGCAGTGTTGCCAACTCTAGCGAACATAAATGCGCAGAAATGTTTGAAAAAAGCGCTAAAAAGGACTAAATTAATAACACCACGGTTTCCTGGTACAATCAAGGCACAACAAATAGTTTTATATAACTGACATAAATTTTTTATTTTCCAAATTGACAAGTTTTGAATAGGAGTTGGGATAAACCGTTGTCCAAAGTGCCTCCGGATTTGCTTTCACGCATTTGCGTTAAAATTTCTTTGGCAATTATTACAAAAATTCTGTAGTCCGGAACAAAAAACAAATGAAATATTTTAGAATTGAAAAAATGTTGCCACGTTTTTGAAAAATTACACCCAAATTTTGTCAATTTTTTAAAGTATCAATTTCAGATTAATATAACTTTTTATATGTTTCTAGCAGAAATATTATTTAAAATTTTGTAAGAAACCTAGTGGAAACTTTTAAACATTTCTAGGGCCCAAATTAAACCCACCAAGTTAAAAAAAAAAAACTAAAAAAGGGGGTCAAAAATGAGAAAAACATTTGCTTCGACCTATACATTTTTTTTAGAGATTTACAAGGACTATTGAAATCATAAATGAATTTTTGGCGAATTTTGAAAAATTTACATACCCGACAAATCAACTCGAAAATAGTTCAGCTTTAAACATAGCACATTTTATTAAGATATCTTTAACGAATCAAAAGTTACAGAATTATTTCCAAACAAAAAAAAAAAACTTTGGTAAATTCCAAAATGCCCGGTGGTAAATTCCTGCCAAAAATGCCAAAATGAAAATATGACTTTTGATAAAGTTTTTATTACATTTTAAAGCCAACACTTCAGATAACATGTTAAGGCATTTAGTTTGGTAGTTATAGTGATGCGAACTTGAATGTTTTTAATTAATAATTGTTAAAAAAAAATACTGTTTAATACTGGCATTTCTACCACTTATTCTTGTATGTTCTTAAAAATTTGCAATATTCTTTTGAAAATATTGGTTTATTAACAATCTTGTGGTGTAAAATACTGGTCAAAAAATTATCAGGCAGACTTTTTTTCAATAAGTTTCAGAGGTTGCCGCGGCGACAGCCATTGTTTTGTTGTAACAACAAAAACAATGAATGTCGCTGCGGAATGTCGCCTAGTGTGAATCAAGGCTACAACAGTTTTTATTTAAATTTTTGTAATAATAAAATAAAGAGCAAATAATTTTGATGAAATTTGTGTATTATTATTTAAGAGAAGCATTTCTGTGCAATAGTAGAGATTTAATTAATTTTGGAATCAAATTAATAAATCTTTTAATTGATTTTAAACAAAATTTCGATTATAAATCCTATTGAATCGATAAAAAAAATTAATTGAAATTTAAACGAAAATCAATAATTTTTAGTTAATTAATACTATCATTTTGGAAGTTAGAGTAAACTCAATAAAAAAAATAATTAATGTAATCAGTTTCGTAATTGAAGTCCAATTTAATAATCACGGTTTTTCGTTTCTTTGAAAACAAAATTTGGATACATTTTATTAGCTTCACAGATAATATATTTAGTGAATATGAAGAAAATTGAAGGAAATGGGGTCAAAATTGTGCTCTTTATAGACATTTTTTAATTAATTGTATCCACAAGGGGGGAAAGAAGGTCTCACTTGAAATTCAATTGTCTCCTTCCTTGATTATAAATTAATTCGGCAATAGTTTACTTATGTCGTAGAAGAAAAATAGTTCCTATAGTAGTGACAATTTTAAAACTGACTACGTTCTCGACGACTTAAGAACAGTAAAGTAGCTATTGACTCCACGTTCGATTACAAAAGGTAAACAGAATCCAAATGACTCAACATTTATAAAAAAAAATTAATGACTAAATATTTTATATGAAATGTCACTGCTTATGTCAAATTACCGTTAATGAAATTGTCCAGTTTGTCAATGCATGCGTAGACATCTGACACACGGTTGCATGTCACGTTTTAAATTGTTGCTGTTATTTTCTGTCTCATATACAAAATCATCAGCTATAACAACAACAAAAATAAATAAAAACAACTAATCAACACCTTCAACCCCAAAAAAAACCTGTACGAATATTTGTATCTGTAAAACAAATATTTTTTTTTTTTAATAAAATAATCACGAATATCAAAATGTTTTTTTGCTTTTTAACAAAAAAATTGAAAAAATAATCAGTTTTAGTGTTAAAAATTATCTGTTATAAAAATTAAAGGAAGATGAAACATAAACCTCACAAATGCTATAACAAAAACAAACAAAATTCAATTAATATGGATATTGTGAAGCTAAGGAAACAAAAACAAATAAACAAAATTACAACAAATATAATAAATATAGGAAAATTATAATAAATCTTGCACTCGATTAAAAAGAAAATAAAATACCCTACATTAAGTACATCTATTACTTCTTAATTAAGAAATTTTAACAAAAATTTATTACAAACATCAATTTTAACCAAAATTTTATATAAAAATAAAATTTCCAAAAAAAAGTTTTCTCCAAAAGAAAGCTTAGCAAATACTTTTAATAAAAAGAAAACTTATTGGCGATTTTCTATGAAAAGAATATTTATATTAAATTTTCTATAGAAAGAAAATTTTCATTAAAAGGAAAATTATTCGCAAATTCAAAAAAAAAATAAAATTTTTTTATTAAAGGTAAATTTATCCAAAATTGCCTATAAAATAAAAGTCTATCGAAAATTTTCTATAAAAACAAAAATTTATTAGAAAATATTCCCTAAAAAAGAAAAACAAACAAAAATATTCTATAAAAAATATGTAAAGAAAATTCTTTATAAAAAGAAAATTTATCGAAAATTTTTTATAAAATTTAAAAAAATTAAACGAAAATATTCTATAGAAAAATATATAAGAAAATGCTCTATGCAAAGAAATTTATATTTGTCGAAAATTTTCTATAAAAAGGAAAATTTAAAGGAAACCTTTTGAACATTTTTTTATAAAAACAAAATTTATAGAAAATTCTCTATACAAAGAAATTCAAATTTATCGAAAATTTCTACAAAAATATAATTTATAGAAAATTTTCTATAAAATGCAAATATCGAAAAATTTTCATAAAAATAAATTTATTAAAAAATTTTCTATAAAAATTAAAATTAAACGAAAATATTCTATAAAAATATATATATGAAAATTTCTTTGCCAAAAAAATTAAATTTATTGACAGTTTTCTTTAAAAAGGAAAATTTTAAGAAAAATTATCGAAAATTTTTTATAAAAAGAATATTTATAGAAAGTTCTCTATACAAGGAAATTTCATTTTATCGAAAATTTCTATAAATAGAAAATTTATCGAAGATTTTCTGTAAAAATAAAATTTATTAAACAAATTTATGTCAAAAAGAAAATTAAACGAAAATATTCCATAAAAAAGTATTTAAAGAATATTTTCTAAAAAAGGAAAATTTATTGAAAATTTTCTAAGAAAAAAAGAAAATTTATCGAAAATTTTCTAAAAAAAAAAAACCAAAATTTATCGAAAATTTAAAAAAAAAAAATTAAAAAATTTTTATATATATAAATGAAATATGTTTGTCTGTTTGTTAGCTTACAGATTCCTAAAGGACTGAACCGATTTTCCTGAAATTTTTACAGTTACACCACATGAGCCCCGAAAATAAAATAGGCTACTTATTTTTTCGATAAGCGAAGGGGAAGTAGTACCCCCCATAGGCTACCAGTATTAAGTATCGGATATCTTAAGAGCCGCTACACCCATTTTCTTGAATTTTTTGTAGCAGGATCTTCTGAGCACCGAAATTTAAGTAAGATAGATAAAGGTTGTTTAATATCGCATATCTTAGGAACTAATATAGTGAGAATGTTCAAACTTGGTAGGATTTACTCTTATGATAAACTACACCTTTGAAAATTAAAATAAAGGGGGCAGGCCATATGATGTACATATTAAATATCGCATAGCTGAAGAACTTGGTTAAAGCCACTATAATGGAAAACTATAAATTTCAAAATAAAAATGAGCTGGGTGGACAGAGGAGAAGCTATACCCCAATAGATAGAAAATAATTTTTTTGTTAAAAGTGTATATTTACAAAACAAGTTGAAATACAATATGTATGTAAATAAATAAATTAAATCATAAAAAAATATATTTATACTTTTTCACACTTATTTTATTTTAACAGTGCAGCGAAGCGCACCGGGTTAAGCTAGTGTTCTATAAAAAAGAAAATTAAATAAAAATATTCTATAAAAAAGTATTTAAATAAAATTTTTGTACACAAAAAAAAAATTGAAAATTTTCTATATAAAGTGAATTTATCAAAAATTTTCTATACAATGAAAATATGTTAAAATTTTTTATAAGAAAATTTATTTAAAGCTAATTACAAAATTATAGAAAAAGAATATCGAAAATTTTCTACAAAAAGGAAAAAATGATTTAGCTTTTAATGAAATTATTCAGCTTTAATGAAATGAAAATAAAGAATTGTCGAAAAAGAAATGTAACAAAAGTTCTATAAAATCTAAATTTAATGAATATATTTTATAAAATATTATCGAAATTTTATTTTAAAAAGAAAGAAAATTTATCACAGTCTCTGTAAAACAAAATAACGAAAATTTGTTGTAGAAAAAATTTACTGTGTTTTATAACAAGAAAATATATAGACAATTTTTTATAAAAAGAATTTTTTCCTAAAAAGGAAATTTAATAAAAATTTTTTTATAAAAAGAAAGTTTTTTTCAAAAATTGTCCATAAAAGGAAAATTTATCGGAAATTTTGTATAAAAAAGGAAATTTATTGAATTTACTATAAAAGAAAATTTATTCAAAATTGTCTACTTTACAAAAATTTTCTTTAGAAAGAAAATTTATTGAAATTTTTCTTTAAAAAAAGAATTTATCCAAAATATCTTATAAAAGGAAATTTTATCGAAAAATTTTTCTTAGCAGAAAATTTATCAAATATTGTCTTACAAAAATGTTCTATAAAAAAAAAATGTCTTAAAAATATTTCAAAGTAGAGTGCTCAGATTCGAGTATGCGAATAGGAATGCGATCATGATTATAATGATTAGTTTGATGGAGAAGATGAATGAAGCTTTAAAACGGACATACAAAAACGTATACGAGCTTGAAATGACACATTAGGAGGAACTGTATCCGAAACGACAATGCCAACACACCAGCACACTAATAACAATTATAACAATAACAACAATAACGATAAACATTGAATTCTATTCCCAGTTTTAATAGAGATGTTTTGAAAAACAACACAATAAAATTTTATGATTTTAACACCTCTAAAGAGCGAAATAACTCTCACTTTGTGATGTAAAACAATAAAAACAACAGTAGTAAGTATCTACAACTACAACTACTACTGCTGCCACTTAATTCTGTTTTAACAGATCCAAAGCGCAACAACACTTTTTGATGAGGGTATAAAAGTATCTAAACAATCAGCATTCAAGTTCAGTCTAGACGCGATCTTACTCCAGGAACACACTTTCATTTCAATTAAACAAAAACACGTTCTTAACAATTAAAGAGCGTTGTTGTCTTCTTCATCTGAAATAAAACGGGTTCAGTTTCAAATTTTACTTTTTTTTACGAAATTTAACGGTTTATCCTCCGTACATAAAGAAAAAAGTGAAAATTTTGTATCTGTTCCATTGTTGTTTTGAAATCGTGTAGTTATACTTCCGGAACTAAACGGATATTGACAAAGCTTTCTCAAATTGTTTTTGCCTTCAGTCAAAAAAAAAAAGTGTAACTGTTAAGAGAGAGTAAATGAGAGTTAAAGCGTGAGACTTATTAAATAAACAAAAGTGTGTTAAAACGAGACAAAAGTCTAATAAAAAAGCTTTTGTGTGTAATTCATACTAAATAACAGTGTATTATTAACAGTTAAATTAACAGTTTTTACAGAAATAGGAACAAAATTGTTTAACTTCAATTTCTTATGTGTTTTCTTCATTTTTAACAAGGATTAATTGAATTATTTCAACATTTCATTTCTAAGGTGAGTCAAGTCAATAATACGTTTAATTAAAATTGTTTAGAAAACAACATTAAACCTAAAAATTAATCATTAAAAATCTTAATTATACAACATAGTAACCAACTAGCCTATCATTAAATATATGGAAAGTTTTTGTAAGGGAAACCAAATTAAATTTTTTAATTTTCTATTATAAAATTGATAAATTTTCGTGAGATAAGGAGGCCAGTTTTTTCGTTCAAATAATTTTACACTACAAATTAATTTGTTTTTGTATAAAAATAACAATATAACAACGGAACATGAAGAATGCATTACAAAAAAGTAAATATAGTTTCACACTACGCTAATATTTGACAAATAATATTTAAACATATTTATGCACAATTTTTCCAATTAAACGCAGAGTTGTTTTTTGTTCAAGCTACGCGCATTTATTTCCAGTTTCTTACCTAGTGTCTACATTAGGCAAATTTATATCAAAACAAACGTCAAAATCAGTGCGAATATATACAAGGTTAAACAGTTGATTGTTATTTTGGTTGTTACAGTTGTCAAACTACTTATATAAAAAACAATAATGAATATGCCATATTGTTGTTTTTGTGCAACTATTGTCACCTTCTACAAATTCGCGTTAAGTTTGACGTTTGTCTTGATAAAAAAAAATCTCTAATGTAGACACTATGTTAGGTTAATAAGACAACTGTCAAATAGCGTAAAATATAAATTGGAAGAAACATATTTTAAGCTCAATCAAATTAAATGTAAATTGTTTACTAAAAAGTATTTGACTAATACGTGAGCATACATACACAATTCAAAAATTATATGAATCTATTTTTTATTTCAATCGATTTAGAATCTATTTAAAAGGAAATAATTAGTTAGAATATTTGGAGATTGCTTTTAAATTACAAACACATAATAAGATATAGAAAATATTGATATATTTAAGACATTTATGAGGTTTAAAGTCTTATTTCAAGAGGCTATGAGTAATAATGAACTGATTGCAAACAATTACTATAAACTTTGTCTTTGTACCAAAATAATAATTTGTGACAAATTTCATTAAGATATATTCAAAGTTGTGCCCTGTACATTGTCACAAGTTTTTCTACATGGACATTAGGGTGGTCCAACAGGCACAGTGGAACAGAATCGAAAATTTTTTAAAATAATTCTATAACTGTAATCGACTGATTGGATTTGCATAAAATTTCACATGGGCGTAGCAGAGGAGTGTACGATATCAAGTTTAGAATTAGGCCCCACAAACCTCTCAGGAACGGAGCTATTGAGGCGCAAAATAGGGTACCTCTGTTTAACCGCTTGCCAAATTTTTGTCTCTTATCCAATTTAATATTATTGCACATTCCAAAAGTCCCCAATAAGACCTATGAAAAACATGCCTACATATGCATTTATATCATATACTTTTAAAGTTATTTGCATTTGAAATTTCAACTATCTGAATTTTGTAAAACCTTAGACTAGTTTTTTCAATATATAACCCGTTATTTTCATCCAATTTTGAAATTTTTTCCTCAATCAGTTATATAATAAAATTATCTATCAAATAAAAAAACAAAATAAAATTTTCTTTAAGAACATATAATAATTTTATACTTTTCTGAAATGTATCTTCACAAAGTTTATTTTAAAGTTAAAAACGAGCCCTCCGAAATTTGACCTATTTCATATTGAAATTTTGACATATAGACTAATATGTTCTAAAATCCCAAAGCATGAATCTACAAACAGAATGCAATTTCGGAAAATTTAATGTCTTCTAAAGAGTTTGAATTTTATTTGAATTTGAACTTTATGGGTAAAATTAAACAAATTTCATTTTTGGAAATTTCGCCAGTTTTTTTTGGAATTGTGGGATGCCTATTCTGCAATTTAAAAAAATATATAAAGTATGGGTATATTAATTTTTCTTTAGCTATCGTTTGAGGTATATATCATTGATATATGTATGTGAGAAGAAAATGTTGAATTTGTTCTGGAATCATCAATATAATTGGCCGTGTAGCATCCTATTCCAATGAAAGTAGGAAGCTGAAATTTGGTCAAGATGTTATAGTTTCATAGTTTTAGGTACGTTTAGTTTAGTACCACCCTAATGGATATATAGCCAGACGGACAGACGAACATCGTCAAAACGTCTCAGATAGTGATACTGAGTCGGTTGGAATATTTAAAGAAAGGAATACGAACTTTTCTTCTTCCTTTTTTTGTGAGCTACAAAAATCTGCATAAACGCATAATTTAAAGAAATTTTGTTTCGAATTTTAATTAAAAAAAAATTATTTATTTGAAACATTTTTAATCTAGCAGCATATTACCTGTATTTTGTTTATACGTGTTTTAAATTTTTAGTATGTAGTTATTTAAATATTTTTCTAATAACTTTTTATATTTAGCAATATGTCGTTAGAAATTTTAGTTTCGATTTCACTTGAAATTTTACTACGCAACAATTTAATATCATGCAAAATTTTGAAATATATATATTCTTCGTGTTTTCTATACTTTTTATATAGTGTACTAAATTAATAAATAGTGTACTAAATATTTTGTCTTTTAAAATTAAATTTTCAAAGTTTTTCTAAGTTGAATAGACCCATTTTGTGTCTGACAACATATTACATACACTGGTGCATATTCCTATAAACGCGCATCAATTTTTTTAATCAACTTACTGGGGCTAAGGGTGCTACAAGTTAATTTTTTAAATTATTTATTTACTTTACTTAAAAAATTAATAACAAAAAACTTAAAAAGACCAATCATTTTTTCCATTGCGATTTTAGTAGTTTAATGTCATTTTTTTCTCGCATTTTCCTATATAAACACTTAAACTATTGTACCAATTTAGCATTATTAATAATGTGTTGATGAACCTTTATCCAAAACTTTAAAAATTCGGTCTGGCATTGATTTGACTAATTTTTGAAGAAAATCACTGTCAATTTCTTTCCATGCTTGCTTAATTTTTAGTTCTAACTCCGCTATTGTCATTATGGTTTCATTCTGTGCATTACTTGCGTAAACTTTAGGGGCTATGTACCTTCACAGATTCTCCATTGGATTTAAATCTGGACTGCAAGTCGGTCAGTCAAATAGTGGAATACTATGTTCATTAAACGATGATTTAGATTGGTTCGAGACATGGATTGCAGCGTTATCGTGTTTGAATATGCAATATTAATCTATTTTTCATCCATAAATGAGAGAAGAGCAACTTCCAACAGTTTATTGTACAAATTAAACTATTCATTTTAGTTGGAACAAAACATATTTTTTATTTTCCTGCAGCAGAAAAGACTGACCAAACCATAACACTGCCTCCACCAAAATTACGCTTTGATATACGAATTTCGTTTGACCTCAAATCATGCCAATTGCAAGAATATCAATCGGTACCGTCCAAATTAAATTTATTTTCATTAGATAAGATTACTAAATTCCACTTATATGTCCATTTCATGTATTTACACTCAAATTTTAAACGATTTTCCTTATTATGCTGTTTAAACATTGGCTAACATTTTTGTTGTTTCCATTTTATGTTACCAATAATTCGCAAGATGTGAAAGTGACTGGAAGGTCAAGTTTATTTTTTATTTGTGTAGCATTTAATTTATTGCGGGCTTCTTCTTTTATTTTATTTTATTAATTTGCCTTTTAGTTAATTTTTGATTACCTTTTTTTGATTGCAGCACTCCGTATTTCTGCCCTTTCTGAAGAAAGCCTCGAATAACTCCTTCAGAACGGTTAATTTTTCGTTCAATTTCTCTGTTAGAATAGCCTTGATCATGAAAAATTAGAATTTTAATTTTTTCCTGGTCTGTAAAAAAGTTGCTTTGGGCATCCTTTCAGCTGATGAAATTTCCCAATTGAAACAAAAATATTTCTATTACCTTAGGTGAAACAAACAACTAAAACTGTTAAAATTTTTATTATTTTTTTTTTTTTTTTTGCAATAACTTTTTAGACACATTTTTCTCGACTGCGTTTATAGAAATATTCCACTGAAATGATCTCCAATATGTTCTGATTGCTAAATTAAAGAAAACAACAAAAGCAAGAAACAAATATTTCTTATATAAAATAGTACCGTTATATCGCGGGTTATTGTAACAGCACAACATTTTTTTTTTTTTGTTAAGAGAAACGAATATACCTCAAAGAAAAACAAAAAATTTAAATGCGTTTATAAAAATATGCACCAGTGTCTTTTATGTATACTCCACCACAGGTGGGTATAAAAATATACTTTAATCAAAGTTGTATATTATTAACAATTGTAATTTTTTTTTAAATATGAGTTACTTCCTAAAAAAAAATACTTTATGTAAATGAAAAAGGCAAAAGTTAAAAAAAAGTTATGCAAGTTATGTTTGAAAATTTCACTTAAAAAAAAATTACGTTGGTTTTTAAAATAATACGTACTACTCTTTTGAGAAAAAATATTATTTTTTTAGGTACTTCTTAATATAAGTATTTTGTTTTATTTATTATTATTATTTTTATTACTTTTTGTTAATTTGTTAATATTTAAATTTAAAAAATTATTTGTTTAATTTTTTAACAATTGTTACGCTTTTATTGAAAGCGAGCTTAATTTCCTTTTTTAAAAAAATACTACTTTTTGAAATTGGGTATTTTAAAAATAGTATTTTTTTAATAATTGCTACTTTTTTTAAAAGTAGGTACTTTAATAAAGAAAAAATTTAGAAAATTTTTTATTTCCAGAAAAATATTTTTTTAATTTTTATTTCAAGATTATATATGGAAAATAGTACTTTTTAGATGGAAATCGATAAAAAAAAATATGTTTATTATTCGCTAATTTGCAAGAAGAGGGTCATAACTAGGGTTTGGGATCCGGATGTTCCCGGGCGGGAAATCCCGGTATTTTTTAAAATTTTCCTGGGAAAACAGGAAATTAAATATTCTCGCAGTTTTAAAATTCTATTTTGCTATTTTTGACACCTTATATCAATTGCGTTACTCTAAACATGGTATTTGCAAAAGTTTAACGCATATAATACAACTATAATGTTATCTGAGAGGAACACTACTAATGTTGCATGAATTAAGTTTTTGACTATTGTGTTAGGTCTTTTTTCTATCAGACATCTATGTATATGTTTATCTATGGTTTAATGAATTTACTTACAACTTGTTTCACATGAAATTTTAAGTCAACTTGATTTTTGTCATATTCAAATTTTAGATATTTAGTTTTATTATAGATTTGTGTAAACGAATATTAGACAAGTTGAACTTCGAAGATACTCACTACTAAAAAAATACTTGGTTAGGAAATTTTTCATTCAAACACAACATTTTCTTTTGAAACATCGTCTCCTACCCAAGCAATGGATCTATAAATGTTAGATGTAAATATTACGAGTATAACTTCAAAATACTTGTAGAAAAAATTATTCTCATGTTGTATTCATACTTATACGAGATTATTTTCATCAGATATCTGAACACTATGATTGCTGCAAACCAATTTTTAGTATTTTCCCGATTTATGTTTAATTTAGTAAGAATTAGTAAAAAAAAATAATCTTAGTTATAGAAATAAAGTGGAAATAAACGGTAAGATATTTATAATGAAATTTATCCATTAGATTAGTGTATTGTTTTAAAAAGCTTTAGCATCAAAAAAACAATCTGAGACACAGTTTTTAACATAAATTACGAAAGGTACTAATTTTATTTGTATAAAATATTTATTTTTTTTTTTTAATTTTAGAAATGGCGTTATAACTTTATATTATATTTATAATGTTTCGTTTTATTTTACTTAAAATAATAATAATTTTCTTAATAGGAAATACTGGCCTTTTTTCTTATAACTAAAGTTTTAAAAAAATTCCCGGGAAGAAGAAGAAATATTGCGGGAATCCCCAAACCCTAGTATAATTAATAATATGTTTTTCATATTTCAAAATACCTAATTGTGGTAAAAATTATTAAAAAATAAAATAAATGGCAAACCATTTAAAGCAGACGCCGGCGCCTATAGCACTCAGGAGCCGAGTGTTTTCGGCATTTTCACATACACAACACGAAGGTTAACGAAGCTAAAAAATTGAGAGCGAATGAAAAATTAGAAATCATTTAGTTTTGTTCTAGCTTTAAACAAGGCAAATAGAGAAATATGGAAAATTAATATTTTGAAAAAGTAATTGATTCTAGGTAAAAATAGATAAAATGAAGCATCTTTATCTGTTAAAAAATTCTTTATTTTTTTTTCACTCTTCGTATAGTGCACTGTCAAAATCACACATTTTTTTCAATTTTTAAACACAGTGGCAAAAACTAAAAATTTTCAAATTTATATTTTTGTGTTTTATTTTACAAAAAGTAGTTTTTTATAATAGAATTGTTAAGCACGGGTGTTCAGAAATATATTTGCGTACTTTTTGTTGAAATGAAATATTTTTAAAATGGGTCTAAAAATGGACATTTTTTATTTTTATATAAAAATTCAAAAAGCTTTAGACGAACTTAGATGAAAAAAAAATTTGTATTTTTACTTTATATGTGTAGAATGAAAATCCAAAAAAAAATATTTTGCGGTTTTTTGCGATTTGGAAGAAAAAATATATTTTCAAAAGAAATTTAAGGTAAATTTGTTTGTTTTCATAACAAAAACTAAATAAAATCAAAGTAATACAAATTTAAAATAAATATTTTATTCACTTAATTATTTGCATTATTGAAAAAGAGAACTATAAAGAATTGTTGGAAAATACTTAAAATAAGTAGAAAAGTAACAGTAGAGAAGGTTTTGTTATATTAAGTTACTCTAATGCGCAAACGTAATTACGAATTGGAAGCAATGGTCATTTATGGACCAATCCTTTTGAAATTTTTCTGTGAGATTAATACTTAAATGAGATTTATGTTTACTAAATTTTATATTTATGCGATCATTTATATAGGAATTATGAGCAAAAAAGTAATTCTGGGAAGTGTTCCTCTATGGGAGGTACGATCACTTCTGAACCGATTTTGGTGAAATTTGGAAGTATAATTTTTACCTAGACAAAACTCGTCTATGATGAATTTTATTTAAATACATTTACATTTAAAATTTAAGATGTTTATTTGACCTATTTTCGGGAAAATTTAATATTGGGGACTAGGTGAAATAATGATTACATTTTAATCAATTTTATTGTATTACGTTATTGGTCCAAAGTAGAAATTATGGTTTTTGAAGCATTGATAGGCGGACAGAAAGAAGTTTACGCTAAAAAAAAATTAAATTCAGAATATATTTTTTCGATGTATTAATGAGGTAATTATTGCAACGAAATTATAAACATAGTGCTACACACCTTCTCTGAATTAATATATATATAAGGTGATCCATTTCGAGGTTTCCCTAATTTTTTAAAGAAAAAAACACAGAAAATTTAAATTTAATGGGGAATGTTTATTATCATTTGAAACAACATTCTTTGGCATTTATTTTTTGAAGATTATGTCTATCAAAAGTTGGCCGTTACTACGTCGCATATGGTCCATCCGTTGAGTCCAATTTTCGATGACTCGTTCGAGCATTTCGACTGGTAACTGGCGAATGACACGCGTGATGTTTTCCGCTCAGGCCTGAATCGAATCGGGTTTGTCCGCATAAACTTCATACTTTACATATCCCCACAGAAAAAAGTCTAACGGTGTGATATCACACGATCTTGGTGACCAATCGACCGGCCCAAACTTGAAATTATGTGCTCACGTCGCCGAGATCACGAGCTTCAATTTCAGGCATCAAATAGTCGGTCATCATGGCACGATAATGGTCGCCATTGACGGTTACGTTCGCACCGGCATCATTTTTAAAGAAATATGGACCGATGATTCCACCGGCCCACAAACCACACCAAAACGTTTTTTTTTTTTTGGATGAAGTGGCAGTTCTTGAATCTCTCCAGGTTTCTCTTCGTCCAAATGCGGCAATTTTGTTTGTTTACATACCCATTAATCCAGAAATGCGCCTCATCGCTGAACAAAATTTGCCTCGAAAACGTCGGATCTCCTAGGAACTTTTCAAGAGCCCATAGAGAGAAGCGATGTCGCTTGGGAAGCGTACAAAATACAGTTGTTGCACGCTTTGTACGCTTTTAATTTAAGATCTCGACGTAAAACGCGCCAAGTTATTCCATACATCAGTACGAGTTGCTGCGAACGACGCCGAATCGACCCTCCACGGTCTTCGTGTACACTCTCAGCTACGGCCGCTATATTTTCTTCACAGCGTGCTGGACGTAGTCCATTCGGTCGAATATTATCCAATAATGAACGCTGGGTCTCAAAATTGATGATGGTGTTGCGAATAGTACGCTCAGTAGGCCGATTATGTTGACCATAAGCTGAGCGAAGTGCACGAAACACATTCCTCACAGAACGTGAATTTTCGTAATAAAGTTGAACGATTTGTAAACGTTGTTCAAGCGTAAGTCTTTCGATTATGAAATGCCAAACAATATTAAACAAAAATAACATGACAGCATGACACGACTCACACGTGATCTGTCGAAAAAGGTGAAAAACGTATCTCTACTTGAATCACCCAATATATATATACATATATATATATATATATATATATATATATTTGTTTTGTTTATGTTAAATATAACAAACACATTCGTAACAAAGAGCGGAAATAAACTAAATATACTAACACATTACAATTTTTACATCCGCTCTTTGTGCCTATCGCTGATTTAAAGCCATTTTAATTGAAACTACATGTATATTTACTATATTTATATTTACTATATTTATATTTACTATATTTCGCAAATGAGTGATATGTATTAAAAATTGTAATTTGTATGAAAAATATAGCACTTTTGAAACGTCTTATTTAAAAAAAATAAGAATTTTGATACCCTTATAGTCTATGGTTATGTAAAATTTTATATCAGATTAACTGTCTGATAAACTGAGAAATTACAGATTAATATTTAATAATTCCATAACTAATGCACTAATACTAAAGAACGCATTACGGGAAATTTGCAATTTTTCATTTCCCGCTTTAAAAAATTTTAAAAGCACTAAAATGGAAGAAAATTGCATGAATTTTAACAAAAACTTATATATTTTTGCAATTTTTCTTAATTAAGCTAAAAATCCAGCTGGGATTTTAAACAAATTCCTTTAACAGATATGAAATGACTCTATGGCATCAATTTAATTAAACATCTTAATATGTCAGCACTAATAGATTTAATTATCAAATTCTCTTCGGTCCAAGTTTTTTAGCCGACCAGTGTAATTAAATAATTTCTGCCAATTTAACTGTATAATAATACTAAAGAATTTCTATAGAAAACAAAGTTCAAATAAATATTTAATGTTTATTTAGAAAAACAGAAACAAATCAAAATCAAACATGTCATTTAAACAATCAATAAAATATCGTCAAATCAATAATGCAATATTCTAGTTGACGGTAAAATTATTCACCAATGATTTGAAATTCTTAAATAATTGAGCAAAAAAAAAACTAATAATTTAACTATAATTGTTTAAATGATTAAAAAACATTTTATTAAATAACAAAAAACACAAGCTTTTAAATGAACTATGTAAGAGTTAGTAATTTTATAAAAATCAACAACAATAATAAATTCTGAGTTAAAAATTACAACAAAGTTCAAAGAAAATTTAATTAAATATTGTATTGTTAAATAGTAGGGAAAAATTAAATTAAATACATAGTAAGATTTTATTTTAATCAAACTCAGTTTTGATTAATAAAATGGAAAACATTTAAGATTTACTAGGAATTAATTAAAAAAGTTAATAAATATTTATGTACTAAACATATAATAATTTTCCACTGCCGATTCGTTTAGCAATTTCGTTTTTCAAAACTTTGACAAAATTGAATAATAAACTCAATTTTAATTATTTATTTAGAAATATTAGAAAAGTTGTGACAAACAAGTTATTAAAATAATCTAAGATTTATATCATAACTTATAAACAATCTAAACAACATTTATAATATCCTGTTTAAGTTCCTTTTCGAGCAACAAGTTTTTATTTTCCAATATCGATTCCTGTGGCCATAATAAATTTTATAAATATTTTTCTCTCTCTCTCTCTCCATTTGTATGCACAATTTCCAAATAACTCTCATTTGAGAGAATAAAGAACTCAAATAAATTAGAGTTTTTAATTAAAGTCAAATTAAATTTCCACAATTTAAATAAACAGTGACTAACAAAACAATAGATTTTATTTTATTTTATATTCAGGAAAAAACTTTAAATTAAATTTATTAATTATTTAAAAATATTAATTTGACTGTAAGTCAAAATTTTTATCTTTAACGAGGTTTTCTCATAATATTTGTTAAATTATGTTATTTAACAGCCGTATTCAAAAACTCTTAATACAGTTTTACTAACCATTACTAAGCAAAATTCCTTAAAGTTGTATTCAAAAACGATGATTCGCTTAATGTATCTTTAGTAAGCCATTGTTAATATTTTAAAGTACGTTCGATCTTACTTCAAAGCTACTTTAAGATTATTTCCGTTTACATACATATTTCAAGAAAAAAAAAATGTTTATATTCATGTGTAAATTTTTGACAAAAAGTTCTCATATTTTAATATCCGAATGTTAAGATTCGTTCCAATTTTTTTCAAATGTGGAGATATCGACTTTTTTCCATTTTGGTTATATTTTTGTTAAATAAAAATTTTATTTTTATTAGTTTTAAAAATGATATTTACTCTGTTAAACTTGCCAACAATAAAAAGATAATGTGCTAAAAACTTAAGGTTCCTATTACTTATCATTCTAATTTTAACTGACAAATGAAGAAAACAAATTAAATGGATTGGGAAATTTTTGTCAGAAAATTCTAATGATGTAGCAAATAACAAAAATAACTATAATTACAAAATAAATTACTATTAAAAAAGAAATGTATATTCGGTGAAGACCGACTATATGGTATCCTACACTATTGTGTATGTGACTTACTTGAGAGAGCATTATATGGATGTTATGGTTAATGTTATTTGAGCCAATTTTTTAACATACGAACATTTATGTGGGTTTTAAGTACTTTTAACTGATTTTCGTGAGAGGACCCTATATAGAAGCTACAATTAATTTTAAAGCGATCCTTTTGAAACTGAATGCCATATTTTATGCAGATACAATAATTTTTTTTTTTTTTTTTTTTATAGAACATTTTAGGATTAAACATTTTTTATTTGTGTAAAATTCTGTAGAAATATGCTTATGTGTCTTTAAGATATTTGAGCTTCAAAATATTACTTCAAAAGAACATTTATTTGGAAACTAGGTGAAATAACGAACCAAATTCGACCAGCTAAGAAAAATTCTGAGTTGATTGGTATATTTTAGGGGACTTCCCAATATCGTGTTGCAGGGAATAAATAATGTACCGTATTTAGTTATTAAAATTGTGCAGGTCAACATAATTAAATAATAAAAATTTATAAATAACTGCAATAAAAGTGTTTTATCAATCCCGATGTATTTTCAATTGGACCACAATTTTATACACAATCTTTAAATTATCTTATTAAAACTTAATATATGTGAATGAACGATTGATATTGAATCTTTTTATATCTTTTACTTTAAATCTTTAAATTTTGAAATTCATGTTACCAAATGAGATTGGCTAAGTCCCTATAAAAAATAATTCTTATTTACATTATTTTAATGTGAACATATAATTGTAAAAGTCAACCTTATTTTCTATTATTACTTTGCAATTCTAAATTTATTACAATCTGGTTTGCTTTCGTTATCATATCATAAAGATGTGAGAATAATTAAATTTTTATTATTAAGCTTTATATGTCGACCCCCTACAAAATTGGATCAGGGACCATATTTTGATAAACTTTGTTCTAAACAATTAAATATTAAATACATTTTTCTGCTATAGACTAACTAAAGTTTATGATTAGTATGAAAAGTATTTTAAACCTGAATACATATATTAAGGTTATATTAATTTTTATATAAAAACTTTGAATTGCTTACCTTTTCCAAAATTTTGATTATAAAAAAAATTTTTTGCCGTGGCAACACTGTTAATCTAATCTGTCAATTCCGGTTTAAAAATTAGGCATTTTAACAGAAAAATGTTTTAAAATAGTTAAATTTTAACAAAATCTCAATAAGTGTAAACAAAACCAAATATGAAACAGTGATGTTGATTTTATCACAGAATATTCGTTATTCGAATACTTATAATTACAACCAACAAAAATTAAATAAAAGTATTTCATTTATACTTAATTATATTTACATAATTTACATAAATAATGATTTATTTTTAAATTAAAATCTTATTTATCCTCAGAAACATACTAGAACATCAAAAATAATTAACGAATAATTTATTCTAATTATTCACAACACTGACAATATAAATGAGAGAGAAACTAAGAAGTGTTACCTACATAAACAAAAAACAGTTTATTAGTTAATGTAGACTGCAAACAGTTTTTTGAAAACGATTTTCTTAATAAAGGCTTGAAGGGATAAATTGTTTATTAGCTGGTTTGTGCTTTAAATATAAATTAAGATATTTTCTGAATACGGCTGTAAATCTCATCTTTGTTTTATGCTGCACTGTAATGCATGAGTATAACACACGTAAATATATGATGAGGGTTAATTGAAAAAGTAAAGGTACTATAAGAATTCTAAAAAAAAAACAACTAACATTGAAATTTTTACATTATAAAAACAAAAACCAGAACACACCCACAAATTACACCTAAATTTTCTAAAACGAAACTTTAATCAATTGAATAGTATTTTTGGTAGAATAAAAACACAAACACCTTTAAAATTCCAAAAAAAAAAAAAAAAAAAAAAAAACAAGTAAGAAAACTAAGTCGGTCAAGCCCGACCATAAGATACCCTACAAATAAGAAATAATGATGTTGACTTTATCACCATTATGTACTTATATATTAGGGTTGCCATAGTCGTATTGTGATCTAACTTGATATTCCTGAAAAACGAACTTGATTTAAAAAAAAGAAGAACTTGAGTATCGACTTCCGCCAAATATCTTTTAATTTTTATCTGAAACCTATAAGGAACAACGTGTATAAATATGTCGATACATTAGAAACATAGCTCTTAAGATTTTTGCAAAAAATACGTAATAAGGTATTAGATATTCGCAATTGTTATTTGAAAAAATAAATAAAACATATGGAACAGCTTCTTTATATTGGTTCAATATAAATATTTTAATATCCGTAATACAGCTTTTGAAAATTACTACATCGTAAAAACGAATGTGTTTTGGAAGTTTTCATATAAGTCTCAATTTGTTCTGAAAATTTTTTTCAAATTTAAAACAGTCCTCTTTTGTAAAACGATTCGTATATCTCATACACATATCTGTGGCAAAAAGGAAAAACTATATAATCGATCGGTTCTAACAGTGCTGGCTGCCAGATTTGGGGTTTTTATCTCAAATTTGGGGATTTTTTTTTTTTTTTTGCAGAAAAGGATGAAAATTTTAGATTGAGGAATTTTCAGGGGAAATAACAAAAAAAATCAAATTGGAATTTGGCCAAGAGTATATAATTTTAAATTTAATAATTTATTTAATTTAATTTAATTTAATTTTCAAACGTCTTCTTTAGGTGCTTTTTATTAATAAAGATACTTTAAAAAAATGTATTCATTAGGTTTTTTCTTGAAAATGTATTCTAGCATATTAAATCGCCGATGAAATTTTTAAAATCAAGTATAAATCATAATTTTGTAATTGGCTACTCTGATCATTATAAAACTTAACTTCAGATCATTCATCTAAAACTTGCTACAATATCCGATACATTATTATTGTCTTTCCATCTAAAAAAAAAGTTTTTATGAATATGATGACTTAAGTGATTTAAAAATATACTATGTTTATACGCCCGGGTTTTGCAAATAAAAATAATTTAAATATAATTAACTCGCTTTTTAAAAAGCAAATTGCATAAAGAAATATATTTTCTGTCTTGCCGAATAGTAAAAATACAACTATAAAATTTTTGTTTGCAATATTGTAAAGTGCGTATAAACGTAGCAACAGAAAATATTTTCAAATATGTTCAATTTATCCTATTTTATGGCAAAGTTTTTACTCAAGTATATTTCGCTCAAAACTTCCAAAGCAGAGATTAACACACGGGAAGCATTTTCAAATTCCTATAGTCTTTTAAAGTATCGACGAAAACTTTTTTTCATTAATTTGATTGCTAGTTTTTGATTATACAAAAAAAAGTAATCATATCCAAAAGTATCCAATTCACAAAGTACATTATTTGAGTTATTGTGTTATATGTTATTTAAAATAACACATTGTTTAACATTTTTTGAAAATTTATATGGAAATTTAAAATAACATTATAACATTGTGAAACTTATGTTTATTAATTCTCTTAATAATTGTTTTGTTTAAAAATTCGTTGATTAAAAAAAAATAATAAATAATAATTTTTCATACAAAATTTTTCACTTAAAAAATTATTTTTTTATCAAAAATCCAAATTTTCACCAAAAATCCAAATTTTTACTAAAATCCGATTTTTCAACAAAAATTCGATTTTTCATCAAAATCTTAACAATTGTTTTGTTTAAAAATTCGTTGTTAAAAAAAAAAAAAATAAATAAATAATAATTTTTCATACAAAATTTTTCACCCAACACCCAAATTTACACTAAAAATTTATTTTGTTTATCAAAAACCCAATTTTTACCAAAAATCCAATTTTTCAACAAAAATCCGATACTAAAATCCGATTTTACAACAAAAATTCGATTTTTCACCAAAATCTTAATATTTGTTTTGTTTAAAAATTCGTTGATTAAAAAAATAAATAATAATTTGTCATACAAAATTTTTCACCCAAAACCAAAATTTACACCAAAAATTTATTTATTTTTTTTTATCAAAAATCCAAATTTTCACCAAAAATCCAAATTTTTACTAAAATCCGATTTTTCACCAAAAATTCGATTTTCCACTAAAAATTCGATTTTTCACTAAAAATTAGAATCTAAATTTTCATTAAAAAACTCATTTTTTACCAATAATTAAAAAAATTTATTCATCCATAAAAAAAGTTGTAGTCGTTCAAGCCCTACAATATGGTTGAGTCAAACGCCTCAAAATAATTTTCTAACTTTTCGGAAATGGCCTTATATGGGACCAATTATAGAACGATCCTTGCGAATACTTGACACTATGATTTTTGGTTATATAAAACCTATTTGTGTCAAATAATATCTTGACACTGTTACTTATGTTGTATTTACGCAAGTTAAAGTGATTTTCGGGTCTTATATGAGAGCTATGCTTAATTATAAACTGATGAAACTTTGGTATTCTTATTCTTATATAAAATTTATTTGCATAAAATTGTATTGAAATAGTGGCAGAAATGAGGCATTTATGATTATTAAATACCTATTCCTGAGAAACATTTTCATGGGGGCTAGGTGAAATAATGGACCGATCATAATAATTTCAATAGGCTCCAATTTTATCAAATTATCTTTAAAATTACGACTTATTCTTTGTGCAAAAGTTTTTCGTGGACAGACAACCAGTCAGCTGTCCAGTCAAGCAGCCTGTCAGATGAACGGACATTTAGTTATTTCAATCGGAGAAAAACAATTTATCCTGTCATTGATGCCAAATATTTATCCGAAACTAAAAATAACTTATTATCAGAAAAGTTTTCACGATTAGTAAAAATATGAATTACATTTTTTCGAACAATAGAATTTATTGCTTTCTTTAACTCAACTAATCGACAAAGCTAAATTCAGATTACGCAAATATTTGACACAAAGTGTTTCATCGTGTTTTCCCGCAATTTTTGCGACTAAATACAGAGTTGCATTTTTGTTCACATAATGCTCATTTATTTGACGTTTGATGCTATCAAATATCGTAAAATAAGAGTAGGGGGAAAAATATTTTAAGCCTGTTCAGATTAAATGCAAATAATTTACTTAAAATTATTTAATTAAACACACAACTACTTTAATTTTTTTTGACGTTAATTATTAAATGAATTTATAGTTATTAAATGAATTTATAGGAAAATCTTATGTTTTATTTTGTTTTAAACAATTTAAAATAATTTTCTAAGAGAATTTCGGAATACGTGGATATCAAAGAAATGTTTGTAGCGTTTTCATTTAATATAAATTGAAAATGCTTTCTATTTTAAATACAAATATTTATAAAATTTACAAAGCAAAATATTTAGATAATAAAGGAAATACGTACTATTTTTAATCGATTGTTTCCTTTTCTCGTCATTTACAAAACTGCTCCGTCTTCACAAAACAACACTGTTTTGTTTGCACGCCTCTTTCAGCTGTATAAGAAATAACAAGTATTATTATGTAGGGTCTACACGAGAGAATATTCTATTACTACGTTTATACGAAACCTCTTGCAGCCCATCTATACGTAATATAATATTTAAGATTTTTCTGTCAGAGTGTGTCAAATTCGTTCTCTGAGAGAATTATTTCACGTGCAGATTCAAATATTAGTATTATAAGATGTATTATGAGACTGTTATGATGAGATTTCTCTATACAACTATCTTATAAAATGAACTGTCAAAAAATACACATATACGAAAGTTTGCGCGGGTGTGTGCATGTGAATTTTTAAAATTACTGAAAAACAATTTTTTTTTTTTTTTTTTTTTTTGTAAATCTTTTTCCTTTTAGTGTTTATTTTACATGTTAAAAAACATTTTTATAAAAATTATGCTAAAAAAGTGCGAATTTCTTAACTAAAAAGGACATGTTTACTCTGTGACTGATTGAAAATAATGATATCTTATAGGATTTATTACAATACGTGTACCCCTTATTTAAGATTTAACATAATATAAACAAAATGGTTACTCTCTTCTGCCGACATATTAGATCAGCGTTAATATCAGATGTAGACCTGGAGTTACTCGCAATTAAAAATAATGTAATATGAAAATTTTTCTGTATAAACGGTGAGTTAATATTTTATTTGCAAATTAGTAACTCACGAAATCTAATCGTTATTAGTAAAAGTAATTGCCAATAATGAGAACGATGTTGCCACTTCCTTTTACGTTCATAGACTTTTCTATGAACGTATATATTGTGCCAGATGGCACAACAAAAAGGAGAAGATATTTCTTTATGCAATTTGCGAATAAACAGTGAGTTATTTATTTGCAATAATTGTGCGTATAAACGTAATATATCATAACAAGTAACAAAACATCGGAAGAGCTACAGCAATTTTTTTCTTTTATTTTATCAGCAAATATGGGAACACGTATATAAAATTTTATTATAATAAAACACTTTTTTTTGCTTTTCGTCGAGGTATTTTGTCACAATTTAATATTAAATTTTCTTTTTTTTAAATTTCACTGTATCTTGTGTTATTTTTGCTCCAAATAATTAATTAATTGAGATTGCCATGAAGAATTGAGCATCTTCTTAAAAAAAAATAAAATAAAGGTAAAAAATCAACAATAAAATGACGCTTGATAGCAAAAGAAATTTATTTTCGCTTGAGCTGTAACAATTATATCATAACGCTCAATAATATAAATAAATTTGGTCCACACATGATAAGTTCTTATCATGATAAGAATTTGACATTTGTTTGTTAGAAAAATAGGCTAAATAATAAAAAATATTAATATATTGAACGTTTCATTTAAAAAACTATATTTTAATAGATAAAATACAAATTGATCTCTCTTTTTTTCTTTTTTTTTTTTTTTTTTTTTTTCTTTGTCAATTTTTTTTCAACTCAATCCTTCCAAGACGTCACCTGTTGTTTGTCGCTGTTTGATCTTACATTCATTTTGTAAGATCAAACAAAAATTCGCTCAAAATAGAAGCAGCAATATTCACATCAGCACCATTTATGTTTAAGGGCAAATAGTTTTGTTTGGCCAAAATCAGCTGTTATCTTATTTGAATCGTAAAAATATTTCGTGTCAAATATTAGAGTAATGTGAACTTAGCATTTGATAACTGCTATCTTAGTAATCCTAATTTCAAATTTTTACAATTATGACTAATTAACCTAATATACCCTTCTCCTGAACAATAATCTAGTAGGGTATAAAAGAGCTTTAATATTATTTTAGCAGCAAATAAAGATTGTGTTGTTGTTATTATTAAGTTTTTATTGTAGTGATATTTCGCGTGACTAGAGTTTAGTACGAGCATAGAACCTCTAGCCGAAGAGTAAAATAGAGTTGAATTTTACTATTATTGTCTTTTCTATTTTTGCTATGAGTACGAGTAATAATAAATTGCATTAGTATTAGCAATGGTGGTTGGAAATTACAACAAATATTTATAGTAGTAGTAGTAGTAGTAACAACCAACGGTAGTTGTTAGTAAGTATTAGTAGAAGCTATTTAAATAGAATACATACTAATTTTGTTGTTGCAAACATTATACTAAAAAATAACAACATTTTCAACCACCAAATAGATTTACAAAAATACACAGAGAAAAAAAAACATTTACAACTAAAGGTTTTTTATCGGTTGATTATAGCAAAATATACGTCTATAAACAATAACAATAAAGAAAAAAAAAACGCTCTAAGAAATTTATTATTTCATACATATACAACAGGGCTAAAAACAAATACAACAACAATATTTATTGTTAAAACAATAAACGAGACAAGTTAAGAGTAAAATTCACATTAACAACGGCAACGAGTCGAAAACAAAACGTGAACAGAAAAGGTTGATTTTATTAATATAAAAATACGTTTTTCCTAGAGAATAAAATTTATTAATAATATTAAAAAAATAATAAGAAAATTTTACATAAAAAAATATATTATTAATTATAAATTCTATTCAAAAAAATTAATGCATTAAAAAATTATTAAAAATTGTGAGGAATACGTTTGATGTAATTTTGAACAAAAAGAATTATTAAGAGCATAAAATTTATAAAAAAAAAATCTAAACAAATTTAAGTGTTGTAAAATATGTAAATAAAATGTGTTTAATATACATAAAAAATAAATTCATATATTTGCCAAAAGACAAATAAATAAATTAATAAAATTAATAATAAATAAATAAAAATGAATTTAAATAAATAAATTATGTGCATTGAAAAATAAAATAATAAGAACCAATAAGAAAATTACAAAATTTATTAATTATTCCAGGAAAAGAAATATAAGTTCTTTTACACTAGCACCACGGTGCAGGCCAAGATCTTGCAAACCTTTTTCTTTTTCATTGAGTCTTAACATTTCTGTTTGAGTTTGTTAACTCCACTGTTAGTTCTATGGAAATTATATTCTATGAAACAGTCTATGAACGAATTTTTTGAGGCAATTTTGAATAAATAATATTTTTTGTAAAATTACATTTATTTTCAAAAAAAAAATAAATAAATAAATAAAATAAAAAAATTAATTTTTTTCCCAAGAAATAAAATCCACAAGTACATGTACATGATCTTGTAATAGTTTTAGATTGAAAATAAGTCATAAGATTCATATTAAGTTTTGTCAACTTCAGAACTAGTTCTACGGAAGTGTAACCAGATTTTGGAATCACTTACTATTTTCATAAAGTGTGCGTTCGAATAAAACATAACACAAAATTTTCGTAATACGAGTAACACTTACTGCCGTTAATTTTAAATATCTTTCTTGATCATAATATCTGCTAGAGGCATATCGATTTTTTTTTTTTTTTAGTTTATTAATTTATTAACAAAAAGTTTGTCTCAGCGTCGTATGACATTGTTGAGGCGAGTTGGCATTTAATTTTATCAAATAATAAATTAATTATGATATTATTCAACATTTCATATAAAGTTTACATTTTTTTTTAATTATTACATTAAAAGCATTTCTAAATTGTTTAACAAATGCTCCTGTAAAGAGAATTTAAAAGTTGAAATTTGTTCAATATTTCCTAGATTTTGTGGTAAACTATTCCCAATATATTCAATTCTTTGCTTTGTAGTTTCGAGTCTGCATCTTAACACTCTTAAATTTGAGCTACTTCTTCTGTTGATAGCTGTTTGATTTATTCCAAAAGATATTGTATTGTGACCAATATTCCGCAATGCTTTAAATATAAAGACCAGCAATTGCATTTTATAAAGCCCAAATATAGGTAAAACAATTTTTGAAACATGTTTGTATAAAGAAATGCTTTGTTTTGTACCATTTGCAAATTTTTAAGTTTAGTATTATTTTTAGAACCATATACTAACACTAAAAAATTTAGATGGCTTTGAATGGATTAAATTTATTTTTAAATTTGTACAAAAATCCAATAACTGGAGATATTCTCGATTTCAGATTTTGAATGTGCATATTCCAAGATAAATACCTTATCGATTGACTTTCAAATACTTCTTCACCATCCTCATATATATACTAAAATTACCAGCGTTATTATTCAGGTAGGGCTTAAAACTTAGAACTTTATTTTTTTGATTTTAACCAATTTATTTAGCCTTGAATATTCAAAAATCAATGCTGCATCTCTTTCCATATATACTTTAAAAGCTGTTTCATATTTATACTGATAGAACAAGGATATATCATCGCTATACATATAAATCTTTCCAGAGAGTTCACATAAATTATAAACAAAAGTGGACCCAGAACACTTCCCTGCGGCACATCATGCTTAACATCACCAAGAAAACTTCGACTTCAATTTATTTCCACGTATTGCTTTTTATTTGTTAAATAACTCTTAAAAAGATTTAACTCTCGACCCATGATTCCATAATATTCCAATTTTTGTAACATTTTTTATGATCTACGAGGTAAAGGCTTTTGAAAAGTCGTAGAAAATACAGCATTGAATTTTTTAAATTCGGTTGTTTGTCCAAATGTACAAAACAAATTTTGATTTTTTTTTTCAACTTTTTTTTTTTGAACTTAGGGCCTGTGTGAAAGGATAGGAAATTTCTAAGGTAAAAAATATTTTCACTATGGTGGGAAAAATTTTTATTTCTGCTGTGTGAAATGAAAGCTTTGTAAAATATTGACAAATCGAATTTGTATTATTAAAAAATTAAAAAATAAATTTACAAGCAGAAATACAAAGAAAAATTAAAAAAATATATATATATATGATTACAAAAACACAAAATGATTCGTTTACATTTTAGAAGGCAAAACTTCTCTTTGAAGTAATTTTTTGTGCATGTTCATTTACTATATGAATAAATGCATTTGAAATCTTAAAATTAAATCTAAATTTTCTAAATATTTTATATTTTTAAAGTATTTTCCATGAAATTTAAAAAGTCAAAAATTTAAATACATTTGTCAAAAGTTTTGCTAGCCTTATGAGTTTGTAAAATTTTATTCATTACAGCTAAAAATCTACTAACATGCACACTTTTCTATTGTTTCACACAGGCTCTTACCTGAAAATGTTGATTGGGTAAATTTTGACAAAAGTATTATTACATTTCACAAGAACATAAAGAGTGCGATAAAACTTGGTTCAGAAAAAATATTAAAGCTTTAGTCAATCAAAGCTAAAAAAGAGAGAAAGCTGAGAAGAACTCTAAGGCAAAGAATGATCAAAGCACCTCAATAATAAAAAAAAAAAACAAAAATTTTTTCAATAATTTTTTATGTTCCGAGATACGAGTTTTGTATACCGAATAATCGAGAAAATCTAATAATCATAGCTAATATTACAAATAAAAATAACTTGCAAATAAAAAACTCACTGTTTATACAAAAATTGCATAAAAAAATATATTTTCTTATTTGTCGTGCCGGATGTTAAAAATAATTCTATAAAAAAAAAATTAAAATATCTTTATCTCTATTGATTCAAAAGTTACAGAGTTTTGGACGATGAAAAACAATTCTGAGCCACTTCTTTTTACGTTCATAGAATTATTTTTAACATCCGGCACGACAAATAAGAATATATTTTTTTATGCAATTTTTGCATAAACAGTGAGTTTTTTATTTGCAAGTTATTTTTATTTGTAATATTAGCTATGATTATTCGATTTTCTCGATTATTCGGTACACAAAACTCAGAATCGTTTTTCATTTTGAATCAATAGAGATAGAGATATTTTAATTTTTTTTTTTTTTTTTTTTGATGGAGAGACATTTTTTGTTGAATTTTTAATTTAATTTCATTAAAATCGGTTCAGCAGTTTTTGAGAAATTTAAGGCTAAAGCTGAACTTTCAACTTTTTTATATATAGCATTTACTATGAAAATGCGGATTTTTGTTTTTTGAATCAGCTTTAATTATAACAAAAATTTATAAGCAGATAAAAATAATATTTTGATAATACCCAGAATAATTTTGTGAACAGCTTCCTAGTTTATCAATTCTAGAATTGATTGTTTTTGGACAAAAAAATTACGATTTTTTTAATGTTAATTTTGTTTTACATTTAAATAATTTTAGGGACAATAATATTTATTTTTTATAATAACTAAAAGTTTTTTAATATCTATTTTATTTTTTACTTAAATAATAATAAGAGAAAATTATAATTATTATTCATTTAGCTGGAAAATAACCTGTAAATATTCCATATTTAGTTATATTATATTGTCTCTATTCTCTAGCAGCCCTTTTTTTCTTCATCTAAGACCCGATGTTCTACTTTCCATTGACTTCGAATACTATAGATGAGCGGATCTGACATTACTAGTAATATATTAAATATATCTTCATTTGTAGAATTTCGTGATATTTTTCTGGTATTGTGCTCTCTATAAAGTCTGTAGTCCTTATTCCTTTTTTCCTGGACTTCGTTTGAAAGATCTCTAGGTGATACTAAATAATTTTTAATGACATCTTCTCCATAATAAAGGATTTTGTGTATTTGGTTGTATATATTTCTGCAGTTGCCTTCGCATTCTTTATAGCTAAAGCTCTCCATGTTTTATAAAAATTTTAAAATTTGATTGTTATTGCTTAGATATACGAGTATTATAGCAACTGAGTTTCGAATACCACAGACTTTTCTCCTTTTCTAAGATTACGTTATGCTATGTTCCTAGGTAGCATAAAAAGTGCTAAAAACAGGTAAAATACTTCAGATACCTAGCACAACTTATATGGCTTGGTGTATTTATATTTGAGCCAAATGACCAGGTAAAATAGAAGTAGAAAATTTTTGGGAGTAATTTTATTCAGATGGTTTTCGATAAGTACAAAAGCGCATATGGGGTTAAAGAGGATGCTTCGAATTTCTTTTGGTAGTAAAATTTGTTTAACACCTTTTGACCCTCCAAAGTTCTCTTCCACTAAAATTCAAATTTTACTAAAATATAGTACCTGAGAAAATATTTAATAACACAGCAGGTATAAACGGTACAGTGACACATCATATCATTTCTTAAATCCTACCAATATAACAGAAATGCAGCCAATTATCATTAATAGTTAGCGAATAATGATAACTTGCTAATGATCAAATTTTCAAAAATCACATTTTGTTTATAAAACAACTTAAAATATTTGTCTTTAACAGCATGACATGCCAACAATTACCATTATTTTGATCTATTTTTTTTTTAGTTTCAATATGTTTACTATTGAATGGCATTAAAATTTTGGAATTCGCTGTTAACAAAAAAATGCACTTTTGGCCACTTCAAGTCACTTATTTGCAATTAGTTTCACTAATCACGATTAGTTTTCGTGAGTTACTAACATAAAATATTAACTCACTTTTTATACGGAATTAGAAAATCTTTTGTCAAGGCAAACGTCAAAATCAATGCTAATTTATGCCAGATGGAAACAGTTCCACAAAAACAACAATAAAGCTAATACATTTTTTATGTATGCGTTTTGACAGCTTTAACAACCAAAATAGTTATCAGCTGTTTAAATGAGGTTACCTTGTATAGATTCGCACTGATTTTGACGCTTGTCTTGATAGAAAATTTGCTTATTACCTAGTGTCTACATTAGGCAAATTTATATCAAAACAAACGTCAAAATCAGTGCGAATATATAGAAGGTAACCTTAGTTAAACAGTTGATTATTATTTTGATTGTTACAATTGTCAAACTGCATATATAAAAAACAATAATAAATACGCCATATTGTTGTTTTTGTGCAGCTGTTGCCACCTACCACAAATTCGCGTCTATGTTATAGACACTACGTTAATTGCGAGTAAGAGGTGTATATAAACGTAGTATAAGAGTGCCATAAAAAGACATGCAACAGTGTTTTTAACATTTTCTGGTCAGATTTAGAATTTTGTCGTTACAATAGAAGCACCCAGAATTAGGAATGTTATTTTAGTCCCACAGAGTATTACTTATTTAAACAATGTAGAATTTAGGCAATTGTAAAGGAATTAGATACAAGTTAAAAGCAGATTTAAGAAGGCCCCAGCAGTGCTCAATTATGATTATTAATTTTATATTCTTACAGAGAGATACCGCGAAAAAATACTAAGCATTTCTGCTTAGAGATATCCGTCCATATATAAATCTTGTAATTAAACTTTACGAATATATATCCAAAAATGTGTATTTCTTTTAATATTTTGTATCAGTGACTATTCTATTACAAAGGTTAATATTTTTGGTTTTGATAAGTCTGTGTTAACTTAATGATATCCGTCCATCTGTCTGACTTGCTTTGAATGACGCAATTTTACAATTTTTTTCAGAAGTAATACCTAAATAAAATAATTTAGTTAGCAACAAATTTGTATTAAAATAATATATCAGAAAAATCTCTAGAAGAAATGCTGTAGGTAGTTGATTTAGTTTTAATACTAACTTATACCGTACATCTTTTATTAAAAAAAAAAAACATGTTATGTTTTATTTGAACGCACACCTTATTTATTTGATCCTGTCTATCTCGGATTAAAAAAAAAGAAACGGCTGAAAATTTTCAAGTTTTTTTTTCAATTTTCATATTTAATTTCGAAATGAGAAATTTTTATTTTCGGAACACAAATCTTGCATACGCTTTCTACTTGGCCTTAAAGATGTCTGTCCTTCCGTCTGGCTGTTCGACCAAGTGCACCTTGTGGACAAAGACCAATATTCACAAGTTTGAAAATAATTTAAAATTATTTGGCATGTTGTATAATTTGTTTATAAGGATGTAGCATTATTTCCATTATTTAATTCTTTAATAATATAATTGATTCAAAGGCACTTACTGCTGCGATTTAAGGATGCCTGTATGGTTGCCAGATCGCATATATAAACCTTGTAAGCAAAGTCATAATCGCAATTTTGAGCACAATTTAATAATATTTATCATATGGGAATTTTATAATATATTATTCCAATTATTTCATCGTTTTAGTGTACAATCGATGCAAAAACTCTTGCTGAATCCATTTAAGAATGTCCGTCCTTGTAACTCTCTTACTACGCAAATCTTGCGCACAAAGTCCTGAAAGCAAGATTGAAGACGATTTTTCTATTTACTTAGATTTTAAGATTTTAAATAAAACTACACTTGACTTTTATTTAAAAGGCACAAGTATAAAGTCTAAATATCTGCCTTTAAATATGTGTATCCAGAGACTCAGAAACGCTTTTTGTGTCGTCTGGTTGTCAGACCATATAAAGATTGTAAATAAACTTCTGATCCCAACAAAAATTTAATCATATATATTTTAATTTAATCATATATATGCCACAAGTGACTAGTTTGAAAAAATTAAGAAATATTATTCTAATTATTTTACATACTGTATGGTGTGCAAGTGTCTCGAAGGGAATTTCTGCTTAGAGATATCCGTCCAACCGTCCGTATGTAAATCTTGTAATTAAACTTTACAAATATATATTCAAAAATGTATATTTCTTTTAATATTTTGTATCAGTGACTATTCTATTACAAAGGTTAATATTTTTGGTTTTAATAAGTCTGTGTTGACTTAATGATATCCGTCTATCTATCTGACTTGCTTTGAATGACGCAATTTTGAAGAAAATTTATTAAATATCACGAGTAATCATTCTAGTACAAGCTACATAATTACTCGTATTCAGTACTTGATTTTATCTAGTTTTAGTATTTTGCAGAATAACAATATTATAGGGTACCTTAAGGTCGGGCGAGAAACATTTTGTATTTAGTTTTTTTTTTTTTTTTTTTTTTGTCTTTTGAAATCTTTGTCAATATATTAGTTAAGTAATTTTGCTATAGGTATTTCAATTTTTCTACATCTTACCTGAAATCCATCTTTCCGCTTTTTAATCTTATCAATTTTTTTTTTTTTTTTTGTACTTTTACAAGCAATTCCATGCATTTCAAATCTAATCATGGGTGCTAACAATATATTTGCCAATTTGTTAAAGGGAAAAATACATAAATAATATGTATCGTTAGCTAAAATGCAAATGGATCAACTAACTAATATTAAAAAAAAAATTAATATACCTATAACGAAAACTGATTGAGTTTATATAATTAATGCTAGTTTTTTTTTCAAATTACTACGTTTATACGGCAGCTGCTTAAAAATTCAAAAACAAATCAACTGTTTATTCAATAGATCTATATATATAAAAATAAAATATGTTTGTCTGTTGTCTTATAGACTCCTAAACGACTGAAACGATTTTCTTGAAATTTTTACAGTAACATCACATGAGCCCCGAAAATAAAATAGGCTACTTATTTTTTCGATAGGCGCAGGCGATACCAATATTAAGTATCGGATATCTTAAGAGCCGCTGCGCCCATTTTCTTGAATTTTTGTAGTAGGATCTTCTGAGCAACAAAATTGAAGTAAGATAGCTGCAGGGTAGTGGTACCCCCCCATAGGACGCTAATTTTTAATATCGCATATCTTAAGAACTGTTATAGTGAGAATGTTCAAACTTGGTAGGAGTTACCCTTATGATAATCTACATCTTTGAAAATTAAAATAAAGGGATTAGACGCACATATTAAACATCGCGTAACTGAAGAACTTGGTTAAAGCCATTATAATGGAAAACTATAAATTTCAAAATAAAAATGAGTAGACAGAGGAGGAGCTATACCCCCATAGATAGAAAATATTTTGTAAAAAGTGTATATTTACAAAACAAGTTGAAATACAATACGTATGTAAATAAATAAATTAAATCATAAAAAAAATATATTTGTATTTTTTCACACTTATTTTATTTTAACAGTGCAACGGGTTAAGCTAGTTACATATAAAAATAAATTTACTTATTAAATGCGTCGAATGGTAACAACACAACAAGTGTTGGCGAAATTCTTTAAACGTTTAAAGAAGTGGCATCATCTTACACTTTATTTGCAAATATATAATTTCGTTTATTGCTTTTTTTACATTACGTTTACTACGTTTACACCATTAAAAGTTTACTATCTCAATCTTTTTTGGAAATTTACAAATATTTTATTACAAATATTTTATATAATGTTTGTTAGGACCATTTGCATTTAAAGCGACTATATATTGTATGTACCTGTTGCAAGTGTCTTTCTTATCTGTTTAACAATTTTTTTTTTTTAAGATAAAGATAATAGTTTGTTTTATACTTGTACTTGTATATTTATCTCTACATATATACTTCTATTGTTTAAAAATATTTTTGTATTTATCCATTACAAAAATTATGAAAAAAAAAATAACAGAAAAAAAATTCTCACAATTACAATATAATGAAATAATAAAGTGAAAAAGTTAACAAATACTCGTAGTTTAAAAAAAATTAACAGAAAAAACTCAAACAAAAATAAACTAAAAGTTTTTTTAATATTTTCCTCAAATCTTTATAGTGTTATAATAATAAATTTTTAAAAATTTGCTCAAAAAAAAGGAATATTTTTACAAAAGTGAAAATTAAATAGTAATTAATAAATTATGGATACCTTATGATTTATATTTGAAAGAACTAATATCTGAATCCAAACAAATATAAAAAAGGTAAGTTTAAATATTAAATAAGTTCTGTTCAAATTTCCTTTGATGTGCTGTATTTAAATTCCAGATCTAAACTTAATTTGAACAAAAGATCTATAAATAAATGACTCTCAAAATTTAAAGAAATTGAGTTCTTTTTAGGGTTCTTTAGAAAGCCCAAAGAAGAACAAAAAAAAAAATAAAATACAAATAGAATATTAAACAATCTAATTAAATGTAAAAAAAAAAAAAAACTTTCGAATATTAATTTTTTCTTAATAACTAATACATACATAATTAAAGAAACGCAGCGCATACACTTACATTGTATTTAACGTTAGGAATGTCTGATCATGAAATAGTTCAACATGATACCCAGTCTGGCCTTGAACATGACAACGGTTTTCAATATGAGAATGCAAAAATACAACATGTAATTGCGCATCAGACAAATAATAATATTTAGAAATTCCACAATTCATAAATAAACAAAAATTCCTGGGGATAGGATTTTTACAAAAATTTGCGCATAAAGTTAACATTTAATGGAAATCTGGTATATGAATACGTTAAAATTTCTAAAACAGCATTCCATTTATGAATTACAGTTTTGGAATTTTATAACATAGAAATAGATTAAAATAGAAATTTTGATACAAAAAAATAAGTTAATCTCAGAAGCGTCTAATGCAGTGATCTGTATCTATATCCATCTGAGGTCGAGTGCTTTTCGGCATTTCAAATGCACAACACAAACGTCAACCAAAATAACAACAAAGAGTTTACAAAATAGAAAATCATTCAGTTTTATGTTGGACTTCAAGAATGTGTGCAAAATACATTCGCAATAAATAGCATAAGAAAAGAAAACACACCAACACATTCAAATTTTATTTCCTCTTTTTGTCGATAAATAGTCTAGTGTTAAAATCGTTGGACTGGCTTTCATCTTCATTGAAATATCTTTCAGAAAGGTGTAAAGTATGTTCTTAAAGAAAATTGTTATTTAGAGTAAAATAATCAAGGGATTCGAACAAAATGGGACAAAATGTTGTCAGATTAAAAAAAAATAAAAATAAAAATTGTACCAGGATTTTGTAAAATTTTGGATAAGAAAATTAAAAATATTTTATATTGTTTAATATTCCCATTTCGAATTGTTCCCTTCTTCGCCTGGGTCAAATTTTATGTAAATCAGACCAGACAAATGGAAACTACAGATTTATTTCAAAATATTTCTATTCTGCCCACTGTATATTTTCAAAATTTATAATCATTTTTATTACAAATATACAAAATTCAATGTTTTTTATAAATTTTGAAAATAGAACACTAAGTTCGAATTTTTCAAACATAGCGTAAAACTTAAATATTTTTTCAGGTTTATAAGTTATTTTCTATTTTTAAATCTATTCTATATAATTCGAATATGAAAAATTAAGTTAAAATTTTTCGAAGATGATTAGAATTTAAAAGAAAAACAGTTGACTTAGTTTATTATATTTATATTTTCAAACTTTAAGTATTTTTATAAATTTTTAAGAATTTGTATAAATTCGAAATTAAGTTCGAATTTTTCCTATATAACCTTAAACTATAAAAATCAATATTTTATAGACTTTTTTTCATTTTTATAATATATTTTAAATCTTTAAACTGTTTTTTAAAAGTTTCAAATATTTAATATTATGTTCGAAATTTTCGAACATATCTAAAATTTATAAAAATTAATAATATATTTTAATAATACTAAATTTAAAAGCATTTTTTCAAAATTTGAGCTTTTTTATAAATTTCGAAACTTCATATTATGTTTAAATTTTTCGCAAATGGCAAAAAAATATTTTAAAAATTAATGTTTTATTAAATTTATGCTAAGTTTGAAAATATATTTACAAAATTAAAATTGAAGCTAAAATTGAAAAGAATCCATGTTTTATGGCATTCCTTTTTTTAATTTTTGTAACGAGTTTTATATTTAGAAACGTTTTTCGAATATTTATAAATGTTTAAAATTAGTTTTGAAATTTTCGAACATAGCATTAAATTATAGAAATAAATGTTACACAACATGTTTGTTAATATTAAAAAAATTTTATCAAAATTTAAACTTTTTTCTGAAGTTCAAGTATAAAAAATTAAGTACGAACTTTTTGAACATAACGCCAAAATATAAAAATTAATTTTTTATAGGATTTCTTTTTTTAATTTTTATTAAGTAAAATCTTTTTTGAAAACTATTTTAAAAGTTAAAATGTTAAAAAATTAATATTTTCATCATTTATGTTTATAATAAATTTTTAAAAATTAAGCATTTTTGTAAATTTTGAAATTTTTAATTAAAGTTCAAATATAATCTAAAAATATGAAAATTAAATTGCTATTACATTTGATTTACATTTAGTAATATATTCTGAAAAATTTAAGCTTTTTTATAAAGCTCGAAAGTATTAAATAATGATTGAATTTTTGGAACGTAGACCAGAACTAAAACAGTAATATTTTAGCAAATTTTTTAATTAATATTTATTGAGTAATTCCATTTTAAATTTAAAAATTTTTACCTCTTTGAAAACTTCTCTGTAGGAAAGGCTTCCTACCAAAAAAATATAAAAAAAAATTAAAGATGGACTTTTTTAAATACACGTCACTAAAGAAAATTCTTACAAACAAAGATATTAATATAAATATTTTCAGAATTTTTATATGACATTTTAAAGCACAAGCTTTGACAAATCTACTGCAAAAAAATTATTTTGATAACTTTTATATAACAAATATAGAGTTGCCATAGTTCTCAAAATAAAAATTAGAAAAATTCATTTTACATGCCTCTGTATCCTCTTCTACACATGTACCAAATTTTATCTAAATCGGTAACAAAGGGTCAAAATTTTTTAAATTTAAAATGAAATTACTCTATTATGGAATTTCTTTTAGCCTTTTTTTAAAAGTTTGAAAATGTTGTTTGTACTTCGAATTTATCGTGGAAATGATTTTGAGCTCAAATTATTAAAATTTAATAATTTATAAAATTTATGTTAGTTTTAAGCTTTTTTTAAGTTAAACAATTTTTAATTAAGTAGAATTTTTTTAAAAATATTTTAAAATTATAAAAATCTCAGTAATGAGAATATTGTTTTAATTATTTTTTTTTAATTTCTATGTAATAGTTCTAGACATTAATAAATTTTCCATATAATTTAATTAAAGTTAAAATAAAAAAAAATTCCTTTCATTTTGTTACCGACTTTGTTCTAAACCGCTTGTTATTTTTTTTTTTTTTTTTTTTATTTTAACATTTTATTCAACAAACAAAAATTCCTTGCAAAATACTATCATTTGTAACACATGACAAATAATATTGAAAAAATTTAAAACTAATAAATGATTGAAAGCCGCCACAAAAATTTTTTCTATTTATATAATTTTTTTTATTTTTTTTTTATTCTTTCCCATTTTTATTTAATTTGCCAGACATTTTGACACTGAAATCGATGGCGTGCATAGATTTTTAATAAAAACTAAAATTTAAACAAAATATGTTTTGAGTTGTTAAAAAAAAAAAAAAAAAAACTATAAATTGTAATATTTAATTACTGGTGACAAGTAATAATTTATACATAAATGAATATATTTATTTATTGATAATAAAAGGTTAAATGCTAAATTAAATTAAATTAAATAGTATTAATATTAAGATAAACAAAAAAATTTGGGGGTAAAAAGAACAAAAAATTAAATTAAAAATCATAAAATTCTAATAAGAAGCAGTTCAATAATATTTATTATTCAACTATTTATATATAAATCTAAATTAAGACCTATTATCTAGTGCATTTAAGCAAATATTTTATCTAAAACTTATTCAACCAAAAAGTTCAATTAACTAATTCAATATTAAAAAACCTTTAAAGTTTAAATTTAAATAAAATGTTTATAAAATATTATAGAGACAAAACTTATGTTAAATAAATTATCACTTTTAATTTTTGACACTTTCTTTAACTATTAATAACATAAATATCTTCTGGATAACCACTAAAAAAACTTCATAAATACATATGTGTATTTATAAGCATTTCTTATTGATGTTCGAATATATGTAGAGGCATTTAGTCACCCAACATCTGCATTATTAAGTGCATTTCAAGAGTTTGTTAAACATATTTGTTTCCAAGAAATTACTGAAAATATGCACCAATTTATTTACAAATATATTTTGTATTTCTTTTTTTAATGGACAAACCTCAAATACATTTTAATAAAAAACACATTTAGGCACAAAAAAAATATGGAAAACTTTTCCAATCTGAAGTTTATACTCATAAAAAATTATAGGAATTGCTGAATAGGTTTAAGACGACTTTTAGATTACCCTAGTAACAATTACACCACGGTCAGACTGGTCAAATTAGGACTATGAAAGAAAAAATCCGTGCACACTTCAAGCCTTGAAACTTTAACTATACGTGAAAAAAAAATAGTTCTGTTTACATTTATGCTAAATGCACGCAGAGAAAAAACATGGTTACAGCATTATCACTACAACAATATTATGTTCTCATTGTTAATTTTCTTGAATTTCAATAACTCTTTGTTCATGATAACAATGTTTTTATTTAAATATATACTCAATTAATGTTTATACTCAATAAAAATTTTAATATGGTTAACTGCAAAAATTATATGTTTTTAAATATTTTTACCAGAAACAAAATTTTATTAATATGAAAAATATTATTACTTCTACAGTCATTAAATATTTGCGGTCTTCTTCTTTGTTCTTAAACAATATTCTGTTTTTAAAACATATTAATATTATTATTCCCATGATATTAAAATGTTTCAAATAAATATGTATAATACTTATCCTTTTCACAAACTTAGTGAAAAAATTCAATACTTGTTTTTGTTTCTATTGTTTGTTTTCAAATTTCATTGTAATTCTCATTTAGTTTATATACGAATAAATATAAATAGACAAGGTTTAAATATACTCGGTGTGATTCAAGCAATATAAGATATTGAGTAAATACTATTAAAGGTTTTAGTTGAAAAACATATCTTGCATTTGATATATATATATATATATATATATATATATATATATTTCAATAAAAATTTATAAAAAAATAAAAAATTATAAAAATAGTAAGTTTATTGATACATTTTATTTTGAAATATGATAAAACGGAATAATATTAATATGATAAAATGGAATCATAATATGACAATGTGATATAATAATATAATAAGAATAATAATATAATAACATCAAATCATAATCTGAGAGAATGGGATTATTATCCCATTCTATCTGTAGTAAGATTGTTCAATTATATGTAAAGCTAGAATTCTAACATAGAAAACAAACCACAAAAACGGACACAATATGGCAAAATGGAATCATACTAATTATTACTTATAATCATTTCTATTTTTCGCTATGATCATATGTTCCTATCATAATATTTTGCTCTTAGATTATGGTCACTACAACTATATTTTTTCTCTGCCTTTGCTAACTATGTGCTAAATTTTGTAGTAATAGCTTAATTAGTTTTTCTTAAAATAAAAATTTAACAAAATTTATGCAAACGCATAATTCAAATTTATAATCAAAATACATGCCGACCATATAAAACAAAAGCTACCGAGCAGATGTGTTGGAAAATTCAGTTTTTTTGAGTCATAAAAAATATAGAGTTCATGATCACCGAAATGAATCCTGATAACTGAAGAAAAATTGATTTACAGACTGTAGGATTGCGGACAAAATAATACGAATTTTAAAAGAAAATCTCTATTTTTCTGGAGCAGTGTGACTCATTCTTTAAATTACTCTGTATCTTTTATCAGAAAAGTAAAAAAAAATGTGATGACAAAAGAGAAGACGAAAATTGTTGAAATTTTTATATTTTTTTCCCAAAAATATGAATACTGCCTAAAGGGTGATAAAAGTACATACTGGCTGACATTTTACAACATCCTGGTCATGAATTATACATTAAAGATGTTATTGGAAGATGATATCAGATAAATATCGTGTAATAAAGTCGAAATTATCGAACAAATTTATTGGTCTGTCAAGACATTTGTGCATGTGAGGAAAAAAGTACTTCATTCATAAAAAGTTACACTATTAACAGACATATCTTCATATTATTAGAAAACACAACGAATGGTAGTTTGTTTGGTCTCATCTATATTTTCATTATTACAATAAAAAAGTAACTGAGTAGTATAAAACAAATGGTACTTCTATGTTCCGAAGCAGGCTACAAAATTCTCTAGAACTCAGTCCATAGTAATAAAAATTTTAAAGAATTAAACCCATTGGTTTCATTTTTGTAAGCTGAATTGTATACACAAAATTTTTCGTGCGCAGTCCTTTTTCGAAGAGTTTATTAAAATATTTTCTAAGTAGTTTAAATCACAGCTAAAATTCCGATACTAAAATAACCTAAAACTATATCCGATAAAATACCGTTACCGAAATAAAACAAATTATCGTTACCGCTAAAATACCATTACCGTTATTACACAGTTTGAGAAATAATAATTATTTTCACTGAAATTAATATAAAACTTGTAAGGTCATGGTTTTTCCAATCTGACCTTTTACTTGTCTTCACTTTATATTTCATTAAAGTGAAGCGAATTCTGAAAAATTTCTGAAACAACAGTTATCCTTAAAATACAATTACCGAAATAACTACGAATACCGTTATCGGTATTTCGATCTATAGCAAAATACTGTTACCGAAATAATTCAAAATACCGTTATCGCTAATATACCCTTACCGAAATAATCCAAAATATCATTACTGTTACCTTTTTACCTTTTTGAAACGATTGTCAACCTTGAGTTTTATTTGACACAATTTTCTCTTACAAAACACTTGCAAGATCAAATAATAGATAAAAAAAATATTTGTTTTTTGTAAAACAAGTAATCACTTAATTATGATCAAATATTTCCAAGTTGGACCATCAATTCTTACATAGCAAAAAAAAGAGCTTAAAAGCTTTTTTTAAAAAGTTTAATTTCATTGAAAGAAATATTTATTTATTTAACACAACAAACCCTATGATTAACTTTTAATATCTATCATTTTGCTCATCTTCAATTGTTGCTGGGTATTAAATTGAAATTACAAAAAAAAAAAATATATATATATATATATATATATATATATATATGTATATATATATAATTTATTTTAATAATTTTGTATGCCAAAGTTGATGATTCAGAGGGTATTCTCTTGAACTATTCTCTTTACTGGCACCAGAACAGTAAATAACCCAGCAAAAAAAAGTCAATTAGATACTAAACTTGTGACCCAAAAGTAGTGGAAATTTGTATCATTTCCAATGAATTTAACATGGGCTTGTTATTGGAAGATTTTCTCTTTTTTGATACCTATTGACTGAGTAGGTAGTCATGTTCATGATGTCATGTAAAATTGATTTTTTATGTACTTTTTTTATCAATTCAAGGAAATTACTTTTAAATTTTATATAAACCAAATATTTTTTAAAAAAGTATGTATAACAAAGTTTTTCATTTGATTAAAACAGATATTATTAAGTAACAAATATTTGTAAATTTTCAATCTTTTATATCAGAAAAATTTACCTAAATTGCTTTTTAATAACATCTTAAGCACAAGAAACCGTACACTTACTGAAACTTTGGAAATAATGAAAAAGGACTACTTTAACAATTACTTCTATTTATTTTTGCTGGGTAATAACCCAAATTAAAGAAAACAAATGAATTTGTATATTTATGATTTAAAGAAAAAAAACTTACTAGGCATTTAATTTTCTGCTATATTCTTCAATATTTCTTCATTGCAATTAAGCGATTTGTTTATAAAATATTAAAAAGATTTGCATGTTTTTCTAGTAATTTTTTTTTTATAATTTATGAGACCAATACAAATTAGTCATTTCAATTTAACAGTTAAATTATTGAAAATTTTATCTAAAGATTAAGATTTACTTACATTTCTTTTTTTTATTTTAAGTTCTTTCCTCTTCAGCAAGACAGAGCAGTGTGGGGCCAATCGCAAAATTTTGCCAATAAATCTGTATCTCCTAAACTACTTTGCGTATTGAATTTAAATGTATGGGAATGGTTGTAGAGGTGGACCTAAACTTTCAAAAAAATCATTTTGCAGTTACCCTGTAATAATACGAGATAAGCTACAGGGTGTCAAAGTTGACTGTCTCGAGTATGTAAAAGTTTCAAAAAAATCATAACTTCTACAATTTAAGTCCGACTTTAAAGATTTTTATATTTCTGTAAAGCAAAAACATGCTTCCTCACCCAGGTTATCTCTTACAGTTATTTACGCTTGAAATTTGAATTTTTGACTTTGGAATAAGGGGATAAGTCATGAGATGTATATGGGAAATTTTTTTTTTTTTTATATTCTGTAATTTTTGATATTGCTGTAATTTCTAAAATTGCCATTTTTTTGTTTAAATTTGACAATTCTTTGTTAATAAGTTTTGTTTATAAAATAATTTTTTTTCTTTACAAAAATCATTTAAATTCCTCAAAAGTAAACAATATTTGATAAACTTAAACTATTCTCACGGAAATTATCTCGTGACACAAACAACACGCGCCAGTATTATACTGTGTATTACATATACGCCTAAAACATTTCAAAATAGTGAATTTTGCAAGTCTTGACACGAGCTGTCAGTTTTTAAGAACATTATATTATCTGTGTTAGAACGACCTATTTAAGCATGCTATATATCAGTGAATTGGTAAATAAGTCTATTTTTATACTCTTTTAATATTTTATAAGTTTTTGAAATTTAGACGGAGTTTTGCTTAAAAAAATATTATTTATTGGTTTTTAATTTTTTTTTTTTTTTTAGAATATTATTTATTTTTGGAAAATTGCAAAAAAATTGATTGTTGAAGCTATTTGAACGAGTTTTTCACAACTGAAAGTCTGATATTTATTTTATGCAATACATAAGAAATAATAGTAAAAGTATAATGATAATATGTCTTTTTATACAATTAAAAAAAATCTTTTGAAAAGTAGACTTTTTCAAGAAATCTGCACTTCTGCATTAGTTTTTGGCAGGGCCGATAAGCAGTTTAGTGCCTTATTGATCTAGATATATTTTGCAATTTAACAGCATCAATAAATTTTAAAAAAACTTGAGGGACATTTTTTTTAAATCAATAAACACGAATTTTTTTTCTAAAATTCGCCATTTTCGATTAATGCTGGATATAGTGTGCAAATCTAAATCAGTTTAAAATTTCTTTATTACCCATTCATGATGTCTTATCTTTGGAAATATGTAAGAAAAAAAATTTATTAACAAAACTTTAAAAAAAAAAAGTGAAAGAATTGTACTATAATTTTGTAAAAAAAAATAGCAATTTTCCATACTAATTTCAGATTGGTGATTTTGTACATTTATCACGACTAAACGAATTGACATAATCAAAAAAAATTATATTATTTCGGTTTTTATAAAAAATTATAAAATATTTTTAAAAAAATTTTCACTCATATACCTCAGGACTTATTCTTGAAAAACGAAATAAAGTCAAGGCAAAAAATCAAAAATTCTGAGTTCAAGCGTAAATATATTTTTAATTGTGATAGAGATAACTTAGGTGAGTAAGCATGTATTTTCTTTATCTCGCCATGCACTTTACAGAAATATAAAAACTCAAATTCGATTTCAAAGATTTTTTTTAACTTTTACATACTAGAGGTATTCAATTTTGACACCTCGTATTATTACAAATGATTTTTTTTTTTAAAGCTTAAGTCCTCTATTATTAGTATTTTAGTATTTTTGCGACTTAGCAAAATTTTAATTGAGAGAACCAAGCTTAAAAAAGGGTGGAAAACTTTAATTGCACTAAAAGAATTTTTGAAAAAGTGTAAATTTAACAAATTTAATTTAATTGAGAGAACCAAGCTTAAAAAAGGGTGGAAAACTTTAATTGCACTAAAAGAATTTTTGAAAAAGTGTAAATTTAACAAATTTAATTTATGGTTAATTGGTTTAGTTATGTTCATATAATTTTCCTTGTTGTCTCGCTTGAATTTTTGCTGAAGTCATTGAAATTTTGTTACAACTATTAAATAATCTAGCTATGAAAACTAAATTCTTTACACAAATACAAAAGAAATGAATTTTAGTTTACAGCTATTACGAAAAACGAAATCGGTTGTTACAAGAAAACTATATTCTTTGAGAATATAACAAAATTTTGCTTAAAAATAAAATATATAATATATATATATATATATATATATATATAAACTCTTGGACCAAATAAAGCAATTGACAACATTTTGTTGTATCTGATTTGCAGTTTCCTGAAAGCAAATTAATTGAAATAGCTCACATTTATGTCTTATATGCTTATTACAACAATAGTGTTATAATAAGCGTATTTATGCTCAATCATTTTAGTTAGATTAATATAATTTTTCTTGATATCCCAATCGAATTTTTGCTGAAGTTTCTGAAATTTTCTTACAACTATTAAAAAAAATTAGTTGCAAAAATTATATTTTTTGCACTTATTTGTTGCCAATAGGTTTAGTTATAATGATATATTTTTTCTTGTTATCACAATCAAAATGTTGCTAAAGTTATTGAAATTGTGTGACGACTATTACAAAGTTTGGTAATAGAGACTAAATTCTTGGCACAAATATAAAAGAAATATTAATCACATACTAATTTTAGTTCACAATATAAAAGTTTTGCTACAAATATTGCGAAATTTCATTGTGGAATGAAAATTGGGTAGTAAGAACTAAACCATTTAACAACAAAATCGATAGTCACAACAAAATTTTATTTGAATTGAAAACAATAAGTTCTCTGGAATCAAATAAAACTACTGTTAATATTGTGCTGCATTTGTTTAGCATTTTCCCGATAACAAATTAATTTAAATAAAAAATGAGCTCACATGGGTTGGGCCTTATGACACATTCATCATGTTGTTGCTGCTGTTGCTATTTTCTTAAAATTGCTACAATATTTATACGCACATTTTGTCTGCAATAGCATAAATATAAAGTAAAGCAGACAATAATCAATTTAAAGAAATAATATTAAAATAAAAATTAAATAAATAAACAGCAACAAATTAATATAAAACAAATTTTTTTTATACCCCTAGAGCAACTAGAAAACACACGTTTGTAAATTAACGTAAAAAACTTTTGTAGTCTATACAACGGACGTGTGCCATTTTCATTGTTGTTTAACCAAAAAAAAAAAAATATCTTAAATAACGAGACATGATTGTTTACCAATTTAGAGAGCTTTCAAATGAGGTGTTTTTTAATTTTTCTATATAATTAATGGGTAAGACGATTTTTGGGACCTTTTTTACTCTCACATTATCCACTCGTTTTTCAGAAAAATTATACTGTTTAAAAACCATTTATTTGGAAATGTGAACAATATGTATATAGGGAAAAAAATTAAATTTTAGTTTTTTTTACTCTAAACCTTGCTTTATTTTATTTCTATAGGAGTAAAAAAGCACATCAATTTTGAATAGTAATATATCAAAAACTTTACTTGTATTTTTTATTTTTTTTAGTAGTTTAGTCTTTTACTATTTAAAAAAAAAAAAAAATATTATTCATAAATAAAATTGAGTCTAATTTTTATTATTTTTAAGCTTAAAACAAGAACCCTGTTTTTAAGGTCGGACGATCATTGATATGTTTTAATATTAAAAATAGGTAGTCTATATTATAACTATTAAATAATGAAAAATATTTATGCTTTTTTAAATTTCATAGAGATAAAGTCCAAATATTTATGCAAATTTTTCACCAAAACAAATTCCTAAAAAATCAAATTTTTGACCAAGTCTTAAAAATTGTTAATATGTACTTAACTTAAATAAATTATCTTTTTTATAATATTTCATACACCCAGAGAAAAAATAATCACGATCATGTTCAAAATGATACCATTCAATGTATCAGACACGTATGTGTTAAATTTGAAAACATCGTGTTCAAATCTGCAACGGAAATTTGTTAACGCATTGGTATCAAATTGAAACCAAATTTTGTGTCAAAATGAACACAGCAGTGATTTAACTTGATACCGCACCGGTATGGACTTGAGAACCCACCCTTATTTGAAATAAATTAAAACCAAAACAAATTGTTTTTTATTTGTTGTCATTTTTATAAGTATTATTATTAAATAAAATATAATTATAATTTTACCTTTCTTTCCAATCAAAAAGTCTCGTTCTGAACTCCTCTCACAGACCTTATAGTGGTACAGCCCCCCTTAAGTCATCCATACTTAAATAGGTCAAACACTTAAAAGTCACTTGTGCGGCTAAAGAACATAAGAAATAATTTAATTTATGTTAATGTTAGATATAATTTTTAAACTCACCTTTGAAATGAAAAAATGGCATATTTATTTCTTCCAGGAATTGACGGAGTGGTTCGTCGCCACCGGATTCTACTACTTCTTTGTCTATTGAAGAAGTTGTTCAAGTTATTCAATATATTTGACTTCTCGAGAAAGTATTTTCGATAAAGTATTCCCTTTCATCACAACCATTATTTTTCAAAATTTTTTCATAAATTATTAATTTTTCCACATTAACTTCAAGCATTTACAACCGCAATTCAATAACAACAATGTAAGAAAACTAAGCCGAGTAAAACTTTCAGCGTAGTAGGCTGGCAATATAATTGACGGCGGCGACTTTTTTGAGTTACAGAGAGTGTACGATTCGAAAATTGAAAAGGAAATAAATATGCATTTTCAAAACGAATAATTCGATTTGAACGAAATTTTATATGATGATAGTAGAGATATAGACAAGTTTAAGTTTTGTATTTGGACTATAAAGTCCTAATAGGGGCGCATCTACAAGATTCCAAATTTGGACACTTCGAGTTTGAAACTAAACTTCCCGATTTGTTATATCTAAACCGGTTTTAAAGAGTAAAATTGTCCAGCTGAGAACTACAAGAAACGTCGCCGTATATATAGGTCATCTCTTTTAGTTTACGAGATATTGGGCTTCGAATTTTAAAATTTTTCTTTCTCTATACGGGATCCAAATTTTCAAAGATTTTTTAAAATATTTTTTTATTTAGCTAACAGCAAATTAAAAAATTGTGTAAAAAAAGAAAAAAAAGAATCTTCACGAAATTTTTTTTTTTAATTTAAATGCTTTAATGTCTTTTTGTTTAATTTTTAGTAATCCACAAATCCTAATAAACTTTCAAAAAATTTCACTTTCTACTTTTTTTTATAATTAAAAGCATATTATTCTTGCTTCAAAAGCTGTGCAAAACACTTCCGATGCATTTACAATCGGCACAAATATCCCTAAACTTGTTCACAAGCGACATTCGACGTGTGAAAATTTAATGACTTTTGAAAACATTATATAGTCATTTCATGCACATATGTTAACAAGTTAAAAACAAAAGTTTTCGAGAAATGGATACGGTGTGGTGGCAAAGTAAACGCAACCGTTGCCGATTTGCAACGAAATTTTCTCTCAGTGTAACGAAAACAAAAAAAATAATATTAAAAAAATTTCAAACCTTTAAACCAAAATTTAGATTTTTGCTAAGAAAAAAAAAAGTATATATATATATATATTGTTAAAAAATCGAAATGAATATTAAAAATGGAGCGATCTTGTTAAATTTCATAATTTAAGCAGTCTATAGCTTAAGCTAATTAATAAAGAAAAGTACTTATGAACTTTTTTAAGCTGTTTGTGAGATAAAGTTAAAATATTTACTCCCAAATGAAGTTCTTAAGTGAACAAAAGTTTAAAATTTCATTCGAAAAAAAATTAAAAATAAATATGTTAAGCGATTTAGTTAAATTTTCTAATTAAATAGCTATAGATATGAGCTAATAAACAGTGAAATTTATTTATTAATTTCACAAGAAAAGTTTTAAATTATTATAAAAATTTTTCTTTAAGAAATTCAACTTTGTTAACCAGCCAGCTTTGTTAGTCTTAAAAATAAATATATTAATCTTTTTAAATATTTTTTTATAATAGCCCATGTTAATAGCAATAATATTATGCAAAATTATTTTAAACTTTTTATTCATAATTATTAAAAAATGTCATTTTTTTAAATATTAAAAACAAAGATATTAAGGGATTTAAATAATTTTTTTCTAAATTAAATAGCTCTAGGTATGAGCTAATAAATGGTGAAATATTAATTTCGCAAGATGAAATAAAAAAATATAAAAATAATTAGAATTTTGCTCTAAAGCAATTCAAAAAAAGCTAAATTTAATAAAGTCTTAAAAATAAATATATTAATATTTTAAAATAAATTGTCCATTTTATAATAGCACATATTAAAAGCAATAATGCTTAATAACTTTAAACTTTTTGCTCATAATCATTTTTTAAGTTTAAGTCAAGAAAACATTTTTTCTCTAAAAAATCGAAATTTTATTTAAATATTAAAAATAAATATATTAAGGAATTAAGTTAAATTTTGTAAATTTAATAGCTTTTCAATATAGAAAAATATTTATATTTATATTTATATTTATATTTATATTTATATTTATATTTATATTTATATTTATATTTATATTTATATTTATATTTATATTTATATTTATATTTATATTTTACAAGATAAAGAAATAAATATATTAATAATTTTGAATTAATTCTTTATTTCATAGTAGCCTATATTAAAAGCAATAAAATATTGCTTAATAACTTTAAACTTTTTACTCAAAATTATTTTTTAAGTTAAAATCAAACAAAAAATTTTCTAAAACAAGTTAAATTTTGTTTAAATGTTAAGAATAAATATATTAAGAAATTTAGTTAATTTTTTTAATTAAATAGTTCTTGAAAATATATTTATGTGCATTCTATTAATTTCACAAGATAAATAGTAATTAAAATTTTGCTCTAATAATATTAAAAAATGGGCCAAGTTTAATGAAGTGTTAAAAATAAATATATTAATATTTTTAAACAAACTTTCTATTTTATGATAACCTATGTTGAGAGCAATAAAATAATGTTTAGTAATTTTAAACCTTTAAGTTATAATCAGTGCAACCAAAAATATGTTCTATAAAAGTGTCTTATGCGCACAAAAAATACTCTTAAAATCGAAAAATATGCACTTAAAATTAAAAAATATGCTCTTAAAATATTATCTTTTTCTCACTAAATTTTTACTTATCTACTATAACTTGATTTTTATTAGCAATTGCTATAAGATACTTTCATTTTACACTTAAAATATTCAAAGCTAATTCATTGTAATTTATAAAATGAAAATTATCAGGGAATCGGATTTAAAAAAATTTTCACTAATGACAAATTATGTAAAAAATGCTATTGGATTCAAGATATGAAAAAAATTTCTTTTAAGTGAAAGATATGCAAAATTATGCTTTTAAGTATAAAATGTGCAAAAATATGCCAGTTAAATTGCTAAAAAAAATGCTCTAAAATAAAGATTTTCTATAGAAATATGCCAAAACATGTTGTTAAGCCCAAAATATGCAAAAATATGCTGTAAATTCTTTAAATTGTCTGAAACGGATAACTAACAGCTTGGTACATTTGAATCCCAGAAAAAAAAATTAAAGGATATAATTATTATTTAACCAAGAAAACAAAACGCTTTTTTCGTTGAAGAAACAAAATTTTGTTTAAATATTAAAAATATTTGTGTAACTAAATTAATTAAATTAATATCACATTTGTTAAATAACATAAATAACAAAATTTTAATATTTTAAAATTTTCTTATTCTTCCATTACTCTATTTATTATAAAACCCTGTATTTTGCGTAAAATTAACCATAAATATATTTCAATATTAATCATGCCAAAATAAAAGCACAAACATACACACAGAACAAATAAAAATAAAATATTCTTTATAACCAAGAAGAAATTGTTAAGATATATATTAACAAAAACAAATAAACCGGAAATACTAGGAAAAAAACGCAATAAAAACGAAATTATCGAAAAAATTCATTCATAAAAGTTTTACTTTACATACAAAAACACTTGTTTTAAATTTAATCAAAACACCAAAAGTAAGAAGTAGCGCAGTAGTAGGCAGTAACCTAAGTAAACATATTATTGGGATTTCTCCATTCTTAAGCCGAAAAGCCTAGTCATGACTTGGAGAAAGATTGTATTGTAATTCATGGGAAATTTAATAATTTTAAGATGAAATAAAAGTAATAAAACGTAATATTACAATTCACCGCAAGCAAGAAAAAAACGATGACAAAGAAATTCAGTTACAAATAAAAAATATAAAATGAAACAAAAGTTAGTGTTTAATTATGCACACACCCTCGTTTATACATACATATGTAAATACAAAGCAGCCAGTTAACCAGCCAGTTAACCAGCCACCTGATTTGCAAATAATCTCCACCAACCTTCCACCCCCCCCCCCCCCCCCGGTCAGCATTTTTGTCGGGTTTGTGTGATTTTTTTTTTTTTTTTTGTTACCATGACGCAGATTTTAAATTCCAAGAAATTTTTGATTATTCATCGATTTACTACAACTATTTATTGTTGTTGTTGTTGTTGCTGTTGCCAAAGATCATTTCTTTTCATTCATTATTTAACATTTATTTTTTTTTGCTGTTCATTAGTTAATAGCTTTAAGATCTTGTTTTTTAGCGTTTACTTTATTTTATTGTCAAGTTGTATCTTAAAGATACACTCGCACTTATGTGTATTTAGACACTCATACGTATCTTTGTTTATTTGTTTTTTTTTTCAATTTTAGCTAATTGGTTCGAATAAGCTTCTGTAAAAGTTACTTGTCACTGTTGAAAGAGTGTTTGATTAATGATAGAGAGAGTTAAGGATCAAATAGATTTAGAAAAAGAGTTGCCATGTCTAGAAATTTCGTAAAAAAACTAGGCAAAAGTTTAAAATTTCGTTTAAATATTTCAAAAAAAAATATATATTGAGCGAGTTAGTTAAATTTTCTACATTAATTAGCTCTTGGTATAAGCTTTTTTGTTAATTTCAAAAAATAAAACTAAAATATTAAATAAAATTTTGCTTTAAAGAAATTGATAAATGAGCCAACTTCAATTAAGTTTTAAAAATAAATATATGAGTGATTTTAAATATTTTTTTTAATATTATAGCAGCCCATGTTGAGAGCAATAAAATTGTGCTTAATAATCTTAAAGCTTTTAATAATAATTATTATAATTTCCTTTTTTTTTTTTTTTTTTTTGAAAAAGTATATTTTAACAGATAATTCTGAATTTAGTTTTATTGTATTAAAAATAAATACGTATATTAAGGAATTTAGTCAATTTTGTTAAATTAAAAAGCTCTTTTTATTAGCTAATAAATAGAGAAAAATATTCAAAAGCTTTTAAAGTAAAAAAGCTTAAAGAAATTTGAAACTTAAAAAAAAGGCATTTAGATGAGGAATTTTATGTACTGTAGAAAGATTAAAAAATTATTGCTTGAACTAATAACAAAAAATAGTAAATATTGGAGATACGAAATAAAAATATCAGCCCTTTTGTAGGTGCGTTTGTTAACTTTTCCAGTAAAATCGAGTAAACTGAGTATTTACTGAGTAAATTTAAGATTTTAAACTCAAAATCACTTATAAACAAAAAAATTTGCAAACAGAAAATTTGTAAAATCCTCTTTAGTGAATAAAACTTAATTATTCCTTTTTGTTATAAATAGATTTATTGTTTTTTAATGCGCTTTAAATACAATTTTAATGCAAAACTACTACATTTTTTTCATTTTCCGTACATTTTCATTTAATTCTTTATATTTGTTTACCTTTGGTTTTATTTACTTTATGCAACCCAGTAGAATTTGTAAACAGGCCCAAAATCATCAAATTTCAATTTTATTTGGTTTTTTTAAAAAATACTGAAATGTTACAAGTGTCTTACAATCGTACTGGATTTACAAGTTGAAAAATACCCAGTAGAATTTGTAAACATGGTTGTCAAATTTTTTTGAGCCTCTGTCGCCAAATTGTTAATCAGAAATCGCCCAAAATAGCCAAATTTCAATCTTATTTGGTTTTTTTAAGAAATATGTTACAAGTGTCTTACAATTTTTAGTATTTAAAATTTATTAAAATATACTTTTCTGACATATTGCTCCATTTTAGTTCAACAACTTTTAAAATTTATTGAACTTTATTATAATTTTTAAAGGAATAATTCCAACATTATATAATAGCATTGGCTCCATCTAACTTATAAATTGTTTCAAAGAATTAATTTATTCATTAATATACTTATATATGAAAGATGATGGCAAGCAAATCGTCAAACATTTACTACATAAGTACTGTAAAATATATTTTTTGGTTATAAAATTTCGTAAACTATATGAGCAAAAATTATATTATTATTTTTTTATAGAAATTAAAATAGAAAACTCGTAAATCTCAGTATCTCTACCGTATCTATATATGTTGAAATAAGCATTCCGAAGTCTAAAGGTAACTTAAGCTGGAATATTATATTTTCTTTAAACTTCCTTTTACTATTGATGATTGGAAAAATTAATCTCTAAATGACTAAGTTATGAGTGAAAAATTATTATCACTATTATATATATTTCAGCGATATCATAGTAGAAAATTGCTTAAAAACAAAAAATTTGTAAGTCTTGTTTACAAAATAAATTGTTTTCTTTCTTTTGTGTATGTTGAAATAAAAGTTCAAAAGTTTCGATACAACTTAGGCAGAAGTATTTTACATCAATAAATCGGAAATAATTTCGAAAACTTTGCTACTGAAAATGAAAAAAATCAATCTATAAACGACAGATTTATGAGACTAAAAACGACTTTCTTTAATTTTTACAAAATTATTTCGGTTTTTTGAAGCTTTTTGAGAAATGTTTGTAGAAAAATTGCTAAATTTTGCATATGAAATAAAATGTCTGCTATCTCGTGTATATTGAAAAACATTGCCAAAATCTGAATACAACGTAAGAGCAAGTATTATATATCAATAGATTGGGAATGATTTTCAAAATCTTGCTACGGAAATTCAACAAAATCAATTTAGAAGTAACAGAGTAATGAGTAAAAGACACAATTTCTTGAAACATTTAAAGAAATTAGAGTAGTAAATTTTATTAACAACAAAATTTCAGTTTAATTTTAAATCTGGCTGAGTTAAAATAAAAATATCCGTCCATCTGTCTGTATCCTTTTGTTGAAATAAAATGATCAAAATTACAAGATAACATAGGGACATGCATGTATAGACATAGATATATATATATATATATATATATATATGTCTATATCCATATCTATATATTTGTTAAAACTATTTTTTTTTTTTTTTTTTTAATTTAATAATTTACACCCATATTGGAACTAATTTTCTTCCTGTTTGGGCATACAAAACTATTAAATTGTTCACATTTTTTTAAATAAACAAAAATACTGCAAATGTGGTTTTCTCACTCTCTCTCATACTTACTTCGACACTCTCTCACTCCCTCTCTCTATATTAACAAAAACATACAAAAAAATAAATTGCTTTGTTCTCTTCTTAGTGATCAAACAAAACAAAAGCTTTATTCCTACTATATATCGTGTTATTTTGGAAAGCTTTTTTTTTTGTAAAGCAAAGTGATCATTGGTTTGATCAGGCACAATCAGTATAGTTCGATATTATAGTGAATGAATGAATGGGTAAAAACGAATGATAAACAATAAGAAAGAACAAAAACAAAACGCATAAAGAAAAATAACAACAAAAAATAGCAACAAGACGACAATGATTATGAGGTTGTTGTTTTAACAAATTGTGAATTCGAAAAATCAGTTGAAATTCGCTCGCCTTAGCAAGAGGTTGTTAACAGCTCCTACCTCTTAAGAGAATTTAAAAACTAAATAAATCTATTTTTTTCAACAAACAAATAAAAACGCGAGTTTTAGAAACAAAAAAAAAAACTTTTAAATTTAAGTAAAAATAATTAAAATCGAACGAACTTTTAAATAAAAAAAAATATATATGTATGTTTTTTTAACAAAGAACAAAAACGATTTAAAAGGAATTTTTATAAATTTAAAAAATTTTGAATAAAAACAAGTGCAAAGTGTTTTTTTTTTTTATATTAAACAAACAAGTTTTATTAACGAATTTAATAAAAAATATTTGAAAGAAAATAAAGAAACAGTTGCAACGACTAAAGAAATAAAAGTTTAATAAAAATTTATTAATTGCTATAATAAAATTTTCAACATTTTTCCACTTTGTTAACATCAACAACATTTAAAAAAGTAAGAAAAATTTTATAAAAATCTCTAAAAAAAATATTTTATTATAAAATTTTTTTATTAAAAAAAAAAATTAACTAATATCATAAAATATTCAAAAATAAAAATAAATATTAATTATGTTCAATTAAAAACACTTAAGAAAAAGCAAAAAGTGCATTAAAATAATTTAAAAATAACAAATTAAACATCAGCAGCTACAGCATCATTGTCATCTTTATCATGATTAAAATTCTTATTATTATCTTCCCCTAATAGAGGGAATTCCCAAATGATGATGACGATGTTGCTTGCTGCCGCTGATTACAAAGTGAATATGTGAAATGTTTATTTTATTTTAAAAATTATTAAAAAATGCCGGCTTTTATTTTAAGTAAATAGTTTGTGTTGAAAACAAAAACAAAAAAATATTTGGAAAAACCTTTAAAATTCTTAAAATGTTAATAATTTAGTTTTAAAAGTGTTTTATGAGTTTGGCATAAAATCTTCCAAATATTCAAATATTTGAGTCAAAATTTTTAACTAATTCAGTTCTATATTATCTAAAATTTTAAGTATTTACAACAAAATTTTTTAAAGAAATAAAGCTTTTGAAAAAAACTCGTTGTTCTCTGATTGTATAACATTTTGCCGGGTTTTTGTTAATAAATTAATAAATCACTAGAATAAAAAAATCGATGAGATTGAAATAACTTGTCCATGTTTTTTTAACTTCAAAATTTGCCCAATCTTTAAAAATTCACATACATATATACACAAAAATTTTCTGAATTCATTGTTACATCTTAGCAGTGTTGCCAGTTTAGCCTTTTTAAGTCTAAATCTAGTTTTTAGCCTTAAATTTTCATTTTAGTTCCTAGCTTTTTTCTAGCCTTTTTTGATTTTTAAAATTGCCTTTAAAAAGGCTAAAATGTTAGTATTTCAAAAAAGAAGAAAATAATTTCTTATTTGCCATAACCAATTTTATTTTTACAGAATAGTCCATTTAAGTAATCTTGTGTATTTATTCGCACAAAAATCTAAATTAGAAAAGTTTCGAATGTGACGCTTCATTATTCAAATCAAAACTAACTAAACTAATTTTATAGACTAACCATATCGATTATTATAATAATTTTTTTATATACATATTAACTATGGAAACTATTCATGAATTTAAGAAGCCACCCAAAAAAATTCTAAATGCTTAAGCAAAAAGAAAAATGACGAAAAAAATAATTTTAAAACATTGAGCCATTTTTCATATGAAGAAAATTCTAAAACTTTATATAACCTAATTTATATGGGATTTTTTTAGGTAATTTGAGCCGTTGTATATTTTATTTATAAATTTATTACAATATCTTTCACAAAATATCAAAAACTAATGAGAACGAGAAGAAATAAGTTGTTAAACTGAAGAAAAATGTTAACTTTTTCTGGTCTTAGTTGTTTGGGCATTTAGCCTTTCTTGACCTCTTTTAAAGTTCAATTTAGCCTCTTTTTTCTCTCATCTCCTCGTAACACTACATCTTAGCTAAGTCAATAAAAAAAAATATAATTTTGTTTATTTTTATTCATAAAATATGCATTTTTAATAAAAACAATTAAGGAAATCATAAATAAATTAAAACAGTTTATTTTACATTTTTATAAATTAAATCATTTTGTTTGCAAATTATTTATTTAAGCTTTTAGTAAAATATGGCTTATTTTACTAGTCACATATCCAGCTTTTATAAGAAAGAAAAATAATAAACATTTTTGATCGCTTTCAACATAGAATACACGTAGAAGTTTATGTGAGAAACAGTTCAAACTTAATTTTCAAAAATTTACTAATTTTTTTTCAAACACAAATTAATAATTAAAAATATATTTTTATCAAATAACGAAGAGTGAGATGTACATAATGTAATGAATTATTTATTATATTGTATGTTATGTAGAGCATCTCTTGAATAGTCTTAATTAATGTCAGCATATTCCGGGAAACATATGTTCAGACAATCATCTCTTCTGTACAGTCCAATATAGGAGAGACTACTTTTAAAACCTATACCACAAAAAAAAAGATTAAACGACTGTTTTAACAGATCTTCAATAATAATTAATTAATATAAAAACAATAATTAATTAATATAAAAATATTACCAAAATCAGTTTCTGAATTTTGCTTTATGCAACATCGGCGCAAATGCGGGCCTTGATCTTGATTTTACTTCTATAATAACACTAGAATAAGTATCAATCTTATTAACACTGAAAAATTTATATGTACTTACCCAATAATTTATATCTTTAAAACCAATAAAATCTACATCTATAATTCGGTTTAGAAAATCCTATAAATCCGAAGAAAGAAACTTTATTTTGTATATTTTTAAAATATATTTCTTTTGCATTTGCATTGCTTTTAGAGCTGTCAGTTTTTATAAAACAAAAATTATAATTAATTCAAAATTTTAATAAAACAGTTATTACTGTAATTAAAATTTGTAATAAAAAATAATAAAAAATTAATTAAAAAATGTTATCGAATATTTTTTCTGTGATTATTTGTATTACTTTATATTCGTATACAATAAAATAAATCTCATTGATATTAAAAAAAAAAACTTTAAGAACCTCTGAATTTTATATACTTTTATAACTCAACAATTGTCCGTCCTTCCGCTCATTCATTAAAAAATACTTTTATCCATTCATATAAGTGAGAGTGTAAAAGTTTATAATGTTTTTGTTATTGCTGTTTAACTCACAAAGAGCGAGCCTTTTTTTTCGTAAAATTCCCGTTATTCGAAAATTAAAAAAAAAGAAAAACAAACTACTGGATACAAATTAACAACAAACACTAACACAATTCAATTAATATTTGTTTAACATAAAGATACTTTTATATCTTTTTTCATTTTTTGTAATAATGATGCTGGTGATGATAAAACAAAAAAATATTAAACATTAATTGCATACAGTTCGTTGATCTATTAAGTTTATTTGTTTTGTTGTAATATTTAATAAATATTTCTTTTTTTATAAACTTTTGTGACCAGTTCAGAATGAAAAAAAATAAACAAAAGAATGTGCATAAACCTACAATCCTGTTTTTTTTTTCTATATATTCGTTTTAGAGATGACCAGTATCTTAATTTTTAGTTCAAGACCGGTATTCGATAGTAGGCTGCCATAAGAGTTGCATTAAAAGCATCACTACCATATAAAGCTTAAAAAACTATCCTTTTACGTCTACTTACATTTAAAATGCTAGAGAAGAAATAATAAATTTTCATAGAATTTGTAGAGAAGATGAAGAAAAAGAAAGGCTATGTAAGATTAACTCTTTATTGTTGAGGCTGCTTTTAGAAGTGAACAGAACATTTAAAATTAAATATAAAGATTTTGATGTGGGTTTATGATTACAAAGAGAATTTATTCTGTAATTAATAAGTAAACAAAAAAAAAAAAATAATAATAATAAAATATAGTAATGAATAGTGACATGAAAAAATGTCACACATAAATGTTGGAATCAAAAATATCTAAAAGAATCCCCATCAACAAAACTGTCTCATATTAATGTCTCCTTAGAAATATTTTCTTAAGAAAAAGTCGTTAAGAAATTAAATTACTAAATAAAATCAGACTTATATAAAAAAAAGTTCATTAACAAAACTTCAACAAAATTTTTTGTAGAAAAGTATCGACAACAAAATTATCTCAAGAATAGAAAATTTCTATAGAAAACTTTCGATAACAAATTTTTTTATAGAAAAAAATTTCGGTAACAGACTTTTGTATAGAACTTTTAATAACAAACTTTTCTATAGAAAACTCGACAACACACTTTTTTTAGAAAACCTTTGATAACAAACCATTCTATAGAAAATTTTCGATATTAAACTTTTCTATAGAAAATTTTCGATATTAAACTTTTCTATAGAAAATTTTCGATATTAAACTTTTCTATAGAAAATTTTCGATATTAAACTTTTCTATAGAAAATTTTCGATATTAAACTTTTCTATAGAAAATTTTCGATATTAAACTTTTCTATAGAAAATTTTCGATATTAAACTTTTCTATAGAAAATTTTCGATATTAAACTTTTCTATAGAAAATTTTCGATATTAAACTTTTCTATAGAAAATTTTCGATATTAAACTTTTCTATAGAAAATTTTCGATATTAAACTTTTCTATAGAAAATTTTCGATATTAAACTTTTCTATAGAAAATTTTCGATATTAAACTTTTCTATAGAAAATTTTTGATATTAAACTTTTCTATAGAAAATTTTCGATATTAAACTTTTCTATAGAAAATTTTCGATATTAAACTTTTCTATAGAAAATTTTCGATATTAAACTTTTCTATAGAAAATTTTCGATATTAAACTTTTCTATAGAAAATTTTCGATATTAAACTTTTCTATAGAAAATTTTCGATATTAAACTTTTCTATAGAAAATTTTCGATATTAAACTTTTCTATAGAAAATTTTCGATATTAAACTTTTCTATAGAAAATTTTCGATATTAAACTTTTCTATAGAAAATTTTCGATATTAAACTTTTCTATAGAAAATTTTCGATATTAAACTTTTCTATAGAAAATTTTCGATATTAAACTTTTCTATAGAAAATTTTCGATATTAAACTTTTCTATAGAAAATTTTCGATATTAAACTTTTCTATAGAAAATTTTCGATATTAAACTTTTCTATAGAAAATTTTCGATATTAAACTTTTCTATAGAAAATTTTCGATATTAAACTTTTCTATAGAAAATTTTCGATATTAAACTTTTCTATAGAAAATTTTCGATATTAAACTTTTCTATAGAAAATTTTCGATATTAAACTTTTCTATAGAAAATTTTCGATATTAAACTTTTCTATAGAAAATTTTCGATATTAAACTTTTCTATAGAAAATTTTCGATATTAAACTTTTCTATAGAAAATTTTCGATATTAAACTTTTCTATAGAAAATTTTCGATATTAAACTTTTCTATAGAAAATTTTCGATATTAAACTTTTCTATAGAAAATTTTCGATATTAAACTTTTCTATAGAAAATTTTCGATATTAAACTTTTCTATAGAAAATTTTCGATATTAAACTTTTCTATAGAAAATTTTCGATATTAAACTTTTCTATAGAAAATTTTCGATATTAAACTTTTCTATAGAAAATTTTCGATATTAAACTTTTCTATAGAAAATTTTCGATATTAAACTTTTCTATAGAAAATTTTCGATATTAAACTTTTCTATAGAAAATTTTCGATATTAAACTTTTCTATAGAAAATTTTCGATATTAAACTTTTCTATAGAAAATTTTCGATATTAAACTTTTCTATAGAAAATTTTCGATATTAAACTTTTCTATAGAAAATTTTCGATATTAAACTTTTCTATAGAAAATTTTCGATATTAAACTTTTCTATAGAAAATTTTCGATATTAAACTTTTCTATAGAAAATTTTCGATATTAAACTTTTTTTAGCTTCATAAGCGTAATTCAAAAGCTCTCTGTTAAACAACATCTATCTGTCTGTCCGAAAACTTTTGTTATTTTAAATTAAGGATATTTTTCCCTCAAATTTGAGCATATGAGTTTATTTAAAATTTTAAATATTTATATACAAATTCTGCTATTTATTTATAGCCTTAGAAACATGTTCAACATTTGTTGTTTCTTTTCGAATTTTTTAACGTTTGTCTCAATTATTTATTGATAAAAATTGCACGTTATATAAGCTGGAATATTTAAGATAAAATAAATTTATATTCAATTAAAAAAAAAAAAAAAGAATCGAAGACAAATGTTTAGCATTTAATTTGTGACATCATCATAAACATCAATAACTTTATACTGTCAAATAATAAATTTGCAAATAATAGTAAAAAATAACAAATATTATTATGTACATTATAAATAATAAAATTTAAAGTAGTGTTAGGGAGTGTCAAAACAACATTAAACTCATTTATTAACAAAACACAAAATTAGTTTAAAGACAATTTAAAAACTCGTAATATTTTAAACAAAAAAGTAAACGAAATAATTGTAAATGAGTCATTAGAGAAAAAAATTAATTCACAAAAAAAAATAAATAAAAAATTTTAAAAGAAAGGGAATTTCATAGTAAATTTATAAAAATTAGAAAAGAAAATAAACAATCTTTAACCACACAAAAAAATTAAAAGCTTATAAAAATTTTTAAAAAGAAAACAGATTTTGTCATGTTAAATATGAATTCGATAAGTATTTTAAATTGAAAAGAGACAGAGCGAGCTTTAAACAGAGCAGTTTTAAGTTTTTTTTTTTTTTTGTTTTTTTTATGTACAAAAGCTCAAAACTAAAAAATTTAATCCTCCCTTATGATCTAGGTGACCTTTTTCTTTTGGCTCTGCTATGAAATTTAATATTTTGAAATATATATATTTTTTTTTTAATTCTAGTCTAAAACTAAATTTTAAAGTACTTTCTATATAATTCTTAAAACAACAAATTAAGCTTTAAGAAAAATAAAAAAATAAAGTTTCTTTTACACAAATAAAATACATGGTTTGTTTAATCAATAATTTTGTTCAATGTAACCATGACAAAATAATTTCACCTAAAATTCCAAAAATTTTATAAAATAGCAGGACTATTTCAAACTTTATTAGGATTATTTCAAAGTTTTGTCTTGATCCAATGTTTTGTCTTTAAGTCTCAAAACTTTTTCTAATACGTAGTTAATATTTCAGACACATATATCATGTTTACTTTCTTTAGAATTAATTTTAGTCATTGGAAATAAAATTTTCTTTAAAACTAAATGAAAATAAAATTTATGAGAAATACCTTTTTATGGAATTAATTACAGACATTTAACATATAATTAATAAAAATTCCATTAATTTCCATTAATTTCTTTAGAAGTAGTTAACCTTTTATAAAATTTATAAATTTTGCTCTTAAAAGAATGAAAATTTATAGGAATAAAAAGGAATTTTTGCTATTCTTCACAATAATTGCAATATTTGTTTTTTATTAACAACTTTGCTCACAATTTCTGGTTAATATCTATTGTCTTGTTTATTATTAAAAATTTTTCATTCATTCTTTAATGTTTGTAAAGCCGAAATTTCCCAGTTTATTATTATTTTTTTTTTTTTTTTTTTTTAAATTTAACAATTGATTTCTTTTATTTTTTATTTTGAAATTTAATTAACCACCTTTTTTCCAAGTATAGATCCAATTAGCATATCTTTTGTTTAACAAAAGTTGTAAATGACTCATTTAATTTTTTCTTAAATATTTTTTCTTCTTTTTTTGCGCGTAAAATTATATGATGAGTGTAAACAAAATATTTTAATTTTTTTATTATTATATAAAAAAAACACAAAAATTAATTTAATGCAAAAACAATAAAGCAAAATACACAATAAAACAACAAAAACAATTTATTATAATAAAGTCTGTATCATAAAAAAAATACAAGAGAAGAAAGCCAATATGATGAAATGATGTTTTAGGGAAACTATAAACGAATTAAAAAAGCTCTACTTAAAATTAAAACTTCTCAAGTCTTAGCAAAAACTATTAAATATTACTCAAAGAAAATTACCGTTAAGCAATTTTTTCAAATAAAAATCTCCTCGATAATAAAGTTTTTTATAGAAATTTTTTAATAACAAACTTCTATAAAAAACCTTCAATAACAAACTTTTCTATAGAAAACCTTCGATAAAACACTTTTCTATAGAAAACTTTCGATAACAAAGTATTCTCTAGAAAATTTTCGATAACAAAGTATTCTCTAGAAAATTTTCGATAACAAAGTTTTCTCTAGAAAATTTTCGACAACAAATTTTTCACTAGAAAATTTTCGATAACAAATTTTTCACTAGAAAATTTTCGATAGCAAACTTTTCTATAGAAAATTTTCGATAGCAAACTTTTCTATAGAAAATTTTCGATAGCAAACTTTTCTATAGAAAATTTTCGATAGCAAACTTTTCTATAGAAAATTTTCGATAGCAAACTTTTCTATAGAAAATTTTCGATAGCAAACTTTTCTATAGAAAATTTTCGATAGCAAACTTTTCTATAGAAAATTTTCGATAGCAAACTTTTCTATAGAAAATTTTCGATAGCAAACTTTTCTATAGAAAATTTTCGATAGCAAACTTTTCTATAGAAAATTTTCGATAGCAAACTTTTCTATAGAAAATTTTCGATAGCAAACTTTTCTATAGAAAATTTTCGATAGCAAACTTTTCTATAGAAAATTTTCGATAGCAAACTTTTCTATAGAAAATTTTCGATAGCAAACTTTTCTATAGAAAATTTTCGATAGCAAACTTTTCTATAGAAAATTTTCGATAGCAAACTTTTCTATAGAAAATTTTCGATAGCAAACTTTTCTATAGAAAATTTTCGATAGCAAACTTTTCTATAGAAAATTTTCGATAGCAAACTTTTCTATAGAAAATTTTCGATAGCAAACTTTTCTATAGAAAATTTTCGATAACAAAGTTTTCTCTAAAAAATTTTCTATAACAAAGTTTTCTGTAGAAAATTTTCGATAGCAAACTTTTCTATAGAAAATTTTCGATAGCAAACTTTTCTATAGAAAATTTTCGATAGCAAACTTTTCTATAGAAAATTTTCGATAGCAAACTTTTCTATAGAAAATTTTCGATAGCAAACTTTTCTATAGAAAATTTTCGATAGCAAACTTTTCTATAGAAAATTTTCGATAGCAAACTTTTCTATAGAAAATTTTCGATAGCAAACTTTTCTATAGAAAATTTTCGATAGCAAACTTTTCTATAGAAAATTTTCGATAGCAAACTTTTCTATAGAAAATTTTCGATAGCAAACTTTTCTATAGAAAATTTTCGATAGCAAACTTTTCTATAGAAAATTTTCGATAGCAAACTTTTCTATACAAAATTTTCGACAGCAAACTTTTCTATAGAAAATTTTCGACAGCAAACTTTTCTATAGAAAATTTTCGACAGCAAACTTTTCTATAGAAAATTTTCGACAGCAAACTTTTCTATAGAAAATTTTCGACAGCAAACTTTTCTATAGAAAATTTTCGACAGCAAACTTTTCTATAGAAAATTTTCGATAACAAAGTTTTCTATAGAAAATTTTCGATAACAAAGTTTTCTATAGAAAATTTTCGATAACAAAGTTTTCTATAGAAAATTTTCGATAACAAAGTTTTCTATAGAAAATTTTCGATAACAAAGTTTTCTATAGAAAATTTTCGATAACAAAGTTTTCTATAGAAAATTTTCGATAACAAAGTTTTCTCTAAAAAATTTTCTATAACAAAGTTTTCTCTAGAAAATTTTCGATAGCAAAGTTTTCACTAGAAAATTTTAGATAACAAATTTTTCACTAGAAAATTTTAGATAACAAATTTTTCACTACAAAATTTTCGATAACAAAGTTTTCTATAGAAAGTTTTCGATAACAAAGTTTTCTGTAGAAAATTTTCGATAACAAAGTTTTCTGTAGAGAATTTTCGAAAACAAAGTTTTCTGTAGAAAATTTTCGATAACAAAGTTTTCTGTAGAAAATTTGCGACAATAAAGTTTTCTGTAGAAAATTTGCGACAATAAAGTTTTCTGTAGAAAATTTGCGACAATAAAGTTTTCTGTAGAAAATTTGCGACAATAAAGTTTTCTGTAGAAAATTTGCGACAATAAAGTTTTCTGTAGAAAATTTGCGACAATAAAGTTTTCTGTAGAAAATTTTCGATAACAAAGTTTTTTCTAGAAAATTTTTTCTAGAAGCTTTTCTATAGAAAATTTTTGATTGTCTTGTTAAGAACTTTTCTTAAAGAAAAGTCATGTTACGAACTTTTCTTAAGGAAAAGTCATGTTAAGAACTTTTATTAAAGGAAGGTCATGTTAAGAACTTTTCGAAAAGAAAAGTCTTGTTAATAACTTTTTGAAAAGAAAAGTCTTGTTAAGAACTTTCTTAAAGAAAAGTCTTGTTAAGAACTTTTCTTAAAGAAAAGTCATGTTAAGGACTTTTCTTAAAGAAAAGTCTTATTAAGAACTTTTCTTAAAGAAAAGTCTTGCTAAGAACTTTTCTTAAAGAAAAGTCTTGTTAAGGACTTTTCTTAAAAAAGTCTGGTTTAATAAACTTTAATAATCTTTTCTTTTTATAAAAGTTTAGGTATTGATTTTTAATTTTATTTAAAACTTTGATTCTTCTTCAATATCAGTCATTAAACTCAATCCATATGCCATGGCTTTTTATGTATCTTGCTGCCAATCGTAGAGTACTTACTTAATCTACGCCAAATAAAATGATAATTTGTATTATTTTTTTATATGGCTATCGATCTCTACTGAATACTTATTTTTAAACAAAACTAGAGATTAAAAACTTTTTTACATATTTTTTTTTTATTTAACATACATTTTGTAGTACTTTTGTTATTGTGTTTTGGTGTTTTATGGAAAACGTGTAAAAAGTTTAAATTTTTTTTCGAAAACAAATCAAAAATTATTAAAATTCATCACAGCTTTAGCTATAAAGAAAAAAAATAAATAATTTTAACTAATAGTTATTTAACAAAACTGGTTTCGCTTTTTAAAATGAAATTATAAAATATTTTTTATTTGGAGACCAAAAATTAAGCGAAAAAATTAGAACAGTAGTCTGGAAAAAAATATTTAAAACATTTTTTTGTTTTATCAATAAAAAAAATAGAAGAGAAAAAAGTTTTTAGGTTGGTGTGTAAATATTTTTAATTTTTTTTTTTTTTTTTTTTGTCTCTTATTTTTGATAAGATAAGAAAAAAAGTGTGTGTTGTACGTACATGTTTTAAACCCCTTTTGTATTTTTAGTATAATTTGGCGCTATTGAAAAACATTTTTTTTTTTTTTTATCAGGTTAAAAAGTTAAGTATTTGAGGTAAATATACGCTATAGCTCTGATTAAGCAAAATGTTTAAAGAATTTTAGTAACTATGGAAAAATTTTAATAATAACTGTAAATGTTTAAAGTAATTTTAAATTTTAACTTATAGCTCTGCCATATGAGAATTGTTTTCAAAGATTTTAAATATCAAAATTCTCGAAAACATTGCCAATAAATTGATATATCAAACATGATCCCATGTAATCTAGAGCCTTCCAAAAATCTAATTCAACATCCAGTTATCATTACTTTGACCATGAATGTTTATAGCTATAAAATATTATCTTAAGCAAACAAATGTTAATTAAAAATATGTGCCCGCAATAGTGTCATCACCATCGGAAACTTGACCTTATAGATAATAGTTCATTAATATTATATTATGGGTTTTTTTGCCTCTAATTCATTTGAAGGTATTTACAACTGTTTGTTCATTATCTCATTATCTTTTCACTGATAAACTCAAAATTATGACACCTTCAAATACTCTACTAAAACGAAATAATACTCGTATTTTCACCATAAAATCAATAAACAATAATTTTTGTCACTAAAGTTTTTAAGCAATAAATAAAGAAAATTCTTTTTGGTGTTTAATTTTAATAATGTCAAGTTCATTACATTATTTATTGAGTTGAGCCGAAAGTGAATACTTTTTTTTTTAGTTGCACAAAGAAAAGAATTCGCTTTTTGTAAATATTTGTTAACAACTCATATATGAGTTTGAAGTGGGAAAAAAAAAAGAAAAGAACCTTTAAGACAAATTATGAGTATTAAAGTATAAATCGGTTTATACATTCTGTAATGACTCATTGTGTAAATATTAAACAATTATATTGAATTGCTTTTTTTCTTGATATCTGTAAATAGTTGAAATATAATTTTGTAATGGCAAAAGTTAAATAAATATAGATTACAAAGGAAATAAAAGCTATAAACAAAATTATCATTTAAGCAATTGGTTTCATCATTCTCAAATTCATACAACTTTTACGTCACTTGGAAGTTCATAATTTTTCTTAAAGAAAAAAACTTCATAAAAGAATAAATTTTAAATAAATCTAAAATTCAGTATTAAAGATTTAAATTATTTTATATATATATATAAATAAGTCTATAAATATTACAAATAAAACCCTTTAAAAAATATATATTTAATTAACGTTAAAAAACACCGAGTTAAAGAAGGAAAATCTTGTAACTTTAGCACAACTACCCAATCTTTAATTAAAATCTAAATTTTGACAAACCAAAAAATGAAACTACAACCGAGTCATAAGTATAATAAATATTGAAATGCTAATAATAACACTAGTGCTCTTATACAGTTGTTATTGAGGAAGGAGCACCATTAAATCTTCTTTCAATAGACAGTTTTCATTTCAAAAATAAAATAAAAAATCATAATATTTTTCATGGCATTTCTAAATGGAATATGTAGTAAACATGGAAATCTAAAAAAAGCCTTAAGGTTTAATGTTAAAAAAAGTAAACCAGCAAAAAGTTACAGTAATGTTTGATAAACCCATATAGAAAATTTTTTCATAAGGCAACAGAAAAGCTTCTGAAAAAAGCTTTTAAATAAGACAATCTTATGAATAAGGTTTTTTTTCAAGAAAAGGTTCTTAACGAGACTCTTCGTAGGAAAAGTTCCTTAATAAGACTTTTCTAAAAAAGAATTATTAACAAGACTTCTAAAAGATAACTTTTGTAAAAAAGACTACTGTAGACGAGTTTGTAAATATGACTTTTCCCGAGAAAGCTTGTAAAAGTTCATAGCCAGACGTCTTTATATAAAAGTTCCTAACACGACTCTTTATAGAAAATTCGTAACGAGACTTTTATATAAAAATTTTTTTTTTTAACAAGAAGAGCTTTCTAATTAAAAGATCTTAACAAGAATTTTCTTTTCATGCAAATTTTATAACTATACCTTTCTAAAAAGGATTTCGAAAAGAAACTTTTCTATAGAAAATTTTTCTTTAAGAAAAGTTTATTATCAATACTTTTTAATAAAGGACTTTTCATGAAAAAGGATTTTTAATGAGATTTTTCTTATAGAAAAGTTTATAACTGAACTTTTATTATAGAAAAGTTTGCAACACTTTCTTATAAAAATACTTTTCTTATAGTTCTCAAAACTTCTATAGAAAAGTTTACGCTCAAAATTTTTTTATAGAAAAGATTTTTCTTAAGAACTTATACAGACCTTTCTAATAAAAAGGTTTGTAAGAGGAAAGTTTGTAAAAGGACTGTTTTTTAGCAAAGTTTGTAACAAGACCTTTCTTTTAGAAAAGTTTATAACAAAACTTTGTAACAAGATTTTTACAAAAGTTTGTAACAAGATTTTTCTTTTAGAAAAGTTTGTAACCAGACTTTTCTTATAGAAAAATTTGTAATAAGACTTTTCTTATAGAAAAATGTATAACAAGGTTTTCCTTATAGAAAAGTTTGTAAAAAGGCCTTTATTATAGAAAAGTAACATATAATCTCGTTAAAACTTTTCTTATAGAAAAGTTTGTAACAAGACTTTTCTTATAGAAAAGTTTGTAACAAGACTTTTCTTATAGAAAAGTTTGTAATAAGACTTTTCTTATATAAAAGTTTGTAACAATTCTTTTCTTATAGAAAAGTTTTTAACAAGACTTTTTTTATAGAAAAGTTTGGAACAAGACTTTTCTTATAGAAAAGTTTGTCATCAGACTTTTTATAGAAAAATTTATTAGCAAGACTTTTCCTATAGAAAATTTTGTAACAAGACTTTTCTTATAGAAAACTTTATAGAAAAAATTTTTTCATAGAAAAGTCTTTAAGATGACTTTTCTCTTAGAAAAAAAATATAACAAAACTTTTCTTTTAGAAAAATTTGTTCTCAAGACTTTTCTTATAGAAAAGTTTGTAAGAAGACTTTTCTTATAGAAAAGTGCACAACAAAACTTTTCTTTTAGAGAAATTTGTAACAAGATTTTTCTTTTAGAAAAGATTGTAACATAATTTCATAATGAGGCTTTTTTATGACTTTTCCGTAGAACAAATTATTAGTGAGAATTTTCTACAAATTTTTTTTCCAAGTTTCTTTAAGAGGCTTCTCTAGGAAAAGACCCCGTTAAGACTCTTTTCTTATAAAAAACTTTTTTTTTGTAGAAAAGTCTTGAGAACAAATATTATTATTGAAAAATCATGGGAACAAAAGTCTTTTCTTAAAGAAAAGTCTTGATAACAAACATTACTTTAGAGGTTACATATCTGTAGAAAAGTTTATAACAAACTTTTCTTATTTAAGTCTCCTAAATACATTTTAAAAATTTTGCTGGGTTATACATTTTTATTTCCATTCTTTTTAGAGTTAAAGTTTGAAAGTTATATTTGTGTATATGTGTTTTGTTGGTATTTACATTATTGTTGCCTATATTTAACATTTAACCCTTTTACTAAGTTATTTAGTTTTTATTTCCGTTTCTTTAGGTTGCTATGCATGTGTGTGTAATATTTTATTTTTACAAATCAACATTCTTCATGTTAAATTCAACCTGTTGGCATTTAAATTTAATAAATACCAAACTCGTATATATTAAAGATATAAAAATATTCTAAAAAGGATAAAAATAAAAATGCTCTACAATCTAAACTTAAAATAATTATAAAAGCAGTAATTATTAAAAGAAATTTTCACAGTTATAGGAAAGCTTTAAAGTAAGATATAACATTTATACTTAAATGCAGTAATTACAGTTTTAAATATAAGATATAATTTATTTTCCTAATAAATTATTTATTAATTATTTATTTATTTTCACCATTTCAGATTTCATTTCTCTCCGATTAACAAATTTTTTAATTGTTAAACACAATAAAACCAGTGAGTGTCTTGCTACATATCAAGAGAAATTTTTGTCTTAAATAGATTTAGTAGAAAAAAACAAATAAATTGTTGATAAAATATATTAAAAGTGTTTTAAGTAGAATATGGTTAATAGAAAACAATTACCACCTCCAACCACAAAGCGACGAAACAATATTAGTTCATTGCCAGTTTTATCATCATCATTAGAAACAACAGAAGCAGCATCATTAACGTCATCTTCAAACACCACCTGTAAAAGCTCAAAAATGTCTGCCCGCCAAAGTTATGTGTTCTTAGGTTTAACTATATTGTTAACAATTATAGCTACAGTCCAATCGGGACCGGTATCAACTACAACACAAGCTGAGGTAAGTCCTTATATCTTTAAATACTCGTACTTAAGTTTTGTTGAAGAAGGCTTTAAGAGCTACTGCAAATAAAAATAAACTGAGAAAAGCTTTAAAATTATAGAGGAAATTTTAAGAAATACTATAAAATTTTCTTATAGAAAACTTTTCTATAGAAAAGTCTTGTATAACATTTTCTCTTTATGAAAAGCCTGGTTAACAATTTTTTGTTTGTGAATCAGACTTTTCTTATGAAAAAGTTTGAGAATCAGATTTTTCTTATAGACAAATTTGTAAATCATGCTTTTCTCAGAGAAAAGTTTATTAAGAAGAGAAAAGTTTATTAAGAAGAGAAAAGTTTGTTAAGAAAAATTTTTAAATTAGACTTTTCTTATAGAAAAGTTTGTGAATACGCCTTTTCTTAAGAAAAGTTTGTGAAACAGACTTTTCTTATAAAAATTTTTGTAAACAGGACTTTTCTTATAAAAGAGTTTTTAAATCAGACACTTCTTTTATTATAGAAAAGTTTGTGAATTAGACTTATCTTATAGAAAAGAGAAGAGAAAAGTTTGTTAAGAAAAATTTTTAAATTAGACTTTTCTTATAGAAAAGTTTGTGAATACGCCTTTTCTTAAGAAAAGTTTGTGAAACAGACTTTTCTTATAAAAATTTTTGTAAACAGGACTTTTCTTATAAAAGAGTTTTTAAATCAGACACTTCTTTTATTATAGAAAGGTTTGTGAATTAGACTTATCTTATAGAAAATTTTGTGAATTAGACTTTTCTTATAGAAAAGTTGAGAATCAGATTTTTCTTATAGAAAAGTTGAGAATCAGATTTTTCTTATAGAAAAGTTGAGAATCAGATTTTCTTATAGAAAAGTTAAAAATCAGATTATTCTTATAGAAAACTTTGTGAATCAGACTTTTCTTATAGAAAATTTTGTGAATTAGACTTTTCTTATAGAAAAGTTTGTGAACCAGACTTTTCTTATAGAAAAGTTTGTGAACCAGACTTTTCTTATAGAAAAGTTTGTGAACCAGACTTTTCTTATAGAAAAGTTTGAGAACCAGACTTTTCTTATAGAAAAGTTTGTGAACCAGATTTTTTTTTTTTATAGAAAAGTTTGTAAAACAGACTTTTCTTATAGAAAAGTTTGTGAACCAGACTTTTCTTATAGAAATGTTTGTGAACCAGACTTTTCTTATAGAAATGTTTGTGAACCAGACTTTTCTTATAGAAAAGTTTGTGAACCAGACTTTTTTTTTATAGAAAATTTGATTCTTAAGCTTTTCACAAAATTTTCTGATTCACAAACTTTTCTATAATAAAAGGAAAATCTGGTTTACAAACTTTTCTATAAGAAAAATCTTGTTACACAAACTTTTCTATAAGAAAAATTTTGTTACACAAACTTTTCTTATAGAAAAACTTGTTTTCAAGACTTTTCTTTAAGAACAAAGATCTAGAACAATGAAATTTGGCATAAATATTGCGCCGAAATATGAAACGTTTGGTATAGAAAATGGGCGAAATCTGAGAAAAAGTTGGACTACAACTGGTTTCAATAGAACAACAAAATAGAAATGAAATAAAATTAAAACAACGAGATGATTTTTCTTTTAAATCCCGAAGTTCTAGTTTAAATATTAATTAATGGTACACACAAACATCTTAAAATATATGAATAATACTCAATATCATAAATATATGTAAATAATTGGCAAACGTAAAGTTGTGCTAGACGCCAATGTTAAAAGTAAAGTTATTACTATTACTATTTTGAAAATTCAAAATTTCCAACGACAATTAACTGCAAGTTAAAATAAAATTCTCTTGACCATAATTTTTCACTAGGGCCATAAATTAATGAAATGAATATGCTATTCAAACGAAGTAGGAGTGTTCATTTAAAGTAAGAAAAATGTATATAAAAAATGATAAAAATTGGAAATTTATTATTAAGCAACACGTGATAAAAACGAAAATTAAAACTCACACACACCTTTTATGAAGAAGAATAAGACGGCGACGACGACGACAACAATTACAAAGACAACAAATAATTTACAAATATTACAAATTATAAAGAAACGTTAAAACCTTAAGGTAGAAGATATTCTTAAGATTTTTTTCTCCAGTTTTTTTTTATATATATATATATTTTTTTATTAAAATGTTTAAATATGCATAATTGTTAAACATTAAGCAACAATAAAATTTAAAAACTTGGAAAAAAAACAACAACATAACTAAGAACGTGACAACCTTGCATCAATTAATAATGGAAAATTATAAGAAAGAAATACAAAAAAAAAAAATTATTAGAAATAATACAAAATATTATTATGATAATGATTAGTTTAGAATGCACAACAATTGAACATTATAGACACGACTTAGGAAAATCTATAGATAAACTTAAAACAAATCAATAAAATGCAAAATACGGACAGACTCAAAGAAATAAATGATTGAAATATTGAGATTCCATCAAAATAGGGGAGGAAGGGGGTGTTTATAACAAAAAAATGTAATAATTCATTTGGTGTTTTTTTTTTCATAAACTTAAAAAAATTCATTGTCATTAACATTTTTTAAACTATTTTAATAACTAAACAATTAAAATTAACTCAGCTAGCCAATCATCCAGCCATAGTTATTTGCTTTAAAAACAGACATACATGATATATGTATGTAGTATATGCAACCATAATTTGTTCTATCGAAATAAATAAATAAATGTTAAGGCTAAGGTTAAAATCCACTAATTTATATCTAGATATCATGCATTTTTTATATATACAAACATACAAACATATTCAATATTCATATGTATGAATCTCGTGTAGTTATATTATTATTATAAAACTCGTGTCAAATTTAAAACTCATGATACATGCAATTTTTATGTAAATTATATTTAATTGAACTTTAAAATTCTCCATACACTTACACACTCACTCATTCTCTACTCTAATTTTTTTCTTTCTCTCAATCATGTGTTAACTCTTGCTTATAACAATTATAACTTTAATTGACCTACGTACCACCCATTCTAAAGAGAAAAAGGAAGAGAGTTAACAGCTATAATAGAGTAGGCATCCAGAAAAAATAAATCTTGAAAAACTAAATTACGTAAATGTTACGTATGATCTCTGTAGACATTTTTTAATAAGGAAAATAATAGCAGCTTTTTCGTAACGTTTACGTAAGAGTAAAATTACTTTCAAAATGTTTTAAGAAAAAAAATATATTTATGTTAATTATAATGTTTTTGTTTTTGCCATTTAATATATGCTCTGTTTCTCTATCGCCTCCTATTTAACCTTATGACCCCCCAGAGACATCAATGTTTAAATAAATAGAATGTAAACTAGCAAGTCAGACATGAACAATTAATATATCACTAACATTTCTTCATAAATCATTATCAATTCAAACACAATAAATTAAGACAAATGAATACTTAAATGCAATAAATAGTAGATTTTTTAACATTTTAAAAGAAAAAATTTTTTAATTTTCCAAAATGATAAATTCTCTTTTAGAAATTGCTAAAAACGTAAAACAAGGAATAATAATAGATTTTGTTCTCAATACTTTTCTTGTAAAAATATTTAGGCTCCAAAAAATTTTTATAGAAAAATTTGCATAACTTTTCTTAAAGAAAAACCTTGAACATACATTTTTCTTATATAAAAGGCTTAAGCACAAATTTGCTAACAAATTTGTCTATAGAAAAGTCTTGTTAACAAACTTTTCTATAAGAAAAATCTTGTTAACAGATTTTTCGATAAAAAAAAAAAAGTCTTGAGCATATACTTTTCTAGAAAAAGATCTTGGCACAAACTTTTCTAAAGAAAAGTCTCTATAAGAAAAGTCTTGTTGACAAACTCTTCTATAAGAAAAGTCTTGTTTGTAAAGTTTTCTATAGAAAGGCTTGTTAACAAACTTTTCTATAAGAAAAGACTTGAGCATAAACCTGTTAACAAACTTTTATATAAGAAAAGACTTATCAACAGACTTTTCTATAAGAAAAATCTTGTTAGCAGACTTTTCGATAAAAAAAAAAGTCTTGTTAACAGACTTTTCGATAAAAAAAAGTCTTGAGCATACACTTTTCTATAGAAAGGCCTTGTTACACAAACTTTTCTAAAGAAAAGTCTCTATAAGAAAAGTCTTGTTGACAAACTCTTCTATAAGAAAAGTCTTGTTTGCAAACTTTTCTATAGAAAGGCTTTTTAAAAAACTTTTCTATGAGAAAAGTCTTGAGCACTAACTTTTCTATAAGAAAAGTCTTGTTAACAAACTTTTATATAAGAAAAGACTTGTCAACAGACTTTTCTATAAGAAAAGTCTTGAGTACACACTCAAGACTATTGTTTAAGAAAAGTCTTGTTGACAAACTCTTCTACAAGAAAAGTCTTGCTGTCAAACTTTACTATAAAAAAAGTATTGCTAACAAACTTTTCTATAGAAAAGCTTGTGAATAAACTTTTCTAAAAGAAAATTCTTAAGCATAAACTTTTCTATAAGAAAAGTCTTGAACGCAAACTTTTCAACAAGAAAAGTATTGTACATAAACGTTTTTATAAAAATAGTCTTGGGTACAAACTTTTCTGTAAGAAGAATCTTGTTACGCAGAATTTTCTATACGAAAATTCTCGTTACATAGACTTTTCTATAAGAAAAGTCTTTTATATAAACAAAGACAGAAAATATTTAAGAAAAAAAAATTATCAGAAAAATTTAATCTGTGTAGGTGCCACGCCTACTTTTTTACACTGAGATATTTGTTTACCACTGTCATCAATATGTTTATGAAATTTAAAATTTACTTACTAAAGAGTAATGAAACTCCTCCTTAAAAGAAGTGGGCGTGGCATATAGTCAGTACTTTTTGCAAGTATATAGATATGTGCTAAGTTTAATTTCAATAGGGTAGATATAAGGTCAAGTCAAATAACCCATAAAAAATTTTTGATTACTTGAATACAATAACAAATGATGGAAGCAATACATGCTTATTTAATTACATATAGCTTCCAAGAGTGCAATAGCATAAGTTAGTGACTGTGTGCGAAAGACACCCTTTCTTGCAATAGTGCTTCGGATAGGCACTAAAATCTATTTCTATTGCTTCTAGGCGATTCATCTCGAACAAAAATCATGTATTATAAATTGAACATTTTTTGGGAGTAGGTGATATCCAGCAAGTAGTCTATAAAATAAGAATGTATAATAACATTTGAATTAAATAATTTTAATGATTTTTATTTCCAATCTTAATGAAAAAAAATCCTTCGAAAAACACGAACTTCAACAGGCCATAAAACCGAAATTCTAATTAACTCTGAAAAACCTTTTGGGGATTTTTCTACACTATTGGTGCGCTTCCATTTGCACTTGCAATTATTGCAATCTTGTTGCACTGTGATATTTATAAAATTCTATTGCATTTTAAAAACATTGACCAAATATGTCTATCATGCTTTTAATCTTTATTTTTTAATCTTTTCATTTACAAATTCTCTAAATCTCTTTATTATTTTACTTATATCTAACAAATTATTTTTATACTATAGAATAATTTTTGTTTACAAAATTACCTTACAACATGCAATACTTATTTCTAAATTATTTAGTAATTAATTTTTTTTTCTATTTTTATTATTATTTTGTTTATTTTATATAATTAACAATAATCGGAAATGGCTGTAAAATAAAAATGATAAACTTAAGTAATTTAGACAAAAAAAAAACTGATGTTTTTTTTAGTCATTCCATAGAAAACTAAACTTTGATTTATATGTTGTTTAATTCTCTTAAAAATATCAACTGTAAGCAGTGTTGCCAGTTTAGCCTTCTTAAGGCTAAATCTAGCTTTTATTATTTTGCTGTTAGTCTAAAAATTTTCGTTTTAGCTTCTAGCTTTTTCCTAGTCTTTTTTGGTTTTTAAAATTTCCCTAAAAAGGCTAAAATTTTAATATTTTAACAATGAAAGAAATAGTTTGTTATTTGCAATTACTGATTTTATTTTTACAGAATCCTTTCACTTAAATATTTTTGTGTATTTATAATCACAAGTTTTTTCATATAAGTATGAATATTAAAAAAATTTCGCCTTCATTCTCTAAATGAAACGTAATTAATCTAATTTTATGGACTTAATTACTAATTGCGATTTCTTTTGGAAGAAAGATGTTATCTTGTTACTGTGCAACATTATTTAAAGATAACCCTAATGGTACCCATTTTATGATTAAAATAGACTAAGAAATGTATGACCAACTCTGTAATTGTGTTATTTCTTAAAATATTTATAAGAAAAAAAATTTTAAATATAATCGAAATAAATTGTAGAAATTTGGAAATTTTCCTGCAACTTCAAATTCTTGGTAAAATTTAGGATTTTTGGTATAATTTCGATTTAAAAAAAAAAAAATTGGATTTTGGTGAAATTTGCATTTTTTGTGAAATTTTCATAATTTGGTGGACCATAATTTTTTGCTCGCAAAAATGTTAGAGTTTGCTGTTAATAAAGTGCAGCATATTCACCCTGCTTTTAATTTGAAGGCAATGTAACATGTTAAATGTAACATATTAAAATAATGTTCGTTTTTTTCTGGCTTTATTTTTTAGCTTTTCTGACCTATTCTAAAGTTAAATTTAGCCTTTTTTTGTATGAAGATCCTGGCAATACTGATTTTATGTATAAAATAAAAGTAATGATTCATTGTTTAAGTGTAAATTAAGATTTTTTTGTTTATGAGATATAAGATAAAATTAAAAAAAATAGTTGATTTATTTCATTTATTTGTTAAATTTTCTTTATTAAAACAAAATGCCATTTGTTGTGTTATATATTTTTAAAATATATGAATATGTAGGTAAAGTGTTATTTTGTCATCTTAATGTTTATTATTGACTTGTGTTTTTTTTATATATGTTTAATTAACAAATTGCTAACTAATGTCAATATGATAAAAGATTTTTATTATATTTTCGTGAGATTTAATGCTGACTGTGCGTCATAATTTGAATATTTATATATTTGAATAAAATGTATCAGTTCAAGTGCAAGTATAACAAGAATACAGTATTAATTAAATAAATCATTTATCTTATCTTAAACAGGCAGAGAAAAAATATTGTTGTAGTGACCACAATCTAAGAGCAACATATTATGATTGGAACATATGATTACAGCGAAAAATAGAAATGGTTATAAGTAATAAATATTATGATTCCATTTTGTCATATTGTGTCCGATTTTATGGTTTGATTTTCATGTTTTGATTCTAGTTTAACATATAATTGAATAATCTTACTGTATGATTCTATCCCATTCTATCAGATTATGATTTGATGCAATTATATTATTATTATTATTATTATTATTATTGTTATTATTATTATTATTATTATTATTATTATCATCATCATCATCATCATTATCATTATTATTATTATTACTATTATTATTATTATTATTATTATTATTAATATTATTATTATTATTAATATTATTTTATTATTATTATTATTCTATATTATTATACCACATTTTTATATTTTGATTCCATTTCGTAATATTAATATGCCATTCTTCATAATATTATTCCATTTTATCATATAGTTATCCAATCTTATCATATTATTATTTCATTTTGTCATATTATTATTCCATCTTATCATATATTAAAATAAAATGTATTAATAAAAAATTATTTTTAAAAATTTTTTGTTGAAAATAATAGCAAAAAAAAATATATATATTTACATATTATTTGTTCATTAATTATATTCATTTGTTCCACCGTATGTGGTTCAAGTGAAAAATATGGTTTTATATATGTTTAATGGTAGTTAATCAACATTTTATATTGCTTGAATCACACTGAGTATAACCAAACCTTGTCTATTTATATTTATTCATGTATAAACTAAATGAGAATTACAATGAAGTTGGAAAACAAACATTAAAATATTTAAAAGTAATAGCAAATCAGTTATGAATTTGTCCATTAAGTTTGTTAAAAGGATAAGTATTATATTTATTTGAAACATTTTATTGCCATGGGAATAATAGTGTTTATATGAATGTGGTTTAAGAAGAATGAAAAAGACTTCAAATATTTAGTGGTTGTAGAAATAATGATATTATTCAAATTAAAAAATTTTTTTCCTGGTAAAAATATTAAAAAAAATATAATTTTTACAGTCAACCATATAAAAATTTTTATTGAGTGTGAATATTAAATGACAAAATTTAAACAAAAACGTTGTTATCATGAACACAGAGTTATTAAAATTCAAGAAAACTAACAATGAGAACATAACATTTTTAAAGTGATAATGCTGTAACCATGCTTATTCTCTGCATGCATACAATTTTTTACAGATTTAACTTGCAAAATTGCACAGTTTGCGAAGGGTTTTCGTATCTTCTTGAGGACTCTTAATATTTCTTTTTTTTTTTAAGGATGGCACTTTTTTAAAAAATAGGTTTTATTTTAAAAAGTGGCTACAGCATACTTTAAGGACATGACTAGATTTTATTTGTCAAATAATATATTTCGCTTAAAGATCAATTTTGATGATTTTACATTGTTCAATTCGAGTTCTTTCGGAATAAAGATTTAATTGTCGTGAAAAGGATTTTGTTTGTTTTTGGGCAGTGATAAAAGAATATATGTGTGTGTGTAATTAAGTATCAACTTGATTTTAAAAACGATTCCTGAACTAATGATTTTATTAGGAATTTAATATCACAGAAATTAGAGAAGAATGTCTAAAAAACTTCTCTCTCGATTACAAAGTGACAGTAACTAATTAACTCGCATACTGCATTATAAACAATTATTACAAAAAATTTAGGAGAGACTTATTTTCTTTCTCTCTATATCTCTCTCTATAAATAAAAGAAGTAATTTAGTAAACTCAAAATTATCTAATTGCACTCTCAACTACTTAGGGAAAATTAAGTAACTTAGTGCTACCGTCTGTATTACAAAGCGTCACCTAAGAGGCTAATGATAAAAAAAATATACATTTAGAAGGGAAGACTTATCTTAATGCAGTATAAAAAAGATTAATTGATGAAAATGTAGCTTTTAAATAAAACTATATTTTTCAAAGTCGTTTTTATAATAATTTAATTGCTTTTCCTTTAATATCAATTATTTTAAATGATTTTTTAATTGTTAAACTCTAATTAAATATATATGTAGAACTTTTGTTTGGTATTAAATTAAAATGTTAAAATTAACCTTTATTTAAATCATTTAGAAAAATAATGAAATTTATTTATGTTTTCATTCATTTCATGAAAACAAAAAACATTAATTAATATTTCACACACATCTCAACAATAACAATTAAACAAAAACAATGAAATTTACAAAAAAAAAAAAAAAAAAAACTACAAAATAAATGAAAATTACATTACAATAGTTAAAATTTGTGGTCAACTTATAGTTTTAAATTAAACAAAACAATATTAAACAAATATTTAGATTTGAAATAATGAAAATAATTTATTAACCCTTTGAGGACAAAGAAAACACTTTCGAAAGCTTTCAATGAAAAGCAAATTTAATATTTTTTCTCAATATTACAAAACGTTTATATTTTAAATTTTTAAAAGTTATTTCAAAATGAAACTTTTTTTTAATAATTATGAAATGATCCAGGGCAAACAAAATACTTTAAAAACCTTTCAACTAAAAGCTAATTTAATCCTTTTTTTCTCAATTTTAATAATTATAAAATGATTTCGAATAACCATAAAAAACGATTTTAAAATCGAATATTATTTAATTTTTTTTTCAGCCAAACTTTTAAAATATTATTTTAAATTAAAAAAGCAAAAAAAGCTTTTTGTTTTTTATTGTTTACTAACCGCAAAAGAAATTTAAAAAAGAATTTTTGTTAAAATCAATTTTATTTTAAAATAGAAGTTTTGTTGTTTTCTTACCATAAGAACCCAGCAAAAAAAGAACATCCAAAGAAGTCAATAAGATCCTGAACTTGTGAAGTAATACAAATTAGGATAATTTTTAATGAATTTAACATAGACTTGTCTTTTTTGATACCTATTCACTGAGTAGGAAGTGATGTTCACGATGACTTGAAAAATTTATTCTTTATGTACTTTTTTATCAACTCAAGGAAATTACTTTTAATTTTTATATCAACCAAATGTTTTTTTTTTTTATTAAAAAAGAAAAAATAAATATGCAAGACGATATTTTTTTTATTTGATTAAAACAGTTATTAATAAGTAACAAGTATTTGTAAAATCTCAACTTTTTATATCAGAAAAATTTATGTGAATCGCTTTTTAATAACATCTTTGGATGATGTTTATATAACTTCTTAAGCACAAGAAACCGTACACTTACTAAAACTTTGGAAATAATGAAAAAGTACTTACTTAAAAATTTCTTATATTTATTTTTGTTGGGAAATATTTAAAAAACAGTTTTCTAAGTTTTTTAAAACTGATACCTTAAAAAATTTTCGAATATTTTTTCAATGAATAGAAATAACAAAAACAAATTTCAAAAATTATACAAAGAAAATATTTCTAAGCTTTCAAAACAACAAGAAATTAAGTTTTTTTTAATATAAAACAGAATTTTAAGAATTAGTTTGAAAAAATATTTTATGGTAAGAAATTGAAAATAATAGCAGACTTTATGGGTTTAAAAATATTCGTTTTAGCTTTTGTGGTTAGGCTATTTGTTACATAGAAAACAACTAGAAGTCCAACTTGTTCTAAAAAAAAAAAACCTAACTCATTTGTCAAAAAAAAACCGAACTCTTAGTAAGTGTTAGTAGAATTTTCTTCAAAACTCTCCCTCTCTCTAATTTATACGTTTGAAGAGAGTTTTTTTTTTTTTTTTTTGCTGAGCGAATTAAAAAAGTTGGACTTCTAGTTGTTTTCTATGGTTTTTTTTTTAATTAATTTTGATTATTTCTTTCCACTGACAAATATTTAAAAATTTTTCGATATATGAGTTTTGTAATAGTTTTTTAATTTTTTTTATAGTGCGGACAGAACAAAACTTTTATTTTAAAATGAATTAAATTTTAACAAAAGAAAATTTTTAACTCTTTAATAAATTTAAATATTTTTATAATAAAATAATATTGCATTTCTTCCATGAGGTTATTTTACATTTTTTCTATTTTAAATAGCTTTAAAAGTTTATTAAACTTTTAATTTGAAATAAAGTCTCACATTGCCACATTTAAAGAAGAAAATAACTTCATGATCCATTTTTATAGATTTATTTTTGACCAAATGACTTAATAAAACATATGATGAAGAATTTTTTATGTTAAATGAATCATGACAAATAAATGATATTTCTTCCTTAAATGAATCATTTTTCGAATAGAATAAAATAAAACAGAAAAAGATAAAACGTGTTTGATAATATTGTAAAATGAATCATATTTTAAAACAGTGTCTTTTATGCCAGGGATCTTGATTGTAATATATAAATTTATATCCTTCTAATAGAACAAAAAAACAATAAGAAAATCGATGAGATTAATTTGTAATAAGATATATTATATATTTGAAATATATTTATTTACTCATATTTGTCACACTTATAACAAGTTAACCCAATAGTTTAAAAGAAGCTTTTAACCGCTACTCTTAAAGCTTTTTATTAAAAAAAAATTATTTAAATTTTAAATTTATATAAATTTATTTCAGTATAATTTTTAAAAACCTTTTCCCTTTAATATTATTAAATTATCTAAGGTTTAATTTTCTATCATAATTCCAATTTGATTTTATTAAAAAATTATCATTAAAATTACGCACAATGTCAATTTGTAATTCATTTTAGAATTCTTAATATGTCTAAGTTGGCTCAATAGTTCTCTAGAATACAAACTATAAATTTGTTTTTTGTTAAATGCAAAAAAGTAATTGTTATTATTGTTATTAAGAAATGCTGTCAATTTAAAATATATTGTATTTTAAAGCCAGTTAGTATTGCAACAACAAAAAACATTGATTTTATAGCACAAACAATTAAGCTTTGGGGGTCTTTGGCAAAGTGACAGTTTAATAAAAATGAAAAATAAAAAAAAAACTACCAAAGCGGTTGAAACGAATTTTAAAGAGCCTTATAATAGGAAAATTTCAATTCTATACTTCAATAGATTTTCGGAAGAATAAATTTTTATAAATATTTAAATATAAGTTCAAAATTGGTTTATATAAAAGCTTTTATATTAAAAGCATGATATAGAAATATTTAAATATTACTTTTACAGCTGATTGTAGATAATTTTAGTAATTTTAGTCATAAGCTTCTGCATAGAAAAAATATGGTCAAATAAGCGATGTGTTAAAAATTTTATTTGTTTCAATAACTTTTTTAATTATATCAATTATGCGAGTTATCAAATTTTGAATTTTCTTCTTCTATTTACATAGAAAAAATTATTACATTATATTTTTTGATGTAAAGTGAAGCAACTACTTTACATCAAAATTTAATGAATATATTCATGCAAAAATAAAATAAAATAAAATAAAATAAAATAAATATCAAAAATAAAATTCAAGTAAGTTTTTTTCCCATTTAAATTTTTAATTTATTCAATCATCTGCTGGACTGATTAAATAAATTGTTTAATTGGAAAATTTTTTCTATTTTTGATTTTTTACAGTTATTAATAATTGATATAATCATTTTGGTAATAGGTGTAGATTTAAACAAATTTTAATTGAATTAATTATTTTAGTGTTTGTTAACATTTTTCTATGTAAAAAATATTTTTCTAATTGTATTAACTAATTAATAATTAATTAATCAAAAATAAACAAAAAATAATGATAAACCTTAGTAAACAATTTTTATAATAGGTTATAAAATCTAAAATTGCATATTAAATTTTAATATGTAAAATCTGTGTATTAAGTTTTTATTGGGAGAAAGATTTTTAAAAATAAAGGTAAATTTTAGTAAAAGTAAATTTTTTTATTCAGTTAATAAATATTTTAGTTATTTTAAATAAAAAATTAATCAATTTAATAAAAATGAGCAATAATTTTGAAATTAAATGAAAAAGTTTTCTAATAAAGTTTAAATGCTCTCAAAACTTTCACTAAGCTTTTAAGTTTAAAAAGCTACTGAAATTAAAGCTTAACTAGTATAACTAAAAAGCTGCGTGCATTAAAGGCTTAAATTTATTTACATTAAAATAAAGTTAAACTGATAATATTTTTATTTAAAAGCCTAATTTTATAGCTTTATAAAGTAAAAGTTTTTATTAATCTTAATAAATATTTTCCTCTTAAAAACATAGTTTTTTCATTATTTGTCAAAACAAAATGTATAAAAACGCATTCATATTTTCTTTTTTAACCCTTCAAAACTTTGCAAAAGCTTGAACAAAATTTTAAAAATTTATATGAGCTTTTGATATTAAATCCTTAAAATTTAAAACAAATGTTTATGTTAAATCAAAAAGAATATTTAAATACACAAATGCTTTTGATAAATAGAATATTTAAAATAAATTAAAGCTTAAACTTGTGTTTAAAAACAAAATCTAGTAGCGGCTTACTAGTGAAATAAAAATGCGTAAACTTATAAGAGATATTAGTTTTAGAAAGTTTTGATGAGCTATTTAACGTATAGCACTTTAAAAATTCTGCTCAAAATTAAATCAGTTACTTAAATTATAAAAATATATGCAAATTGAAAAAAGAAACTTTTGACTTAATATTGAAAACTTTAAAATCTTAGTCTTAAAAGCTGTAATTATTATTTCAACACTTAAAAAAAGCTGTTGTAATATTAATATTTAATTCAAAGGTAGATTAATTGAAAGCTTGTAATACAAAGTTTTTCTGGTATAAATAAAAAGCGCCGTGTAATAAAAGCTCACAAATGTAAAAAATTAAAATAACATTTTTAACTTGCAAACTTTCATTTAAAGATGGAATAAATTAAAAGCTCTATAAAGTAAAAGTTATAAAAAGTATAGAATTTGTCAATATAAAAAATCTAAAAAAAAAGATTAAAGCTTTTATTTAAAGTTGACCAAAGTTAAAAGCTGTATATGATAAAAGCTTAATTTAATATATAATTTGTCTAATAAAATAGTTTAAATAAGCTTCATTAAACAATATTTGAATTTTTAATTTTATACAAGTTAAAAGAAAATAAATATTTACTACAAAAGCTTCCATTTAAAGAAAACTTTTCATGTTATTTAATGTAATAGTTCAAAAATTTTGAAAATAAAATGCAGTAAATAAAACTAAATCCTTTTAAAAATTAATCAAATCTTTCCTTTACACTAAGCTATTAAAGCTTGTTAATGCTAAAGCTTGTAATGTTAAAGTAAATGCTTTATATTAAAGCATTTACTTTAAAAATAATTGCTTTGCACCATTATAATATTTGATATTATTTAAATTAAAAATATATTATATATATATATATATGTAAATAAGTCTGAAAAGTTGTATATAATAAAAGCTTTAATTAATATAAATATTTTACTTTTAAATAGTTTTTATTAAAATGTGTATAAAGATTTAATATTAACAAGCTTTAATAGATTATTGTAATTGAAAGCTTTGATTAATTTTTAAAAGCATTTAGTTTTATTTACTACATTTGAATTTTGAAAATTTTTGAAATATAGTTTATGTTACAAATTAGTCAACCATAGTTTAATGGCTTTAATTAAAGATAACATAAAAACTCTAAAGCTTTTATTAGTAAAAATATTTTCAAATTTACAGAAAAATCTTTTAATTGTATTTAATATATTTTAAAGCTTAAGTTAGTAATAAGCTCAAAAATAATTTAAAAAGCTTTTACTTTTAGTGGTCGTAATTTAATTTAGAAAATTAAAAATATTAAGGCTTGGTTTTATACTGTTCAATTAGTGTATACTTAAGTGCAAACTTAGTTAACAAACATTTAAGTTAAAGCTCACACTTAGGTAATATTTCGTTTTACAGTTTAAAGTTGACAAGAAAATAAGCAGAGAGCTTTAAGCTCTTAAGTATTTACAATAAAATGGTTCCAACTTTCCAAATATTTTTCTTTAACTAAAAATCATAGATATATTTTATTTATACTAAAATGTTTTATATTAGTTATGTTAATTTTTTATTGAATATCCTTTAGGTTAGATTACTATTTGTTTTTTGGTAATGGCAAAAGTCATTATAAATATCTTCCTTTTTTGGCAAAACATTTTTTGATGCCACAATTTTTGCAAATTTTAACTAACTTTAAAAATGTATCTTAAGCTTATGGGCTTTGAAAGTGATTAACATATTTATTTAAATGGCTATAACTTTTGTTATATAAAAGATATCAAAATATTTTTTTTCTTTTTTTTTTTTTTTTTTTTTTTGCAGTGGATTTGTTAAAGCTTGTACTTTAAGATGCCATATAAAAATTTTAAAAATATTTTTTTAACATATTTTTTTTTTTTTTTTTTTGCAAGAATTTTCTTTAGTGACGTGTATGTAAAAAAGGCCATCTTTAATTTTGTTTATATTTTTTTTATTAGGAAGCCTTATGGTACACTTGCTGCAGAGAAAATTTCAGAGTGGTCAAAATTTTAAAATTTAAACTTGAATAACTCAATTGATACCAAACTTTTTCTTAAAATTTTATGTTGTAAAAGCTCTAAAAAATAAAATCTTTCATTTATATTAAATGTTACAAATCTTTTAATGAAATTAATTTGCCAACTATTAACTATGTATATATATTTTCGAAGGGGAATACATATTTTCCAGACAGTTATAAAATTCTAAATACTGTCTAGAGGAAAGTAATTTGTTTTGAAAAAAAAAAGAGTAGAAATAATCATCATTATCACTATCGATATTACGAAATTTAGATTTATTTTTATTCTACATAAAATAAAAATAGTGTTTAAAATTTTAAATAAATACCAATAAATACGTTTAAATAGTGTCTGTATATGTGAGTGTGCAATTTATAAAACGTTTATAGAATATTTGATGAATAAACTCTACTACTCGGGGAGTAGAACTTTTTTTTTGCTTTTTAACTTGGCAAATTGGTTTATTTAAATTGTACAATATAATATATAATTTCGTATTTTTGTTGCTAAAATTTCCATCAAGGTTTATTTCCGCTTTATGAACGTGTTAATCGATTTTTCAGTAAAAATGAAAAAAAAAATTGCCTGTTAAATAAAATTTTAAGTTGATTTATTAAATCATTTCAGAATTATTAAAAGTAAAAACAGACAGATATAAAATAATAAATAACTGTCACTAAATTACAAAAATAAAAGAACATAATATTTTATTAAAAACAAAAATAGCAACAAAAATTTAATGTGAAACCTTAATGCAATAAATAAATTCAAGAATAAAATTTTATTAAAGTGAAAGCTTTGAATAAAGTTTTATCAAAAATCTTTCTTCAAATTACTTTCTAAAAAAATGAAAACTTATTAATAATTCAAAAAAAAAAAAAAAAAAGAAATAATTTATTTATTTATTTTGTTATCAAATATATCAAATCTTTTAACATTTCTTTTTAAACAAAATATTAAATTTCTATTTGAATTTTTTGCTTCATTTTTTTGTTTACCCAAAAACCTGTTAACTGTCAAATATTTGTCAAATTTAACAAAATACAATAAAAAAAAATGGCATCATAAAAATGAATAATTACCACCTGTTTAACTTTTTTTCCTCCTTTATTTCATTTTTGAGCTTTTTTTCCTTACCACTGAAAAATGTTTAGTAAAAAGTCAAGGAAATTAAAGTTTTTTTTTATTCTTTATCGTATTTTTACCTCCTTAACGTTTCTTATGCCTAAATATTATGCATATGACTTTTTTGTATGTGTTTATATTAAGTATAGTATAAAAAATGTGTTCCTATTTTCGAGATTCATTAATAATTTCCATATTGAATTACGTTTTAATAAATGTCGTGACTCACGCACTCATTTTTAATTTGTTGCTATAATCTTAGCAATAATTTTGAATAAATTTTGAATGTAATATTTAGTTTTTGCTCTCATTTTTTAAAAAAGAAAAATCAATAGTTTTTTTTTTTTTTTGTAGCCTTGTGTAGAAACGCATTGAAAATGTTATTAAATGTCATTTAAAATTCTCAAAAAGAATGTAAATTTCTTAGATTCCTTTTTTTCAACAAATCATTTCAAACATTCTTTTAGATTTATAACAAAAGTTCAAAGCTTTTAAAACTTATTTAATTTTTTCCTTAGACTCAAAATAAAAATATTAAACAAATCAATTAAGATTTGAAAAATATTTTTATTTTTTAAATTTTGGCAAAATCTTTTTAAAATTAAAACAATAGCTTTAAGAACGTCTATGACAAATAACAATAGCATTGAAAACTTTGAAAGTTTGTTAAACTTTTTTATCAAGGAAAAACTTTTAAGATGTAGAATAAACATTTCAAAGATTTTAAATTGTGGCAAAAGCTTTTTTGGCATACCCATATTTTTTGAACACATTAAAAATAAAATTAAAGTATTTTCTTATAATTAAATCCTTAAAAAATTAAGTTTTCAAAGCTTTCCTAATATTGGCAAAAGCTTTTTAGTCTTATATTTTCCAACCAATTCAAAAAATTTTGAAAGTTTCTTACTTTAAAATGTTTTTAATAAATCTAAGCTTAAAAAATATGTTATATTTATTTTAAAGCTTTATTTACGAACAATGTAAAAAGCTTTTGCCTTCTTATTTTTTTCTAAATCTTTTGCTGAAATTAAAAATATATATATATACATATTTTTTTTTATTTTAAAATTTAAGATTAAAAGAGCTTACTACAATAAAAAAATATAGAATTTCTCTAAAATTTTTAGCCCATAAGCTTTTTATGTTTTCCTCTAAATTGCTTCCTCTAGCAAAACTTTTATTATTATTGCTAAAATCTTTTTAAGCATATTTTTTAAATTACGTTTTCAAAGCTTTTTTAATCTGTACGTTTTTTTTTTTAAATTTTAAATAAAGCTTTAAGAACTTTAAGCTAAAGGAATATCTTTTTTTACTTTTATTTTAAATTTAAAATACCTTTGAATTTTTAAACTTTTATGCATTTAAAGAACATTTTAAGCAACAGCCTTAAGATTTTAGGTTTTTAAATAAATAAATATTGTTTTTAAATTCAAAAGCTTCTTATATATTTCCTTAAATTATCTTCATTAGCAATAAATTTAATAATTTTATTAAAAACTTTTTAAAAAAATGGTTTTGTAAAACTTTAATTTTTTAACTAAAGTTAAAAAAAGTTTTTTTTATTTTATTTGTTTTTTTTTTAGCTGAAGTTAAAAAATATTTATTTTTAAATTTTTATAAAATTTAGCTAAAGATTTAACAACTTAGTGCTTAATTTTTCAGTTTATTTTTTAACAATATAAAAGAGGTTTTATTAATATTTAACGCAATTGAAAGCAAAAGCTCGCAAACTCTAAACTTAATAAAACCTTAAGCTCATAAGCTCAAACTTATTTAATTTTCTTAAAGTTTTTACATTTTATTCGTCTTTCCTAGCAAAACCTTTTTTATCTTTTGCTTCCAAAAAATAAATAAATAGATAAATACATGTATTAATTTCTTCAGCTTTTATTTTTTTTTAAAACTTTTAGGGTTTTGAAAACTTATTTTTTACATAAAATTTTAAAACAACTTAAAAAAAATTTAAAATATTTCGAATAAAATAAACTGTTTTTATTTGAAGGCTTTAAAACAAAAATTGGTAGCTTTTTTAACTTTTATGGTTTAAAAGCAAAAGCTCTAAAAAACGTAAAGCTTAAATGACCTAAAAGTTTAAATCGAACAAATGTCAAAAGCTATCATAATAAACTTTATATCAATATAATTAAGAAATTATTTTAAGAATTTTATTAATTCAAAATTTTATAATACGAAAAATGAAAAGTTCTAAAAAAAATAACATTTTTCTTTTAATATAAAACTTTAAATGTACACTATTTTAAACTTTATACTTTTAAATTAAGCTTACAATAAAAAGTTTTGTAAAAAGTTTTAAATAATTGTTTGTACTTTAATTTTAATTAAATTTTATTTCCTTCTCCTTAAATTATTTAAAAGCTTTTACATTTGTCCTTAAAGTAACTTTAAAATAAATTGTGTTATAAAAAAAAGGAAAGCTTTGAAACTAGTTAACGCTTTTAAAAATTTTCTGGTGATGATAAATTTTTTGGCTCGAGATAATAAATATTTTTAATTGTTAACAACAAAGCAAAAAGCTTTTATTAAATTATTAAAAATAAAAAATAATTTTTCAAAAAAAGTCTTAAGAAAAGCTTTAAAAACTTAAACAGATTTTTTGAAATTTATTATTGGTTTAACTTTATTTCTTTTGACAAGTCTATTAAATATTTTCCCTTTAAATAAAAATATGACAACCTTTAACATTTTCTCAATTACTATTCATTTCCTTTTGAGAATTGTTAAGCTGTTTAAAAAACAGATTTCCATCTAGAGAGAATTATATATAAAAATAAAAAGAAAACCAACAACTTGTTACCATTAATATTTATTGCTAAAATTACCAGCTATAACAAACAAGTTATAAAAGAAGAACAACTTACGCCCAAAAATAAATAAATAAAATCACTATGATTCTATATGTATTGAACTACAAAATTAATGTTTTAACTCCCTCCTCCTATAAAAAAGGCAAATGAACTTTACTATAAGGAAAAATTTACTACATACTTGTAATATTTACATTACACTGGAAAAAAAATGTATTAATTTGGAATTTTTCTTTTTAAATGTAAATGTCATGTCAAGCCAGGTCATTCATGCGTTCTATTTCCTTTACTTTTACAATTTTATTTTACATTTCAAATGTATTTAGGGTAAAATCTTAACTTTCAAAGGCATTTCTTTACATATAAATGTATATGTAAAGAATGTATGTGTATGTACATAAGAAAAGCTTTTTAAAATCTTTAATATTTTACCTTATAAACTGACTGTTGCATATACCTCTATAGGGACCTTTGTAGGTTGGTTATATGCCACACAAAACAAACATCATTGCAACTTTAAATGTGTTTGAAATTTCCGGCTAAATAAACGCGTAAGAATATAAATTATTTTGTAAAATAGCACGAAAGGAACTTAAGCGTAAAAAAGAAAACACAGAAAGGGAGAGAGAATAAAATATAGAAGAAAATAAATTATATTGAAATGCCAACAACACCCAAACTCGTAATTATATGAAATTAAATTTAGGTCGTTTAGTGTGGGTCAATGACTTAAGTGGTGCAAACTAAAGAAGAAGAAAAAGTTGGAGTTCAAACATTTGCCCATGAGTATGGGTAATAAATAAATAAATATACAAAAAATTAAATTAAAAAAAAATAGGGCTAACTAGTGGTTAATTAAATAACAAACAATTTCTTTAATTTTAACTTATATTTATTTAGTAAAATAAAAATAATAAATTATATTTATTTTTACACTAGAACAGTAAGGATATTCAGGATAATACCCAAGATTCATAAAAAATTGATAATAATTTGAAAATTGACATTTAAACTTTAAGATTGATTTGAGAACTTTTCAAATTTTATTATACCCTGCATCACCATAGATGGGGAGGGTATTATGCGTAAAAATATTGGTTTAAAACCCACTTTAACTTATACCAATCGGCTTACAATCACTTTCTGTGTCGATTTAACGATGTAGTTTGTAATAAAATTACAGATCGCAAATATGAAAATATTTTAATGAACTCTGGTATACAGGTTTTTTTGTAGTCCAAGGACGAAACCTATTGAAATTGGTTATGATCGGTCCATTATTTCATCTAAACTCCATACAAAGGTTTTCCCCAAATGAGGTTTAGCGATCATAAATCCCCTTAATAAAGCAATAACTTAATGAAATTTGGCATTTATAAGCTTTATATAAACATAAATCTATGAAGATCGATCCATAATTGACCATAGTTTCCATATAAATCTCTCTTCAGAAAATCAATTTAACGGGCATAAATCCCACACTAATTATAGTATCAGGTTAATATTTAATACAAATCAGTGTTATATAAATATAAACCGTAGAGCCAATTCAGTCCATTTAAAGCCCATTTCCAGGAATCATCCTAAAGTGTATAAATATTATAAAATGCATACACAATGGTTAAGGGTATCATACGATCGGGCTTGACCGACTATATATTCCTTAGTTGTTTTAATATGATTTTTTTATATTAAATTAAAAATTTATAATCTTTGAAAAGTTTGCTGGTTTATATTCAACTAGATCTCTCTCTCTCTCTCTTTGTGCGTATGTTTGTAAGTTTTTTTTTTTCGTCTTTGTTCAACCTGTTTTGTATTTTCTTTGCAATCGTTTGTGACTCGTAGAAATGCATAAAAATAAAAATCACAAAAACATGTTTCAACATGTTGCATCGTTTGTTAATTACGTCATAAATACAAAAACAAATTTATTTATATTGCCACAGAAGAAAAGCTTTTGTGCTATTTTGCCGCAATTTAAATCATAACAATTTTCTTTTGTCTCTATGACAGAGATGGGAGTTTGTTATAGTCAAACAATGAAAAAACTCAAGCAAAACTTTTGAATTTACTAAAACTAAACAAAATGTGAATTAACTTCTAAGGCAGAGGTTCTCACAAGATCTTGTTACGCGACCCTCTTTTGAAATTTTAATGGAACCACTACAACTTTGACTAGTTTAAAAATTTTATAAAATGTTATGTAAAGATAAAATAATTAAAAAAAAATATATTAATAATTGCAACGCGTAAGAAGATTATTCAATTATATATTAAACTAGAATCAAAACATGAAAAACAAACCATAAAATCGGACACAATATGACAAAATGGAATCATAATAATTAGTCTTTATTTTATTTAATTTAATTATTGCTTGTAATGATTTCTATTTTTCGCTGTGATCATATGTTCCAATCATAATATGTTGTTCTTAGATTATGGTCACTACAACTATATTTTTTCTCTGAGTGTAGTAACTCTTAATGCCGTTAATTTGAAATATTTTTGTTGATTACGATATCTTCTAGAGATATGTCAGATTTAACAGCAGATCGAATTCTTGAAATCCGCTCGTTTGTACGCAAGCTGATGGCATTCAAAGAAAAATGTAAAAAACAAAAAAAAATTTTTTTTTTGAACCTACTATAAAATATTGATTGAATAAATTTTGACAAAAGTGTTACATTTCAGGGTAATGAAAAAGCTTAACAAGGACCTAAAGAATAACATGAAATTTGATTCAGAAAAAGAAAAACTCACAAGAATGAATCCCAAACCCAAAAAGTAGAGAAGCTCCTAAAAGCTATATCAACATGTTTGGCCGCGTAATGGCATCTTGTGTTCATTTCTTCAAATTCAAATATAAGTCATGTTAAAGTTATGCCTAAGATTTAGTCAATCAAAGCTAAAAAAAAAAAAGCGTTTAAATAACAAAGCTGAGAAGAACTCTGAGCCAAAGAATGATCAATTCTGTTCAATAAGAAAAGAAATAGAAATATTTTCAATATTTTCTATTTGCCTGGATAACATACGTTATTGCTGATATTTCTCATGTTCCAAGGTACAAATAATCAGAAAACCGAATAATCAGAAAAATGGTCCTGAATAGTATCGAACTGAAAACAATAAAAATTTACATAACAATGACAAAAGTATATAAATGGTTTGCTTCTTTAGTCTGAATAAACTCAAATAATCATAACAAAGTGTCATAAAAAAACATTGATGACACTCGTGACAGGCAAGATTTAGAATTTTGTCGTTTCAATATAAGAACCCAGAATTGAGAATGTTATTTTAGTCCCACTAAACTACCCAGAATTTTGGCAATTGTATAGGAATTGGATCCAAGCTAAAAGTGAATTTAAGAAGGCCCCAGCACACAATAGGGCCAAACGCAAAGTTTTTGCAAATAAATCTGTATCTCCTAAATTCGGATTGAATTTGAAAAATTGCCAAAAATTAGTTAGTAAAGCTTTTTAAATGATTTTTAGAGGAAAGAGTTTGATATTTATTTCATGCACTACATAAGAAACAATAGTGAAAATATTATGCTAATATGCTTTTTTGTTTACTTTTTTCATAAAATCTGCACTGCTGCATTCGTTTTTGGGCGGGCGGGAAGTAGTTTAGTGTTAAATCGATCTAAATCTATTTTATGATTAAGTAACGTCAATAAATTAAAAAAACACTCGCGTGACATTTTTTGCTTAATCGATAAAAATGACTTTTTTAAATTCACCATTTTCCACTAATGCTGGATGTAAAGTGCAAACCAAAATCAATTTAAAATTTCTTTATTAACCATTTACGAGTCTTGTCTTTTGAAATATGTAAAGAAATTTTTTTTTATTAAAAAAAGACTTTGAGAAAAAAGTGAAAGAATATTACTATATTTTTATAAAACAAAAATAGACATTTTTCCTACTAATTTCAGAGTGCAGTCTTCGAACATTTTTCACGTCTAGATGAATTGAGAGAATCAACAAATTTTTCAACATATTGTTTCGGATATAATGCAATTTACAGAATATTTAAAAAAAAATCCCTCACATACCTCAGGACTTATTCCCGAGAAAGGAAATAAAGTCAAGGCAAAAAATCAAAATTTAAGCGTGAATATCTTTTTAACTGTAAGAGATAACTTAATCTTGCCAAGCACTTTACAGAAATATAAAATTCTTTAAAATCGGATTTGATTTGTAGAAGTTACGATTTTTTGAAACTTGTACATACTCGAGGTAGTAAACTTTGACACCCTGTAGCTTATCTCGTGTTATCACATGGTGACCACAGGATGATTTTTCTGAAAGTCTAGATCTTCCTCTACAACTCTTCCATATATCTCAATTCGATCCGACCAGTATTTTAGGAGCTACAAATTTATTACCAAAAATTTTGAGTTTGGCAACACTGTTCAGCAGAGCACAAATGTGCGAAAAATGTCGCAAAAGTACTTTAAAATTTTTTTCAGAAGTCATACCTAAAAAATTAAAAATAAATAAAATATTGCTACACTAGTTGATATAGTTTTAATCCTAACTTATTCCGTTCATCTTTAATTTAACGCACACATTATTTTCTGCTAACGAAGCTTTACTATGAACTATTTGAAATAATAATTGCAGTGTTAAAAATCTTTTAAACTTTTAAAAGCTTTAAATTCTTTTTTTCGCTTCTAAAATAAATAACCTTTATGGTATAATCATAAAAAGTAAAACAACTAAAGCGACAATTTTTGCATTTAAAGTAGATTACTTTTTGTAAAAAAAAGTTTTTTTAAAGCTTTTCTATAAATTTCATAAAAACAAAAAAAGCTTATTTGAAAATATATTTTCAATATTTATAAGCTTTTAAAAATTAATCACATATAAAAAGTTTAACTGTATATAGCTTTAATAGCAATTTATTTTTATCATTATGAAAGCTTACCAAAAGGTTTAAAAGCTTCATAAAATTCTTTATTTAAATTTCCCGAATGTTTTTTAAATTAATTTTTCATAAACATAATTTTTCTTAATATGTACTTTAATAAAGTTAAATCTTTTTTTTTTATTTTAATCAATTTCAAGCGTTTCCCAAGTCATCTAATAAAAATAAATAAATAAAAAGTTAATAAAATAATTATGTTGAATTTGAAAAGCTTTTAAATTTCAATTTATTTTATTTTTTAAATTCATGTAAAAATTCCTTCATTAATTTTTTCTGGATACGAAAGAGCTTTTTTTATGTTTAAATATTATTATTTAAGCTTTTTTCTTTTAACAAAATTAAAGCTTTCTCAATTTTATGGAATTCTAAATTTTAATAATTGTTATTAAAATTTGTTCAAATATAAAAAGATTTTAAAATTGAAAAAAGCTTGTTAAGATATTCAAAAGCTTTAATTTTATTTTATTAAAATTCTCTTAAAATTAAATCTGTTAAAGGAATAATATAATATTAATAAGCAGTTACAAAAAAAGTTAAAGCTTATTTGATTTTTCATTTCAATAGTTTTTTAATTCATTTGCTATTTAGTTGTAAAAGTCAATTAAAAAAAAAAAGAAAAAACCCTCAACCATTTTATTCCTTTTATTTCAACAAAATTCCTTACATAACAAATGCTGGCATGAGGATATTAATTGAACATTAAAAAAAAAAAGCTTTTAAAAAATTCTAAACATTTTTCTTAACAATTGACATAGAAAATAGAATAATAACTGACAGGTAGCTAATGTACATTTCATGCTTTTATTTTCTTATATGTACTATAAATACGTTACTATTTGTATTTAAATAAATTTATATGACTATTTTTATTATTTACGAATGCCATTCAAAATCATTCACACTTACTACTCAACTCAAACTCGATTTCCATCAAATCAAATCGAAACGATTCATTCTATTTCTCATGCTCATGCCAACCATATAAATTTTATATCTAAACAAACGCTGAGTTGATGATAAAAATATTAATAAATGAATTGAAAAATTATTATGCAAATCCTGCGATAAAATGTCATAGAAGTAATATATATATTTTTCATTGTTGTAATTGTTAATACACAATTGACACATATGACAAGGAAAATTCAATGAGATTGTAAAGAATATGACAAAAAAACCAACTATTTTGAATAAATTGATTTATTAATTTTAACATCCGTTTAGAACATAAATAAATAGAAGCTGTCGAGAAACATAGAAAGGGTTTAACAAACTTTTATGGAAAAAAATTTATAATATTTTTTTTTTTTTTTTTTTTTTTTTTTTTGACAACTAATAGGAAGAACTTGCTATTAAATTATCAAAAATAAAATAACAGAAAAGCTGTTATAGAAGTGTTTGATAAAACTGTCACTACCTAGACAGGGTTATATTTCACTCAAAACGGGATGATATGGGAAAATAGCATTACTTTCTTAATCGCAAATTTAGAGCTTTTTTGAAAAATCTATTTTTTTAAAAATTATGAAAAAACTCAGAATTTCATTTAAAATTCTTATGTGTTATGAACAAACTCGTTACCTATTTATGTTAAGGAATTTTGTAATTCACCGCAAATAGCTTTTTTTTAATTTTCATTAGTCCATATTTAATGTTATAAACCTGTTCCATAAAATATAGGTTAAGTTTTTCTTTTAAGTTTATTTTGTTAATTTGGTAAACAAAAAAAAAAGGAAAATCAAAATCAAAAGCGTAGCATGATAAAACAAAGCCAAAATAAATATGTAGTAAATGTTAGAGTATCCATAAATTATAAGTTAACAAAAAAACATATATATATAATGGTATGGGAAAGTACTTTAAGGCCCATTATTACAACTTGCCAATAGCTAGAGGTATGATGTTATCGGACAGATAAGAAGCATTTGGTTATTATCAGTTAACTTTAAGCTAAAAGTGGCCGATAAGCTAAAGGGAAGATCATCTTACCTTTAAATTTTATAGTGAGGTTTATGTATTTGAAGTTGCCATATTTTCTGCAAAATATGGCAACTTCATTAAAAATAAATGTTTATTTCGTTTTAAAAATAAAAATTTGAAATATAAAAATGGATAGCAGACGTTTGTTTTACATTAACAACCTGGAGAATATTTTTGAAAATACTCTGCCAGAAAGTAGAGCTCAAAAAAAAAAAAAATTCGCGAACAAGTCGACTATATCAAATATTACAACGAAGCAGGATTTGTGCAAAGATTTCGCGTATCAAAGCATACATTCCAATATATTTTAGACAAAATTGTCCACTATTTACAGTCAAGGAGCCAGAGGTATGTTCATATACGCATATAATTTGTGTAGTAATTCAAAAATTTCCTTCCAGGCATTATTTCGTATCACCTCAGACTAAATTGTTAATAACGCTAAGGTTTTACGCAAGTGGAAATTTCTTAATTACAGTGGGTGACTTTTGTGGTGTTAGTGTGTCAACAGCAGGTCGTATAGTTAAAGAAACATCTTGTGCTTTGGCAGGTTTGTCGAATGAATATATTAAATTCCTTTCTGATGCAAGAGGAATGCAACAAACAGTGGCAGATTTCTTTAAAATTGCAAAATTCCTGAAAGTTATAGGTGCCATTGATTGCACCCACATTGCCACTATGTACAAGTAATTTGTCAAAAGTAATCGGTATTTTCTTTGATATTGCCATAATTTTGAAAATGTTAATTTTAATTTACAAGGAAGTTGTAATAACGAAAAGTTTTAAAGTTCACTTTATTCCTCACTTTAATTAAAGTTACCTTTTACTATTACGAACATTAAAGGCAAGTTGTAATAATGGCCCTAAATATTAATATTAAACATTTAAAATTACTGTAAATGTTAGTTATTAAGTTTTGACCAAAATTTAAGATTTCATGAAAAATAAAGAAAAATAAAATAAAAACCTTTTCAAGCTTCGATGCTCTTTTTACCAAATTTATAATCATTAAGAAACCTTTCTTGAGTAAAAAGTTTTCTATAAGAAAAGTCTTGAGCACAAACTTTTCAATAGAAAATTCTTTTGTTATAGAAAACTAAAAACTTTTCTATAACAAAAGTCCTGAGCGCACACTTTTCTATAAAAAAAAAGCCTTAAGCACAAACTTTTCTAAAGGAAAGTCTGGAGCAAAAAAAAATTATAGAAAATTCTTGAGCACAAACTTTACTTAACAAAAAGTCTTGAGCATAAACTTTCTTTCATAAAATGTCCTGAACAAAGTTTTTTTTTATAGGAAAAGTTTTGAACATAAACTTTTCTATACAAAAGTCTTAAAAACAAACTATTCTATAGAAAACTCTTGATCACAAATTTATCTCTTTTCTTTTTTATAAGAAAAGTCTTAAGCACTAACTTTTCTATAAGAAAAGTCTTGAGCATAAACTTATCTTTATAAAGACCTGAGCACAAACCTTTCTTTATAAAAAGTCGCAAGCATAAACTTTTCTATAAGAAAAGTCTTGAGCACAAACTTTTCTATGAGAAAAGTCTTGAGCACAAACTATTCTATAAGAAAAGTCTTGAGCACAAATTTTTCTATAAGAAAAGTCTTGAACACAGACTTTTCTATAAGAAAAGTCTTGAACACAGACTTTCCTATAAGAAAAGTCTTGAATACAGACTTTCCTATAAGAAAAGTCTTGAGCACAAACTTTTCTATTTAAAAGTCTTGAGCATAAACTTTTCTATGAGAAAAGTCTTGAGCACAAACTTTTCTATAAGAAAAGTCTTGAGCACTAACTTTTCTATAGGAAAAGTCTTGAGCACAAACTTTTCTATAAGAAAAGTCTTGAGCACAAACTTTTCTATAAGAAAAGTCTTGAGCACAAACTTTTCTATAAGAAAAGTCTTGAGCACTAACTTTTCTATAGGAAAAGTCTTGAGCACTAACTTTTCTATAGGAAAAGTCTTGAGCACTAACTTTTCTATAAGAAAAGTCTTGAGCACTAACTTTTCTATAGGAAAAGTCTTGAGCACAAACTTTTCTATAAGAAAAGTCTTGAGCACTAACTTTTCTATAGGAAAAGTCTTGAGCACAAACTTTTCTATAAGAAAAGTCTTGAGCACTAACTTTTCTATAGGAAAAGTCTTGAGCACTAACTTTTCTATAAGAAAAGTCTTGAGCACTAACTTTTCTATAAGAAAAGTCTTGAGCACTAACTTTTCTATAGGAAAAGTCTTGAGCACTAACTTTTCTATAAGAAAAGTCTTGAGCACTAACTTTTCTATAAGAAAAGTCTTGAGCACTAACTTTTCTATAGGAAAAGTCTTGAGCACTAACTTTTCTATAAGAAAAGTCTTGAGCACTAACTTTTCTATAAGAAAAGTCTTGAGCACAAACTTTTCTATAAGAAAAGTCTTGAGCACAAACTTTTCTATAAGAAAAGTCTTGAGCACAAACTTTTCTATAAGAAAAGTCTTGAGCACAAACTTTTCTATAAGAAAAGTCCTGAGCACAAACTTTTCTATAAGAAAAGTCTTGAGCACAAACTTTTCTATAAGAAAAATCTTGAGCACAAACTTTTCTATAAGAAAAGTCTTGAGCACAAACTTTTCTATAAGAAAAGTCTTGAGCACAAACTTTTCTATAAGAAAAGTCTTGAGCACAAACTTTTCTATAAGAAAAGTCTTGAGCACAAACTTTTCTATAAGAAAAGTCTTGAGCACAAACTTTTCTATAAGAAAAGTCTTGAGCACAAACTTTTCTATAAGAAAAGTCTTGAGCACAAACTTTTCTATAAGAAAAGTCTTGAGCACAAACTTTTCTATAAGAAAAGTCTTGAGCACAAACTTTTCTATAAGAAAAGTCTTGAGCACAAACTTTTCTATAAGAAAAGTCTTGAGCACGAACTTTTCTATAAGAAAAGTCTTGAGCACAAACTTTTCTATAAGAAAAGTCTTTAACACAAACTTTTCTATAAGAAAAGTCTTTAACACAAACTTTTCTATAAGAAAAGTCTTGAGCACTAACTTTTCTATAAGAAAAGTCTTGAGCACTAACTTTTCTATAAGAAAAGTCTTGAGCACAAACTTTTCTATAAGAAAAGTCTTGAGCACTAACTTTTCTATAGGAAAAGTCTTGAGCACAAACTTTTCTATAAGAAAAGTCTTGAGCACTAACTTTTCTATAGGAAAAGTCTTGAGCACAAACTTTTCTATAAGAAAAGTCTTGAGCACTAACTTTTCTATAGGAAAAGTCTTGAGCACTAACTTTTCTATAAGAAAAGTCTTGAGCACTAACTTTTCTATAAGAAAAGTCTTGAGCACTAACTTTTCTATAGGAAAAGTCTTGAGCACAAACTTTTCTATAAGAAAAGTCTTGAGCACAAACTTTTCTATAAGAAAAGTCTTGAGCACTAACTTTTCTATAGGAAAAGTCTTGAGCACAGACTTTTCTATAAGAAAAGTCTTGAGCACAGACTTTTCTATAAGAAAAGTCTTGAGCACAAACTTTTCTATAAGAAAAGTCTTGAGCACAAACTTTTCTATAAGAAAAGTCTTGAGCACAAACTTTTCTATAAGAAAAGTCTTGAGCACAAACTTTTCTATAAGAAAAGTCTTGAACACAAACTTTTCTATAAGAAAAGTCTTTAACACAAACTTTTCTATAAGAAAAGTCTTGAGCACAAACTTTTCTATAAGAAAAGTCTTGAGCACAAACTTTTCTATAAGAAAAGTCTTGAGCACAAACTTTTCTATAAGAAAAGTCTTGAGCACAAATTTTTCTATAAGAAAAGTCTTGAACACAGACTTTTCTATAAGAAAAGTCTTGAACACAGACTTTCCTATAAGAAAAGTCTTGAATACAGACTTTCCTATAAGAAAAGTCTTGAGCACAAACTTTTCTATTTAAAAGTCTTGAGCATAAACTTTTCTATGAGAAAAGTCTTGAGCATAAACTTTTCTATAAGAAAAGTCTTGAGCACAAACTTTTCTATAAGAAAAGTCTTGAGCACTAACTTTTCTATAGGAAAAGTCTTGAGCACAAACTTTTCTATAAGAAAAGTCTTGAGCACTAACTTTTCTATAAGAAAAGTCTTGAGCACTAACTTTTCTATAAGAAAAGTCTTGAGCACAAACTTTTCTATAAGAAAAGTCTTGAGCACAAACTTTTCTATAAGAAAAGTCTTTAACACAAACTTTTCTATAAGAAAAGTCTTGAGCACAAACTTTTCTATAAGAAAAGTCTTGAGCACAAACTTTTCTATAAGAAAAGTCTTGAGCACAAACTTTTCTATAAGAAAAGTCTTGAGCACAAATTTTTCTATAAGAAAAGTCTTGAACACAGACTTTTCTATAAGAAAAGTCTTGAACACAGACTTTCCTATAAGAAAAGTCTTGAATACAGACTTTCCTATAAGAAAAGTCTTGAGCACAAACTTTTCTATTTAAAAGTCTTGAGCATAAACTTTTCTATGAGAAAAGTCTTGAGCATAAACTTTTCTATAAGAAAAGTCTTGAGCACAAACTTTTCTATAAGAAAAGTCTTGAGCACAAACTTTTCTATAAGAAAAGTCTTGAGCACTAACTTTTCTATAGGAAAAGTCTTGAGCACAAACTTTTCTATAAGAAAAGTCTTGAGCACTAACTTTTCTATAGGAAAAGTCTTGAGCACAAACTTTTCTATAAGAAAAGTCTTGAGCACTAACTTTTCTATAGGAAAAGTCTTGAGCACTAACTTTTCTATAAGAAAAGTCTTGAACATAAACTTTTCTATAAGAAAAGTCTTGAGCACAAACTTTTCTATAAGAAAAGTCTTGAGCACTAACTTTTCTATAGGAAAAGTCTTGAGCACAAACTTTTCTATAAGAAAAGTCTTGAGCACTAACTTTTCTATAAGAAAAGTCTTGAGCACTAACTTTTCTATAAGAAAAGTCTTGAGCACAAACTTTTCTATAAGAAAAGTCTTGAGCACAAACTTTTCTATAAGAAAAGTCTTGAGCACAAACTTTTCTATAAGAAAAGTCTTGAGCACAAACTTTTCTATAAGAAAAGTCTTGAGCACAAACTTTTCTATAAGAAAAGTCTTGAGCACAAACTTTTCTATAAGAAAAGTCTTGAGCACAAACTTTTCTATAAGAAAAGTCTTGAGCACGAACTTTTCTATAAGAAAAGTCTTGAGCACAAACTTTTCTATAAGAAAAGTCTTGAGCACAAACTTTTCTATAAGAAAAGTCTTGAGCACAAACTTTTCTATAAGAAAAGTCTTGAGCACAAACTTTTCTATATGAAAAGTCTTTAACACAAACTTTTCTATATGAAAAGTCTTTAACACAAACTTTTCTATAAGAAAAGTCTTGAGCACAAACTTTTCTATAAGAAAAGTCTTGAGCACAAACTTTTCTATAAGAAAAGTCTTGAGCACAAACTTTTCTATAAGAAAAGTCTTGAGCACAAACTTTTCTATAAGAAAAGTCTTGAGCACAAACTTTTCTATAAGAAAAGTCTTGAGCACAAAGTTTTATATAAGAAAAGTCTTGAGCACAAAGTTTTCTATAAGAAAAGTCTTGAGCATAAACTTTTCTATAGAAAAGTCTTGAATACAAACTTTCTTAAAGACGCAATATGTTTATATATTATTTATTAAAAATTTGTTTAGTGTTTATAAAAAAAGTATCTCCAATGACCTTAATTTGATACCTTTGTTCTAGTTTTTGCTATATACATTTTATTATTTATATTAAAGTATATTTATTACAATATTTATAAATTACTTTCCCTTTTATTTAATATCCCTATAATTTTCTACAATTTATTTTAAAACATAACATTAATCTTTTAGACTTAATCAGCGATTGAAATACTTTCATAAAGGTAAAAGTAACTAAATATAAATAATAACTTTATATATAAAAAGCGTATAGCTAAATTAGTATTATATTAATGGTCAAATGGCAGGAAAATTGTTTTGACACAAATTGAAAAAAAAAAAAATATATATATATATATATATATATATATATATATATATTGCATTGACACAATTTTACACATATGCAGTTTAAATAAAGAAAAAACTTTATTTTTACTCTTTTTTTAATAAAAATAAAAATAAATTTAAAACAAATACATACTAGGGCAAATTCCTTTTTTAAATGTATTGTCACATAACACAAATATTTAAGGAAATAAAGTTAGACATTTGAAAAGTTTCTAACCACTTTTTAACTTATTTAAATGCTAAATATTTTATTTTAACAAACTTGTAAAAGTCATATCTTTTGAATTAATAATTTGCTAATACAGCAAATTTTTAGAAATCATATATCAAATATTTGCTTAATATGTTTAAAACTTAACACTGTCTTAACAATTTCTTTATATTTTAAATGACCCTGGCCCTCAGTTTTCTTTTTTGTCTTTTGTACGAAATTTCCTGCCATTTTTTAAATTCTTTTCAAAACTAAATAAATTCTTTAAACCTTTAAACAAGTGCATACCTTTAGGTCATGTTTTACATTTAACTTGTGTAGATATATATAAATATTAATACACCAAAGAAAATGTCATCAAAATATTGTCGTCCAATTTTTGTTATTTTTCTGCTTCGTCACTTTTATTTGCTTTTATTTTTCATTTCATATTTTTCTTTTTTTTTTTTTTTTCATTCAAATTTTGTTGACAGCAATTTCGTTTGATAAGTCTACTAGATAAAACAAACGAAAGAGCGAACACAATAACAACAAAAACAATGACATTTACTGTTACTTTACCAATTGCCTTTGAGTTAAGTTTCGGTGTACTTTTGTGTTATTGTTAGCAACATTGTTTTTCTCTTAAATACGGTCAAATGGTGTGTTTGTTGTTTATTTACAGTTAGTTAATAAAAGTATGATAGAGAAAAAAATTGTTCAGTATATGCAAATAACAGGTTAATTGAAGACACTGAGAGAAATAGATGCGATCAACAATGTTGCTTGTTACTTCTTGCCAAAATATTAAAGTTTAAAATATTATAAGAAGAATGTTAATGGAAATTTTTAGGCAGCAATGTTGCTAAACAATGTTGCCATTTTTGCCATGTAAAATTATTTTAAGAAGAAAGATTTATTTTAATTAAATAATATATAACACAATTAGATTGAAAATAAATTGTCTACTTTTTTTTTTTTTTTTTTTTTTTTCTGCAACATTGTGGCGATACCAAGACTTAGCTATGCAAAATTTTCTTTTTGCATATAATTTTTATTTAAAGCTTTTATAAATTATACACAAGTACATCTTTTTTGTATATTTATTTTAAATTATATATAGATTAAAAGTTAATTCAGTAATTTCTTCGACAACAATATTGCCTAACTATAATGTGTCTAAGCAATATTTCATTTGAATATTTTTACTTTTTTTCTTAGAAAAATTTATATTTGTAAAGCCATCAATCAACAATGTAACTAAATATTGTTTCCACTAAAAAAGATAACAATTTCATGTAAGATTTATGTAAAAAATATAATTGAATATAATATGGATATAAATTAATAATATAGTTTTTTTTACGAATATTGCGAAACCAAAAAGTTATCCAAAAGAAAATTTATTCTTAAGAATTTTTACCCTTATTTTAAATTTACAACAATGTTTCTGAACAAATTTATAGCTAAACAATATTTTAGTTGGACATTATTACAATTTTTTAATTATTTATTTAATGGTAAAAATGTTGCTAAACAATGTTTCTATCAAAAAATTTTAAAAAATTTAAGAAAGAATATAATATGGAACAAAAATAATGATCCCATTTTTACTGCAACAATGTTGAAAACAAAATATGTAGATAAACAATGTTTCAATAATTTTTTTTACAATACAAAATGAATAAAGTATGTCTATTTTTTACTTTTCAACAATGTTGTTAAACAATATTTGTATTAAAAAAATAATAATAATAATGATAATTAAATTAAAGCTTTTTTTAATATTATATTTTAAATAAAATATAATTTAATAAAAAAAAAATAATCTAATTTTTTCCCCAACAATGTGGCAAAACATAGTTGCTGCAACAAAATTGCTAAAACATATTACTTTTTAAAGTAAGATTTAGAAATAATATTAATCCGATAAAAAAAAACTTCTAAATTTTTCCTACAAGAATGTTGCCAAAAACAAAATTTTCTTTATGTACTTTTATTGCTCTTTTGTTTCATGCAAAACATCCAATATTTCTAAGACCCCATACAATTACTTCAACTCAAAAAAAAACCAATAAAAATAATAGGAAATTGTATGGAAGAAAAACTGAAATGATATAAAAAAATGTTTCTATGTTGACTTGCGGCCATAAAAACTAAAGCTACACATGTAGCAAACAAATTTTTTTTCTACAGAGCAAAGCTCAGAAAAAACTTTACACTTTTCAGATTAAAAAGGCAACAAATAAAATGAAAAAACGAAAGGCTTTTGAAAAAGATATACCACCTAAAGGGTCAAAGGTTTTATGTTTCTTAAACTTAACTAAACATAAAGAAATATGAAAATATAAAATAACCATGACCTTTTTTCCTACGAACACGGATTTAAGTTAGAATTTTTTTATACAAACAGATCTAAACTTTAAAGATAATATAAAACGAGACTAAAAAGTATAGAAAGAAAATATAAAAAATATCGAAATGAATGAATGAATGATGTTTAAAATGTAGTATTTGTTTTCTTTTTTTATTTTAGATTTATTATTTTTATTTTTTTTATTCTATGACCCAGTTTTAATTATTCAACAGATACTTTAAGTATTGTTTTGAAAAATGATATCATTCACTATATATTTTTTTATGTTTCCCTTATCGTGTGCTTCTTCTTGTTTCGTATGTTGTACAACATTTTGACAGAGTTTTTTTTTTTTTTTTTTTGTTTATAAAATATAAACGTATCTGTTAGATATTTTTTTTTTTATTTCATAAGATACACACCCCTTTCACTTGAACTGCAGCTTTTATATACATATATTTTTCTGTTTTATTTAAATTTTTTTTATCTTAGATGTTGCATGTTTTTTGTGTAGAAAAAAAAAAATAATAAGACATTTATTTTTAAGTGTCTTTGTAATTCGTTGTAGATATTTCATCTTTTTATTCATGAATACTATTTCATTGTTTCACTAAAGTCTTGAAATCATACACGATGTTATAACAAGTTTGTTTTTATAGTTTTGACAATTTTCGTATATTTTATTGTAAATTGTTTTTGTTTTTTTAATACTTAACTGTATTTGAATTTTGAAGCTTTCAATTTGAACTCTGACTTAACTTTTATAGCATATTTCACTTAAAGAAATTCTTACAAAATTTTAAGTATTTAATGGTTTAGCAACATGATGCTAGTTATTAAATTACTAAAACATGTTGCATAGAAAAATTCTATTGATTTTTGGCTATATTTTGTTAATAAACAAAATTATATTTTAAAATATTGAGGGAGCAAACAAGAAATATTTATTGGCAACAATGTTGATAAACAAAATTGTTTATTAAATAAGTAAATTTTGATAAAATATTTTTATCAGCTGAAAGTTAAATTGAAAATAAAATATAATACATGTCAAATGTTTCGAGCAACAATATTGCTAAATAATATTTACTTTTAAAAATTTTAGTATTTAAAGTAGTATACAAGAACATTTATTTATACGCAACAATGTTGCTTAAAAATGTTTCTACTGAAAAACTTATTTTTCAGATAAGAATTTTGTCTGATAAAACTCAAATTTTAAAATAAAAAATATACATACAAATTTAGAATTAAATTTTTTCTGCAATAGTGTTGCTAAACAAAATGCTGCAAATCAATTTTGTTTCTCTCATAAATTTTACTTCAAAAAAATGTTTCTTAGACATTTATTGGCAGCAATGTTGCTAAATAATTTTTCTATTAAAAAGTATTTTTTGTAAAATGGATAATTTTTTAATAGAGCACGAGATAACATATTAAAATAAAACAAAAATTAATAATTTAATTTATTTTGCAACAATACAATGCTTCTCTTTGAACTTTTTTAGTATTTTTTCCAGAAAATTAAAAATTTTAACTGTTTAAAGAATTTTACGAAAACAAATTAGCTTTTCATTTCTTTTTAACAGATTTTTTATATTTTTATAAAATAAAATTTTATATTTTGAAATTATAGTAATACAAAACGGTATTTTTTTAATTTTACTGCAACAATGTTGCTAAACAATGTTTTTTTTTTTTTGAAAAAATATTTCTTTTTTTAAATAAAAATGTATATTATATAAAATTTTTTCTAAGTAAAAAAAACATTTTGAAAATCAAATTTCTGCAACAAGTGTTCCTAAGCACTTTTTTCTATGAAATTTTTATTTTATTTTTCTTCAAGAACATTTTAATAAATTTTAATAAATTTTAGCAACTATATTGCTAAATTAAGTTTCTTTTGGGAAATTTCTTTTTCTAGAAGAATTTTTGTAAATTTAAAGTTTTTTTTAAATAAAATTTAATATAAATTTAAAAATGTTGCCAAAAAATATTATTAAAAAAATGTTGACTTCAAAGATTTATTTTTTAAAGAAAATTTATTATTTAAGCTATTATAAATATTAAACAATAACTTATTGATCCGATAATTGTATGCAACAATATTCCTAAACAACGTTTTGATCCGATTATTGTACGCAACAATGTTCCTAAACAATGTTTCTATGACAAAAAATCTAGCTTTACATAAAAATAAATTATATATTTTTGAAAAAAAAAAAAAATAAAACACAAATCGAAAGTTAAAGATTTAGATGTTTACCACAACAATGTTGCAAAACAAATCTAATGCCTACAAATAGTTTTTTTAATATATTTTTTTTCCTTCAAAAAAAAAAAGGTTTGTTTACGAATGATAAATAAAAGGAAAATTAATAAAATTTTAAAGTTGTTTAAAAGAAAAAAAAAAAAGAAAACCTCTGGCTCCTTTTATGTATAACTTAACAAAGTTTCCCCCCTACAAGTTCAAGATCAACCAAACAACATACTTGATCAATTTTAAATACAATTTATATTTTATTTGGCAATATCCTAATAATACATCACTTTCAAAAAAATAAAAACCAACAAAAAAGTAATTCTTCTTTTTTTATTTCTGTCATCAATTTGATTAAAAATTATTAAGCTGTTATTACGGAATTATGTGATTCACATATTAAAATACAAAAATTGTGGTCAAAAAATCACAAAAAATTCAAAATTACACAGAGAAACATTTAGAAAATTGGGTGGTCAGACGGACGGATGGACAGACGAACTAACAGTTGGGTAGACAGTCGTTTATTTAAACTGCGTGTTACTGTGTAAATAAAAGTTTTCATATGATCAATATTATGGCTAAATTGTGTCTCTATATGAGAAAGCAGAGAGACTTTAAACAAAAGAACTAAATATTTATAGACATTAACCGACTTCTATGGAAATATCTATGCTTTCATATGATTTTTCTATATAATAAAAGAATTTTTTTTTTTAATAAACGTAAGTTTTTTTTTTGGTTTATTTATGTATAAAGCCGCAACAGTTAAAAGTTTTTTTGGATTTATTTTATTTATTCTATAGAGGAAGTATTTTTATATGAACACGAGCTCCTCATCTACGAATAGTTTATTTAAAATGTTTAAAAATTGTCTATAAAAATACATAAATGCTATTTATACATTTTATTAAGTTGTAAGGGTTTTTTAAAACAAATTTTGTTGGTAGTTGTGGGTAATTGCTTTATTGTGTTTTTAGTTAATATTTTTCTGTTATTAAAGTGTGATTGTTTTAAACTTTATTGTTATTAGTGACTTGTTAAATTCGAAATTTGCATAAAGTTTATTGAACTCTTTTTAAGGTGGATGAATGACATGCTTGTTTAAAATTTGTTGTTTAGAATAATTAAACAAAAACTATTATAAAATTATTTATATTAAACTAAAGCAATGAGAGATGCAAAATTGAGTTAAAGGTATAATAAATTTGGGCAACATGATGCTGGCAAGAACAAAGTTAAAAAAAATATTCGCCAACATGTTAGATTCAATAATTTATAATTAATATTAAATAAATGTTAGATAATATAAATAATACAAAAAATGCTATATAACTTATATAACAAATGTTATAATTTTTGCAAAATTTATTTTAAATTAAAGGCTTTAATGCTATCATTTTCTCGGCAACATGTTTCCAACAAAAAAATGTTGGTAATAGAAAATTAATCCACGATCAATATTAGTTTTAATGGCAAAAAAATTAATAATTTTGAAACAAATATTTGTTGTTAAATATTGCAAATAATAAAATATAATTACTATAACATTAAGTTATAGATGTGCTTGTAATTATTCTAAATTATGTAGCAAAATGTAGCTGACCACATAAATATTTAAACATTTTTTATATAAATACAGAATTAAAAGCATATGTAGCAACATGTTGCTAAACACATAAAAATTTTAAAATATTTTTAGAGACAGAAAAATTTAATTTTTAAAACAACGTGTTGCAGGCAGGAGAATGAGGATCCCTTTTTGAAGTTTTTTTAATTTCTAACACAATTTTAGCTTAAGAATAGAATTATTTGAAATTGTCAACATATATCGCAATTTTTCAGCAATAGAATCAATACTTTTTAATAGATTTCCTCAGAATTTTACATAAATACAGAATTAAAAACAACAACATTTTTCTAAACAACATATTGCTGACAACATTTAAAATTTAATTTTCTTATTTTGAAAAAGTTATTTTTTTTTTTTTTTTTTTTGTAAAAGTTTAGCTTAAAATTAATGAAGTTGCAATTTTTTCTCTATAAGTTAATATTATTTTAGGCAACATGTTGCTGGCAAAAAAAAGTAAAAAAACCAATAATATACAAAATGAAAAAAATGAAATTTGTGAAAAAAATGGCCATAAATTAATAATTAACAATTACTTTTGTTATTTAATTTATTTAACAGAAATTTTCAATAATTTTCTGGTATAACTTTGAGTTAAAAGCTATAAAAAACCAAAATATTATATTTTAAATAAACCAACATGTTGCTGGTAAAACAAAAATTATATTTTTAAAAAGATTGAAATAACTATTTTTATTTAAATCTTTAATTCATGCAGAACAAAAATATAATAGAATCAAAACCTTTTAATAAATTTCCTCAGAATATTTTTTAAATACAGAACTAAAAACATGTTGCTGGCAACATTTAAAATTTAATTTTCTTATTTTCAATAAGTTTTTTTTTACTACTTTTTAGTAAAAGTTTGGCTCAAATCAATGAAAAAAATTATTAGGCAACATGTTGCTGGCAAAAAAATTATAAAAAAAATTAATAATCTATAATTTTATTTAAATCTGAAATTTGTGAAAAAATGATCATAAATTAATAATTAAAAATTACTTATGTTATTTAGTTTAGTTATTTATATAAAAACCAAAATATTATACTTTAAATTAAGCAATATATTGCTGGTAAAACAAAAACTAAATTTTCAAATAGGTGGTAATAACAATTTTTATTTAAATCTTTAATTCATGCAGAACTTTTCATAAATACTCTAAAATTGTTTTTATTTTAAGCAACATGTTGCTAGCCGCTTTTTTTTAAATTTAGTTATTTTATGATAGAAATTTTGTTTCAAAATAATATTTTATATCTCAAGTTAGAACTTTTCTGAGCAACATATTATTAACAACATTTCAGAAGTAATTTTACTTCTTATTTTTATTTAAAATACTTTTTTTAAGAAATTTCGGTTCCTAATAATTAAAATTTTTTTTCTTAAGTATGAATTTTTCTAAGCAATAAATTGTAGTTGTCTTATTGCAGATATTTTGTTCAAAGAAATTTTAAATTAAAATTTTTCTAAAAAACATGTTGCTGTAGCGAAAACTATAGATTTTTTAAACGGCATAATAAATAAACTTTTATTAAAAACTTCAATTTACAAAATCTTCAAATTAGTTCAAAATTTAAAACAAAAATTTTATTTTTATTTTTGTTTTAAGGCACAATTTTTGATGGCAACATTTATGTGAAATTTTTTGTGATTTAAATAATATTTACTATAAATTTCAGTTTAAAAGAATAAATTTTTCTTAGCAAGATTAAAATGTTGCTGTTGACGAAGTTTCATTTAATTTATATTTTTTATTCCTTAAGAAGAAAAAAAAATAAAATCTCTTATCAAAAGATTTTTGTTATTCATGTTGCCGTTTATATTTTTTATTATTTTTATAATTTTTGTCTAAACTTTGAATTAAAAATTTAAAATGTAGTGTTTTAATTAATTTTTACTGGAAATTTCACTTAAAAAAAATTAATAAAAATAATCAAATTATTCTTGGCAACATTTAACAACATGTTGCTGTTAAAAAAAAGTTTTCTTTTACTTAAACTTCTTTTAAAAAATGATAATAATAAAATTCCAATCTCCCATTCTTGTTATTCATGTTGCCGCCTAACTAGCAAATTGTTAATATTTAGCAACATATTACCTTTCATACATTCATTGAAAAAATTCCAACTTTTGTTTAACTTTTTGCAAACTATAAATCACTTTTGTTGTGGTGGATATAAAAATTCTATGTATGTGAAAAAATAATAAAGAATATCGAATACATATAATATTCACTTTTATATATATATGCCACTACAAATTATTTATGACGATCAGATAACTTAAATGTTAGTTCAGTTCTGGCTGAAAACAATATGTAGGTTTACGCAAAAAAAAAAAAAAAAAAAAAAAAAAACTTTAAATATGACATTGAAACACAAATAAGGATATTTTTAAAAGGCGGCCTTTTAAGAACAAATATCAAAGCAATGCGTTGAAAAAAAGTGTCATGGCTTGTTTAAATTTATAGCTTTTTAATAAAGTTCTTGTTAATAGGAATTTCTTTAAGTACTTTGTCATTGAAAAAAGGGAGATTTATTAAAAACCTGAAAGAAAGATATAATCAAAGATATAGACTGTATGATAACCTACACCATTGTGTACGAGCGTAAATATTCGGGAAAGGGACTTATATTACACCTGTGGAAAATTTTACTAAATGTAAAATAATATACACAAATACAGAATAATGCGTTGATATTAACATCTAGATGATTTTAAGTACTTTAGGGCGATTCCTGGAAGTGGGTTTATATGGGTGCTATGTTATTATATGGGAGCTAAATTATGGACAGATTCGCAATGTTGTTTCTACTTACATAAAACTTATTTGTGTCAAATATTAACTTGATACTAACTTTCAAATGGGATTTATGCACGTTAAAGTGATTTTCGGAAGAGGGTTTTATATGGGGGCTATAATAAATTATGGACCAATCTTCTTGAAATATAACACAAAGATTGATACTTATACAAAACTTTCTTACAACGAATTTCATTAAAATATTGCTATATTTAAAGCATTTATGATCATTAAACCCCTATTCCGGGAGGACATTTGTGTGAGAGATAGGTGAAATAATGAACCAATCACAACCATTTTCAATAGGCTTCGTCTTTGTGTCATAAAAGTCTTACGTGCCAATTTTCATTGAATTATCTTCAAAATTGTAACTGTACTTTGGACAGCCAGTGAGCCGTCCAGCCAGACGGACGGACAGACATCGTTAGATCGATTTAAAAAGTGATTCTGAGCCGATTGGTATACTTTAAGGTGCGTTACAAATATCAGCACAAACGCATAATACCCCAAGCACCTATGGTGTTGTAGGGTATAAAAATGTTTATTTCAATTAACTAGAAATAAAGTAAACATTGTAAAGGAAAATTTCTAATAAGGCTTTACTAACTAAAGGCACAATTAAACACAGCAGGTTTAAACTGTGTTTAAAATAACCGGTTTAATAGCTGATTTTATAATTTTTTTTTTTTTTACTAAAAATATTTAGAATTGAATGAATTTTAAATTAAATTTTAATATTTTCAAAATCTCAGCTTCATTTTGAAAACTTTTAAGCACAATTAATTCTCTTATTAATAACAAAATTAAAAACATAATTTAATTATTTATTCTGTGCGTGTAAACTATGATTTAAGATGAATTGTTTAATAAATAAATAAACAAATGCTTTTGTATAAAATGTAGTGATTTATTTCAAATATAAAATACTAAATTGATGCTACAAGGAAGTTTATACGTGTTTTAAAAATCAATTTTTGTTACAACTTTATTGTGTGCTAAATAGTTTTTTTTTTTTATTAGAAAAAAAACAGCATTAAGAAATTATAAAATAAAATAAATTAATTAAATTGTAACTAACACTTGGAGCATCTATATTCAACGTGTTTGCTTAGAATTTCTAATGGTAATTAAGGAAATCGGGATTTTGTCTAACATGGAAATCTCTCACTAAACGTTAATTACGACACAAAAACAAGGTTATTATACGGGAATTTGTTAAATTAAGTGGCAGTTCAATAACTTTTTTGATTAAACGGGTATGAACAAGTGAATAAGTGATGTTGTTGCATGGCTAATTAATTTTCCGTTAGATATTTTTTTTTTTCCTCTACACATTTTTCTGTTTTTTTTTTTATTAAAACGAAAAAAAATAAATATACGCAATTAAATTAATTATGCTAAAGCAATTTACTATAACTGTCGTTTAGAAATTTAAAAAATAATAATTCAGAAAGTTTTAAATTAAATTGTTTTATGACAATTTTGTTATGACTAAAACTCTTCTTGTCAGTCAATTTAAAAAAAAAAAAATAGAAACTTAAAATGCTTATAGCAGAATGGCTAATTCGCAAAAAAGACAGTATGATGCCGGAAATTCGGTTAAGAATTTTACCTACAACTGCTTTTTCGCTTCTTGGCCCTCAAAGATTTCAAATATGTATGCATCCATTGTTTTTTTTTTTTCACCACAAAATTTTTTATATTTTCAAATTTTTTATTTTCATTTAAAAGATCTTTTTATGAAAGTCACAACTCTTATGACTATTACATACCAGGTCTTCATTTTTAAAGCAAAAAAAGAAAAAAAATATTAAATTTTTGTTTGTGAATAGGAATTTTAGGACTATAGTCAAAATTTTTGTCTTATGACTATTTTTCAGTCACAATATTTTCTATGAATAGATATGTTAAAATTATGTTTAGCTATGGTTTAAAACTTAAACTTAGTTTAAATTTTTAAACATATTTTTGCTAGAAACGTAAACGAAGTTTAAACTAAACCTTGAAATTTTCCACTTAAAATTGTTATAAAATAAATAAAAAATTTTAAAACCGATTTTGAACTAAATTAAAATTCATTAATATATTAATAAATAATTAAAAATGTTAATTTAATTTCCTTCTATAATTAACAAAACTTAAGCGAATTTCTTTTTAAACAATCTGGCAGCCCTAAAGCAGAGTTTTAAAGAAGAGAGAGGGAGAGTTTAAACCAAAGCTGGCAAACTAATATTGCAAAGAATAAAAATTCTTAATTCTGAAATCACCCATTTTAACTAAAATCCTTTATATTTCTTAAAATTTCTTTAAAAAAAAAACCCCTTTTACAATTTTAGTTTCTTCATTTGAACAATTTAATTTAGTTAAGTTATTTGCTTTTTTTATACATAATTTCAAATTGCACATGTTTTTCTTTAATAATAATTCTCACATGTAAAACGTGATTTTTTTCAAGTTTTTTTTCAATTTATTAATGATTTATTTTAAAACTTATTGTCATCATGACCGTTAAACTTCGTCAATTACATTTTTTACTAATGAATTAATGAATTTGTTTTTTTTTTTATTTTAAAATATTCTAATATTCTAATGACTTATTGTGAATTTTTACAACAGAAGAAACAAAAAAACGTGTTTTAACAATGAATAAAAAGATATAATTCATGAAATCAGTAAGATATAATACATAGAATTTAAAACTTGAACGAGCTCAAAATTCAAAAGCTTTTACCGTTAAAGTAAAAGGCTAAATATAAAATAAATTTACAGAAAAAAAATTTAAAAAATTAAAGCTAAAATCGAACTAATAAAGCTTTTAGACAAATGAAAGCTTTAAAACAATTTAGACATTTTTCAAAAGCTTTCAGCCAAATAATAGTATTTAATTACAATATTTAAATTTTTAATATAAATAGTTTCTAAATAAAGAAAAAAAAACTAAAGCTGAGAAACAAAGACAAAAGCTATTAGACAAATGAAAACTTCTTTAAACTTTCAGTCAAATTAAAATTTTGCCAAGCCTTCAGTCAAATGAAAGCTTTTTTATTAAATAATAAAATTAATTTTTAAATTGATAAAAAGCTTTTTCTTAAAAAGTTTTGAAAAATAATCTGTTAAACAATTTTATTCATATTATAATTATATAAACAAATTTTCAGATAAATAATCAACCAAATAAAAGCTTTCAAAATTTTAACTTTGTAATTAAAATTTAGAAAATAAATTACCAAAAAGCTTTTCTATTCAAACAGCTAATAATTTTTTGAACCTTCAGTCAAATGAGAGCTTTTGTATAATTCAATTCAAAACATAAGACATTTGATCAAAATGCTTTTCCAGAAAAAATGCGGCAAAATTTAAGTTTTTAATGAAATGAATGGTTTTTAAGTTTAAGTAAAATGAGAGTTTTTTCTATAGTCTTAAATTTTAAATATAAATAATTTTTGCCTAAAAAACTTTTTGTAAAAAAAGAAAAATTTAGTCAAATTGTAAGCTTTTCTTAAGCCTTTGGACAAATTAAAGCATTTTTTATTTGTCAGCTAAATGAAAACTTTTCTCTATACTAAAATTTTAAATATAAATAATTTACAGCAGAAAGCTTTTTCAAAATAAAAAAAATAAAAAAAAAATACAAAATACAAAAGACGTCTAATGAAAGCAAAAGCTTTCCAAGAAAATAAAATATGGCAAAAATATACAAAATTGAGTTTAAATTTATTTAAAAGCTTTACGTTTAATAAAAAACATTCTTTGAAATATTATTCATATAATTAAACTAGTTGCAACCACATTTAAAAGCTTTTAAATAATAATTTTTAGAGTTTTCTATACTCTTAAAAGCTTTTTATATTTAAAAGCAAACAGTTTCATTTTACCTTAATTATCAATACCAAATAAAATGAATGAAAGTTTTAAAGCCATTTTAATTGTTTTTAATACTGAAAATAAAGATTTAAAGCCTTTTTTAAAGAATAAATATTTTTAAAACTTTTTATATTTAAGTTCAAAGCTTTTATAAAATCATAAAAAATAAATAAAAATTTAAAAAGACTTTTAAAGCTTTTTTCCTAATATGTAAAATATTTTATAAAGCTTTTTAAAAGAAAAATATAAATTCATATGTTACCTTTATTCTAGTTGTTTCCAATATTGAATCGTTTAAAGTTTTTTATTTACTTTAGGTGCTTAAAGAGAGTTTAAGAAGCTTTATAAAATAAATTTTTCAAGCTTTTAACTTTTGTCTACAATAATTAAAAAAAAAATCTTTTAAAGCTCTTTCCAACAAACTTAAAGCTTCTAAAAAGAAATTTTCCCATCTTTTAAAAAGCAAAGCTTTTAATTTTTAAAGTTTTAAGTATTAAACAACTTTCAAAAGTTTTAGTATTCAAATTTTTAATATTTTTATTTAAAACAAAAAAGCTCTTCAATTGCTCCCACCCAGATATAAAAGTTTTTTATGTCTTCCATTTAAAGCTTTTTTTTATTAAATGTTTAATTTTTATAATTTCTTTTTAAACTCGTTTTAGATATACCTCTCACAATTTGGTTACTTACCCCCCTCCGCTCGCAATACAGCCAATGGTGGTCTCTTGGATGCCAATACCTGGTTCAAAGCTGTACAGGATTTTCAAAGCTTTGCCGGTCTTAATGTCACCGGTGAGCTGGATGAAGAAACTATGGAATTAATGTCACTGCCTCGCTGTGGTGTACGCGATAAGGTTGGTTTTGGCAATGATAATCGTTCGAAACGTTATGCTTTGCAAGGAAGTCGTTGGCGTGTAAAGGCTTTAACCTATAAGATCTCCAAATATCCTAAACGTTTGAAGAAAGCTGATGTTGATGCTGAAATTGCTAGAGCCTTTGCTGTATGGAGTGAATATACTGATTTAAGTTTTACCCCTAAGAGTTCGGGACCAGTGCATATTGAAATTAAGTAAGTAGAAGAAAAAAAGTAATTATATATATAATGAAATTTTTGTTAAATTCTTTTTAGGTTTGTGGAAAGTGAACATGGTGATGGTGATGCTTTCGATGGTGTGGGTGGTACTTTGGCTCATGCTTTCTTCCCGGTGTTTGGAGGCGATGCTCACTTCGATGATGCTGAACTGTGGACCATTGGCAGTCCTCGTGGCACTAATCTTTTCCAAGTAGCTGCTCATGAATTTGGCCATTCTTTGGGTTTGTCTCATTCCGATGTACGTTCAGCTTTAATGGCACCTTTCTATCGTGGCTTTGAACCAGTTTTCAAGCTAGACTCTGATGATGTTTTGGCCATACAGGCTTTGTATGGGAAAAAATCTTCTCATACTGGTAATGGTCTCAATCCCACTAGCAGCGGGCCTTTCCCACGTACCACACAAAGACCAGCCTTTGCTCCACCACGCACACCCCGAGATGACTATTTGTGTAAGGATCCTAAAATTGATGCTCTCTTTAACTCAGCCGATGGCCAAACGTATGCTTTTAAGGGTAATAAATATTATAAGCTTACCGAAAACTCAGTGGCTGATGGTTATCCCAAACTTATTTCGGATGGTTGGCCAGGTTTACCAGGTTTGTTTCTTATTATCTTATTTAAAAAAGATCATTTTTTCATGGTCTTTAAATTAATTATTTGATCCTCAGGTGATATTGATGCTGCTTTTACATATAAAAATGGCAAAACCTATTTCTTCAAGGGCACCAAATATTGGCGCTATAATGGACGTCAAATGGATGGTGATTATCCAAAAGAGATTAGTGAAGGTTTTACAGGTGTGCCCGATCATTTGGATGCTGCCATGGTGTGGGGTGGTAATGGTAAAATATATTTCTATAAGGGTAGTAAATTCTGGCGTTTTGATCCCTTAAAGAGACCTCCCGTAAAGTCTAGCTATCCCAAACCCATATCAAATTGGGAAGGCTTGCCAAATAGTTTAGATGCTGCCTTACAATATACCAATGGCTATACTTACTTCTTCAAGGGTGATAAATATTATCGGTTTAACGATAGAACATTTTCAGTAAGTTTAATTTAACATTCAGCTAAAAAAAAGCTTTTGTAAATTATAAACTATAATTGCCTAAAACAGGTCGATTCTGCGGATCCTCCATTCCCCCGCCCCTCAGCCCACTGGTGGTTCGGTTGCAAAAATACACCCTCAACAACAGGTAATATTGTGGATAATTCACAGGAAACTGAATTGCATGAATCATCTTTTAATGATTATGACAATGATGAAACACTATTTGATGCAGGTGAGTGGAACCGACCCAGGACTAAAATATAAATTTCCAAAAATTTAATTTAAATTCAAAATTAAACTTTAAAAAAATAGTAAAGAATAGTTACAAATTTGCATATACATATATCCAGAAATAATTGATCTCTTTTAAAAACTAATTTCTATAGTTAAACAAAAATTTTAAATTTCTAAAAAAAATTCTCTTAAATTTTTTTAAATCAAAAAATTTTCCAAAAAAAAAATAAATAAAATAAGCTACTATCTAAATAATTAAAACAAGTGGTATGTTATATTAAGTTTTATAAGTATGATAAATTATAAGTTAATTAAAAACATATCTGTTTATATTTATAATTGCTAATTTTTTATATTAGTGTCTTTGTATAAAACATAATTTAACATTTAAAGTGTTTATGAAAGAAAATACATAATTTTATATTATATTTTTTCAATTATAGAGGATGTCTAATGTCTTTTCTTCAAATTATTAAAACTATTTTCATTTTTATATTCATAATTAATTATAGAAATTCATAAAGCTTCATTAGGGTATTTTACGGGAATTAAAAAGAATCATTTTTGGTTTAAATCACATTTAGCTAGAATTCTGTAATTGTAATATTTTATACTTTAATTCATAATAAAATTTTAAATTTATTAATTTATAAAAAAAAAGAAAATTTTATATAAAATTTGTTTAATAAATTTAAAATTTTATTATGATTTAAATTCTTTTATAAACTTCACCACCTTAGATTAAAAAAAAAAAAAATAATCAGTTTTTCCTTAAATTTAAACTTGAAAAGTTATTGTCCAACACTCAATCACAAATGAACAAACTTTTAATAAAACAAAATCAATTCATCACAATTTTATCACACTTATAAACGCACAAAAATATGCTCAAAAAACACTAATTAAATTAAAAGAACAACAAAACAAAATAATACAAAAACAAATAGCATGTTATATAAAACAAAACGAATTAAAAACTTGTGATAATATTCACTTTATTATCCTCTTTGAAAGAGGTTCACCAACATAAGCAATCACTCACTCAATCCAAATAAAATAGAAAAACTTCACACAAACTTGTGATAACATTCACTTTATTTTCCTCTTCGTAAGGGGCTAACCTAAACACATACTCTCTCTCACACACAATTTTAAAATACTCCAAACTAAAGATAACATTCACTATATTATCTTCTCTATGAGAGACTCATATACACACCCACTCTCACTTATTTACATGCAAATGGAAAAACTCCCAAAATACTCAATACGATTATAACAACAAACAAACGTAAATAAACACTGGATCCTGAGTTAGAAAGGCTCAGAGATGGTAAATCGATCATTTTTATTATTAAAAATAAAATAAATTCATAAGGAAGTTTTTTATTTTTAAACTTAAAAAATATTTGGGGGATTCACAAATTGTGCTATCATGTCATATTGTTATAGTGTTCTCAAATTTTATAATGGTTTAAAAATATTGTTGCTACTTTTCAAACAATAAAAACTCTGCTTTCCTGGTAAGCTAGCAGTTATAATTGGAAACAAAAAAAAACTACTTATTTTTTTGTCTGAATAACTAGTTATTTTTGTTCGAATTGTCCACAAATTCATGTAGTTATTTTTAGATTCTAGGGGTACTCAAAAATATTTACTTAAACGAAAATAAAAAAACAACAAAGTGTTGCCTTCAGTGCTATTTGAACTTGGACACAAGTTAACCGTTCGATTTTAATGACTAATATCTTACTCACTACACCATCTCGCACTTAATTTTCTAATAGACAAAAACTTTTTTTTAGCATAAAATACCTTTTTAGACATTTTGTTAAAAAAAAAAAAAAACTAACAGCATCGGAATGGGGTTGAACCAACGACCCTTCACGTGATTGCAATATTACTGTGCTATTATACTAATATTACTTATTTATGTAATATAGAGTAGTCAAATAATAATGACGCCTCATTACCAAAAAACTACTTTTATAAGTAGTTGACATTGCCGAGAACCAAAAAATTCTTGCTGAATGACTATTATTTTGGTTTTTTCACATATTTTTTGCTGATTCAAATTCAAAATAGCACAGTAAAAATCGTATTTTTTTTTTCATGCTATTATTATAGGACATATGATTTTATGACATTATGTGAATGAATTAAATATGTAATAAAATCCCAGAGAGTGGAAAAATTCAGTACTTTTTTAAATTTAAATTTATAGGAAAATTTTTATTAAAATCAAAAAACAATCTATAAAAAACCTAGAAAAGTGGCTTATATAATTTATTTTTTAAATAAAATTCTTTTCAGAATTTTCCTTTAAAGAAAATTCTGAATTTTAGAAATAATATTCGTTGCTAGAGATTATTTTTCTAACTAGGTGGTGAAAGTTATCATATAAAATTATTGTTTTGTGCACAATTCCTAATAAATTTTATTCCAAAGATTTTTTTAATTTAAAGAATCTTTTAATTGTGTTTTACTAACAAAATTCATTATTTTCTGTTAAATTAACAGCATAAGAAATATTATTTGTACTACAAATAAGATTTCAACTTCATTCCATATTGGTGGTCTCTGTTTCACGTACAAATAAACTTAAAGATTTTTGAAGATTTCTTTTAAATCTTTAAATCTAACTAGTTCAAAATTTCATTATTTCAAGGTTTTGGTTTGATTTTCTTTGTAAATTTTTTTATTTCTTTATTTTCAAAAAAAAAATCATTGTTACAATTTAAATAAAAAAGGTAAGTACTTTGCATTATTGAATGTAGAAATCATTATTAATTAAAAAAAAGACATTTAAAACTTACTAAAAAAAACTTGTTAATAAATGAATTAATTTTTAAAATAATAATTAACAAATTTGTATATAACCTTCAAATATTAGTCTCTTATGAAAATTAAAAAAAAATCAAAAATTTATAATAAAATTTGTTAACATTTAAAACATTTTTTTAACAATTTAATATAAAATTAAATAATGAAAATTTTTAACGAAACTAGAATAATTTTGAAATCGACCACAGAAGTGTACAAAATGACACCATTGAATGTCAATATTAACCTCGTATGTGTTCAAATTATACGTTGCGTGTTCAACTTATTCTCGAAAATTGTCAATGTGACCACAATTTTTCCACTTAGAGTACATTTTCTAAGGAAAGAAAAAGCAAATTATTTTATTCTACCAATAAAGGTGTTTGAATTTAAGGAATATGAAACTTAATATTAAATCTTTCCTACACGGAAAAAAAAGTCACCAATCACCAAATATATTAGTAAATAATTCATTCAATTTAAAACTTTTTTAAATTTGCACCTAAATTTAAAACTACATTAAGACCTAAATAAAGAACTACAATTTACGGGCCTTATAAGCCAGTAATTAAAACTAAATTAGAATTACATGAATACCTTCGAATAAGGTAAACTTTGGTTATATTAATACACCTAATTAAAGTTAATCTACCACTACATGAACTCCCACGATTAAGGCTAATATAGAGTTATAATTTTACTTAAAATTAAACTTAATCTAGGACTATATAAATCCTACTATTAAATTTAAAAAAATACTTCATTGAAGCTAAATTGGGATTTATTAAACTTTTCTGATTAAATCTAATATGAGTTATTTAAAGAACTTTGTTTAATTTAATAATATATTTCTATAAAAGTTCTGCGGTTCAAGCTAATCCAGGGTTATATTAATACCTCCGACTAAAGTTAATCTAGTCTAGGAACATATAAAAACTTAGAACTTAGGCTAATCTAGGTTCTGAACTAAAATTATATAAATGCTAAAACAAAAATTAATAACATTTTTTATTCTCCTGTACACTTCAGCTGGATCCTTTTCTGTAGAAACTTTTCAAATCAACCGATTTTCATCACTTAGCCTACATAATTTTATAGTCATCAATATGAGTATCAAAATTTTATTTAAAAAAAATGGAATTTTGTTTAATAATCCTTTGATAAATTTTTATCGTTAATTAAAAATATTTAGTTTTCATGTTTATGTGTTTTAATATTAAAAAAAAACTCCAAATAATGAAATATAAATTTTTATACACTTCACCAAAAGCGAATTTCTATATATAATTTTGAGTCCTTATCGAAATAATAATGTCTGTCCGCACGTACGTTTATCTGTTAAAATCAAGGATAACGGGCTCCTTAAAAATCACCAAAATGAAATTTTCATAAATCAACAGAAAAAAATATACCTTTCATTAAAATTGGTATTCTGTTTCTAATTGCTATAATATTTATCTGGAACTTCTTTCTGGGTTATCGTCAGTCAAAATAATGATGTCTGCACATATGTCTGTCTGTTGAAATAAACTTTCTAAAAATCCGAGACAAGAAGGGAAAGATCCTAAGAAAGTACTATTGAAATTTGTAAAAAAAATAATTCATATGTAGAAAAATTACTAAAAAAAAAATAATTATATATATATATATATATATATATATATATATATATATATATATATATTTACTTTAAGTACCAAATTTTTTAGTACCAAATTTCAGAAAAGGGAGGAATTAAGGAAAACTAATACCAATAATGTACTAATTTTTATATCAATTTAAAAACACCTAACATTTTCAAAAAAAAATCCAATTTTCCAAAATATATATCCAATTTTTTGGAGTACAAAATTTCGAAAAAGGTAAAGGAAAGTTCTAATTTCAAAAAATAATAAAAAATAAAAGTTTTCAAAAAGTATCCATTTAAAAGAAGTACAAACTTAAAAAAAAAGTAAAAATTTTCAAAAATAGTACTAGTTCCTTCAAAAAAATAATTTCCAAAAAAACAGTCTTCCAAGATATTTATTAATTTTCCAAAAACGTACCAACCTTAAAAAAACTAATTTAAAAAATCCAAAAAAAAAGTATTAATTTTTAATAAAACAAAAATGCTCAAATTTTAAAATTAAAGTTTCAGTTTAAAAAAAACCTAATTTTAAAAAAGTTAACATATTCAAAAAATTACCAAGTTCTAATTTCGAAAAATAATAAAGAATTTCAAAAAGTACCCACTTAAAAGAAGTACAAACTTAAAAAAAAAAAAAGTAAAAATATTCAAAAACAATACTAGTTCCTTAACAAAAAATATTTTCCAAAAAATAACAGTTTTTCAAGAATATTTATTAATTTTTCAAAAACGTATAAATTTTTGAAGAAATACTAATTAAAAAAAATAAAAATTTTAGTAAAATATAAATGCTCAAATTTTAAAAAATAAAGTTCCAATTTAAAAAATCTAATTTTCAAAAAGTTGACATTTTCAAAATAAGTACCAATTTTCCAAAAGGTTTTCAAAAACAAAATTTTTATTCAAACAGATAACAAATTTCATAAAAATTAAAAATGGACTAATTAAAAAAAAAAATCAAGAAAAGTACTTATTGTTCAAAACTAAATACTAGTTTCAAAACACCAAGTAAAATTTTTCAAATAAAGTATGAAGTTTTAATTTAAAAAAAAATACAATTTAAAAAACAACAGCAAATTTAAAAAAGTACTAATTTTTCAAAAAGTATCCATTAAAAAAACTTTTCAAATAAGTACCAATTTTCTAATTCTAATTTTCAATAAAGCAAAAATTAAAAAAAAAATAAAAATCTTCAACAAAATTAATACATTATAATATAAAATGAAAAGAATATATATAATAAAAGTATACAAAGTATAGTAAAAGTACCAAAGGTACTACTTTCAAAATACCAAGTACCAATTTTCAAATAATCTCTGAATAAAAAAATAATAAAAATTTTTAAACAGAAAATACAAGTACTTCAAAAAAGTACTAATTTTCAACAAAAAAAATAAAAAAGTACCAATTTTCTAAAAAGTAATTACAATTTTCATAAAAGTTATTTTTTTTTTAATTTATAATGTAAAAAAGTACCAATTTTTAAAAAAATAAAAATCTTCAAGAATGTACAATTTTAAAAATAAGTACCAATTAAATAAAAAATATATAATTGAAAAAAATGTTTTTTAAGAAAATATATATTTTAAAAAAAATTACCAAATTTTCAAGAGATTTTTTTTTTATTTCCAATGTCAAAAAAGCACTAATTTTCTTCAAAAATTTATTAGTTTTAAAAATTAGTACTTTAGTACTAATTTAAAAAACAACGTAATTTTTCAAAAAAAAAAAAAAAATATATATGAATTTCCTAAAAGAATTTATTTCAAAAACAGATACTAGTTTTTATAAAAAAGTATAAATTTTCTAAAAGAATTTATTAAAAAAATAAAAATTTTCTAAAAAAGTACCAATTTGAAAAAGAACACAAGTACTCAATTTCAAAAAAGAAAGCACAAAAATTTGAAAATTTACAACTACAAAAAAAAAATATTATTAAAATAAAAAAACTACAAAATTTTTTTTACAATTTTCAAAAGACTACTCTAATTAATTAAACAATTTTCTCATTTTCAAAGAAGTGCAAATCAAACAAAAATGAAATTTTAAAATGTGCGCGTTTTAAGTGAAAAGGTACAAAATTAAAAAAAAGATAATTAAAAAGTAGTTAAATTACAAAGTTAATTAAAAGAAAATATATTTTTCAGAAAAATTAACATTAATAACCAAAAATCATCTCAAAAACAAATTATCCTAAGGTGAAGATTATATAAGGTTCGGCTTAGCCGAATATCGCTCACTAAACTCTTTTCATTTCAATTGATTTCCTCAACAAGAAATTTCTATACTCAAAACATATTTCTGCTTGCTTAAGGGGTTTGTTAGACAACCAAGGTTATTTTTAAAGTCTTTGTACTTAAAAAAAAAATAAAATAAAATTGTCAAATTAAAACAAAAAGTTTGACATTTTATTTTTACATAAACTACTTATACCTATAAGCTTTGAATACCCTTAATAATTACAGAATCCTTCTCTTTAATTAAAAACGACACCCCTAAGGTATGCTGTAAATTTTATTAACATTTTTTGTAATTTATAACAAAATCATAATTAAACTGTTATAAGTGTTATAATCATTAAACCTAATCAATGTCGCCTATGTGTTTTTTATGCTAAATTTAAGTTCATAAAAATTTTAATTAATTATAAATAAATTAATTATAAATACATAATCTAGCATACCATTGCCTATTGACAAAAAATTAAATTAAAAAAGCAATTACACTTTATTTATAAAAGAAAAACACTTTGCTAATTAAGCTCCAACACCTTAATTAAAAAATAAACTAATTTTTTAACTTAATTAATTCTTTGCAGTTAAATTTAATATATTTTTTAAACAAAACCAAAATTTTCAGAAAAAACATCTACAAACTAAATAAATTTTTGGTTAAAAAACTGGTCGGTTTCACTAATCTGAATTGGACATAATGTTGACAACAAATATTGAAACATTTACTTTTGTTTATTACAATTATATAATAATAATAACAACTTATTTTACATACTAATAAAAAGTAACTAATATTAATAATAAGTAAATTAGCTAAAACTGTTTTAAATAATTTTTAGAATTTGATAGTATCCATTGTATATTAAAAATAACCAATATTTAAAAAAAAATTTCTTAACTAACCTTTTTTAAAAAGTTTTTTTCTATAACCCACATTTTCTTTCGTAGCACTGTTATTATTTAGTTTTATTTTTTGTAAAAAAAAAATAGTTAATTTATCTTTTCTTTTTAGAAATTATTATACTATTATATATTTTCCCCTCTAATTTATTTAGTTTATTTTTATTTGTAATTTTTACACTAAACCTAAACGTAGTTTTGTTTTAATTACAATTCCTATTTGATTAAATGTTTGCATTTTTTTGCTCTCTTTTTATTTATTGTTCTTATTATATGGTAGTTCACTTCTTTCGTTTACCTTTTTATATATGTTTTGCTAAATGTTGCGTTGTCCACCATTTTGTTGTTATCAAAATTTTTCCCACCTCTTTGTGTTGTTTGGCTATATCACTCTTTTTGTGTATAACTCACCTATACACCAAGAGAAAAAGTATGCAGTACTCTTAACAAAAAATATGCATGATTTCAAAAGAGAAAACAAAACAAAGCTAAGAAAAAAATTGGTTTTAAAACTCGTCAAAATTTGCATGAATGTTTTAGAGAATTTATTTAATTAAGCACATTTTATTTTTTTTTTTTTTTTTATTATTTGTTTAAAAATTTTTTGAAAAACAAAAAAGAAAGGTTCATAATTATAAAAAAGAAACATTTTTTGTGTTACTAACATGTTTCATTAAAAATAATTAATTTTTGTTTCATAATTTTATTATAATTTTCTAAAAGAGAAAAAACTGTTATAAAAACATATTAGACTGTCGAAATAACTATTAATTATTATTTTCTGAAAAAGAAAAACTGTTATAAACATATTTGTGTCTCAAATTAACTAATAATTAACTTTTTTAATTTTGATTAAATTTAATAATAAATTCAGTTTTCATGTTTTACATAAATATTTAAGAAAATTCGAATAAATAGGAAAAGTGAAAAAAATAAAATTAAGTAAAAAATATTTCTAATTTTTAGTAAAAAATATTTTATTTAGTTTAGAAAAAAAGTTTCACTAAGTTTTTAAAAATGACAAAAAAACAAAAAATTTATAAAAATTATCTTAAAAGCTTTCAAAAAAAATTGTAATTAACTTCCTTTTGTTTAAAAAATAAAGTTTCGTTAAATTTTTAAAATGAACAAAAATCAAAACTTTTTGCAGATTTCTTTAGTTGCTTATCAATGCTAAAATAATATAGCAAACACTTTATTTTGTCAGTTTTAGTTTAAAAAGTAAAATTTCGTTAAGTTTTTTAAATAGCCAAAATCAAAACTTTTTTTTTAAGTTGCTTATCAATGCTCAAATAACATAGCTAAAATTTAGTTATATTTTTTTACTTTGAGTTTAAAAATGTATGTTTTAAATGCCAAAAATCTAAATTTTTACAGGAATAAACATTTTATTAAACAACTTTACGAAATGTGAAGTAGTAATGTTTTGCAATGCAGCATTAGATTTAAAAATTTAACTTCCGTTAGGTTTTTTTATAGATTTTTTTATAATAAATTTTAATAAAATATTTAGATTTCTAAAAAAAAACTTAAAATTAAATATTGAACCTTTCTATAACCATTTTATAAATCCTAATAAAAAAACTGCATGTTTGTGTGTTTTTAAATAACCAACAACAAAAAATAATAGAAAAACAAGCTTTAAAAACTGAATATAATTTTAATTTTTTTTTTTTATTTTATTAAACTGCATATTTACAGGCGTACGTAAACGTGGATAAATAAATAACAGCACACACAAAAAACAAACAAACATATAAACAATTAGAAAAGAAAAAACATAAACATTCTACACTTAACACAACACAATACAAGCCATGCCTAAAAGCCTAAAAAAATTGGCAATTTTCTCTGCAAAAAAAAGTAAACAAACTTATTAATAAAGTAGTGTAGAAGAGTAGAAAATATTCTCTAGCTCTCTGTTTATATATATTAAGCCTCTGTTTATATATATTCTTTCAGCCTATATCTCCCTTTTTACTTTCACTATCTCTTTCTTTATTTATTGTTTACAATGCTTATGTGTAATAGTAATAGTTAAATAACAGTTCTCTGTTATTGTTTTTCATTTTACTATTATTTCACTTCTCTCTCTTTTGTTTTTTTAAACATGAGTGTGTTAAGTATAGTTTAGAGAGAAAAAATAAATTGCCCGCCGCACGCTTTTATATTTGAATGTTAGTTTGTTTTGTTTATTAATTTCTTCATTCTTGCTTTTGCAACAAATTTCAATTATAATTTAAATTTTATTTTAAAAATTTTGTTTCCTTTTTTTTATTTATTACAAAAAAAAACGACTTTTAACGATAACAAACAACAAAATACGAATTTGAAACTCAAACAAAATTAAAAAACAAAACAAAAACTCGTTACATTAAAAAACTCCAAAATTAAAAAAAAAAAACCCTAAAACTAGATGTTAATAAAAGAGATGTAAATAATGAAAGACGATTTGTACCGCCTGGCTGGATGTGGAATATAGCACGTTCATGGTTTTAAAATTTTATATATAACAAACACCACAAAATATGACTCGAAATCTAAACTAATAAAGAAACGTGATATTTTTTGTAAAAAAGAAACAAGCAAAAAAACTAATACAAACAAACTAAAATAATTTAAAGTGAAAAACAACTTGCTGTTCATTTTTAAAATGTATCTTAAACAGAAAACCATAAATCATCGCCATTTTACACACTTTAAAACTCTATACTACCAACTAAGCTAGTGTGAACATTGTTTTGTGTCCCGTGTATAAAACAAAATGTCCCTCTACTGGTCAATTACATCAACAACATTATTGTACAGCTGAATGCAGCGCTAAAATGAACGTTTTATATTTAATTTAAGCCTTAAAAAGTATAACAAAAAAATAAAACAAAGCTGCTGCCAACAACTTTGCCATAATATTTTGCCAAACATTTTAAAATAAAACCAACAGCAACGCTTTAATTACCGTAAAAAAGTACGTTTTTTATTTAATTAAATTTTAATTTTTTAGTTTTCAAATTCTTTAAAAAAAAAAACAGCAAAAAACGTTTGGTTTAGTGTAAAAATTTTATTTTTAATATTATATAAATATGTATATTTTATAATAATTTATTATTTATTATCACATTTGGGTTGTTTATCATAAATAATTTTGTAAATTTTTTTACCATTACTTTCATTTTTTTTTTTTTTTTTTACTAATATTATTTTTTAAATGGATTTTATAAAGCATGAATTTTCTTTTTAACAAAAAGGAAAAATTTGTTATTATAATTTTGTAAATTACCAAAAAATAAATTTTTTAACAAGGGTTTTTACTAAATTACTATATAAAAGTGTAACTTTCGGCTGGAGGCGTATGATTAATATTTAATTTTAATTTAAATTAATCATTCGTTTCGTATTATACTTTTTTCTTACAACAAATGATAGACAAATGACATAATAAGTCAGTAGTAAAATTTTAGTAAAATTTTCTATGATTTTATTTTAAATTCTATTTTACTAAAGTTTGAATACTTTGGACATTTTCCATCATAATTTATATTTTAGGGCATCATTGGAAAAGTCTCATTCAATACTATTGATATTACATATATCAATAGTTTAACCCTTTAGTTCCACAAGTAATATTTTGTTATTTCCGGTCCATTATTGGTTAAGTTAATTTTTATGTCAAATAAATGGTTAGTTAAGAAAATAAATGTCATCAAAAGCATATATTTATCATAAAAACTATAAATTCGTGTAAAATAGTGATTAATTTCAAAAATCTCTTTAATTCGATTATTATCGCGGTTTTAAAAGAACTTAAATTCAACTATATTTAAGTATAATAAATGCTTCCATGCTTCCATGCTTCCATGCAAAAACTGCTATTTTAACCTTTTGGGAACTAAATGTTGTTAAAGGGTTAATTACGTGCAATCTTCAATGGTATTAGAATAGACCATTTCAATGGTATATTAAAAGCCAATATATGTTGAAAAATGTCCGAAATATATAAAATTATATGTTTGAATAAAGAAAATATGGCAAAAAACGTTAGGAAAATCTTAATATTCCGCGACTGAAAACAGACATAACAATTATTTAAATGAATATTCCAGGCCTTAGTATGTCTCTCTCTCTCTCGATATATATATATATATATATATATATATATATATATATATACATATATATATATATATATATATATATATATATATATATATATATCATTCCTCAGTGTTAACCACACTACTGCATACTTTTAATACTCTTAACTTTTAATTAGGATTTTTTTCAATTACAAAGTTATCAACCGAGTAAATTTCGTAAAAATTAAAATTGTTTTATAAGTGATAAGTTCGTTCGGCTAAGAAAATAAAGTTTCGTTAATTTTTAACAATTATTAAAATTTTCATCAGAAGGAAAAATTTTCAAATAAAAAGTTTCATTAAGTTTTACAAATGGTCGATTTTTAAAATTTTTTATAGATTTGTTAAGTAGATTTTCAGTACTAAAAAGTTTTTAGTTTAGTAATTAAAGTTTCGTAAAGTTTTAAAAATAAAATTAAAAACAAATTATAAATTTGTTAAGTAGATTTTCAATACTAAACGAATAAAGCAAAATTTTTTATTGACAAATTTTATTTCGGAAAATAGGTTTCGTTAAGTTTTAAATATGGCCAAAATTAAAAACATTTTTATAGATTTGTAAAGCAAATTTTTAGAACTAAACAAGTTAATCAAACATTTTATTTAAAAGCTTTTAGTTCAGAAATTAAAGTTTCGTTAAGTTTTAAAATTGGTTTTCGCTTAGAAAATAAAGCTTCGTCAAGTTTTTTTTAATGGCCAAAAATAAAAACTTTGTACAGATTTATTTAGTAGTTTACCAGTACTAAACGAATACGTCAAATGTTTTAGTTAAGTCCTATTGGTTTAGGAAAAAGTTTCGTTAAATTTTCTTAAAGGTCGAAAATAAAAACTTTTTGTAGAAATAAAAAGAAATTTATCTAAACTTAACTAATATGCAATTGAATTTTATGCAATGGCCTCGGTTTAAAAAATAAAATTTCATTAAGTTTTAAAAATGTCCAAAAATAAAAGTTTTAAAAATACCTAAAATTAAATATTTTTATACATTTACTCAAAGCTTTTTTTAAAAGCTTATTGAATATAGTTCAATTTTTAAATATAAAATTTCGTTAAATTTTAAAAAATGTCCAAAAATAAATGCGTATAATAATAGTTTTAATTAAATCTTTTTTGATTTAGAAAATAAAGTTTCGTTAAGTTTTTTAAACTGCGAAAATTGCAAAATTTTAATAGGAATGAATAGTAGTTCATTTAGTCTTCACTAATATGGAATTAAATATTTTGCAAAGACCTTGGTTTAATAAATAAAGTTTCGTTGAATTTTAAAAATGTCTTAGAATAAAAACTTTTTAGAGATTTCTTTAGTAGTTTATCAATACTACAATAGTGTAGTAAAGATTTCATTTTCTTTTTTTTAGTTTAAAAATTAAATTTTCGTTAAGTTTTTTTAAATAGCCAAAAATCAAAAATTTTTATAGATTTATTCAGTAGCTTAACAGCGCTAAATGGATATAACAAAATTATCAATCAAGTACTTTCACTTTACGAAATAAAGTTTCGTTAAGTTTTTAAAAATGCCAAAATTATTTTTTTAAACAAGGGTTTTTCACTAATATGGAATTAAATTTTTTATAATGACCTTTCGTTAAGTTTAAAAAATGTCCAAAAACAAAAGCTTTTACCACATTTGCTTAAAAGCTTTTAAAACCTCAACGGATTTGACAAAACTTTCAATTAGATATTTTTAAATTAGAAAACAAAGCTTCGTTAAGTTTCAAAAATGAAAAGAACTGAAAGATAGAACTAAAAAAATATATTATTTTATTAAGTGAATTAAAAATATACATATATATATATATATATATATATATATATATATATATATATATATATATATATATACATAGCAATCAGAGAATAAAAGAGAATGATTAGAAGGGAAACTGTAGCATAGCACACTGTAGTATAGCAATTAAAAAGCAGAGAATAATGATTAGAAAGGAAACTGTACAAGAAATAATTATTTTTTTTTTTATTTGTTATAGTTTACAAAAAAAAAATATACTTTTTCGTTCTGTATACATTTATTATAATTTTAAACCTGGAATTTAAGTGTGTTGAATTCCCAGAGCTATTGCATGTGAAAAGAGAGAAATATAATTAAAGATATTCAGTAGACATTTTACTTAAAAGTTTCTCTGGAAAAAAGTTTCTTTTATTTGTTTTTTTTTTTTTTTATTTATCTATTACAGGTTTTCCGCATGTAAAAAGAGAGGGAAATTTTATAAACAAAGAGATTTATTAGCCATTTTACTTATTATTCTCTGCAAAAAAGTTCTTTTTATTTTAATTAAGTTTTATTTTATTTTAATTTTTCGAAAATAATTATTTTAATTTTTCGAAAATAATTATTTTAATAAAGAATTGGTATTCGATTGATATCGAATGAATTGAAAATTCAACGAAAATTTTAAGTTTTAATGCTAATTAATGCATTTCAATGTTTTAGCTTAAAGTATTGATTTGCTTTTTTTAATTCTTTTTTTTCAATTAAATGATTCACTATTCAATTAAATTATTAATTCCTTTAATTTTATTTTTTAGTCATTATTTTTAATTAAATTTTAGTTATGATAAACAATCCTTTAAGTGTTTCAAAACTTTGCAAAAATATATTTTTTATACATTTTTATTATTAAAAACTTAATTAATATAGTTATTTAATATTTTTTTATTTATTTAAATTTTCCCCCTTAGGCTTTGATGATCATCAGCCCAATGACGAAGCCACCGCTGATCGTTCGAATATGTCCAGTGCCACCACAAATACCAGCAACAACTTTAATGGTTTAATCTTGGCCACAATTATAATGATGTGTGTAGCTAAATTTATCGTTAGCTAAAAGCTAATTTTATTTATTCGAACAACTTTTTGGACAATAAATTAGGAAACATTTCAACATAAACAAAATTAAACAAAGAAACCAACAAATAATTTGTAGATAAAATATTATAATAAGAAATGGAAATAAGAGAAGAAAAAATTTAAATAATTAAAATAAAATTCAAAATTTTATTTTAAATTATAACGACAAACCAACAAATCAAAGGAAATTCAGAGAAAGAAAGAAATGAATTAATATAAGAAAATTAAAAAAAAAAAAAATAAGCCGCTTAATAACAAAAAAAATGAAGAAACAATTTTATTATTAATAGAATTATATAAATAAATATAAAACTAATAATATTTTTCTAAATAATATTAAAAGAAAAGAAAAGTAGCAAGTTATTAGTCATTAGTTTACATAAAGTGCCTTCTTCTTTGAAAAATCTTAAATCTTAAAACAAAATCGCAAATAGCAAGTTGTTGTATGTGAGAAATTTTGAAAATTACTTATATAATTTTCTCTTAACATAATTGTGATATTGAAAACTCTTAAAACAATTCTCTTGCATTGCCACTTGCTAAAATTTAAATTATTATTTTTGTCTTTTGTAAATATTATATAAATTTTTAAAATTTTTTACTTATTTTTAAATAAATTTAAATTTAAAAGAAAATCATGCAAAATTTCTTCTTGTTATAAATTCCAATACAAAATCATATCACACAAAAACCACAATCACTAACAAATTAGTATAATAAACATTCCTTAACAAAATATATTATTTATATAAAAAATATATTCTCTAAAAAAAATCAAGTAAATAAATAAAAAAAAAATCCATAAGCTTTAGACTTGAACGTAATTTAGTGTGTAAAAATTTTATTTAATTATAAATAAAATTGTAAAAGTTTTAAAAAATCATTTTTTTTTTATATATATAAATTGTTGTTTCTCATTTCACACCAGTTTACGTTTAAGTTTCTTTAAATGGTAAATCAATAAAGATAATAAAATAAAAAATTCAAGAGTATTTTTCAAAGAATTGTTGTAAAAAATATTATAATTATAATTAAACCTGTACCACAAAGATCTTTGTAAAATAGCTTGTAATTATTAATTAATTAGTAGTTATTTCAATTTATTATTTCTTTTTTTTTATATATATAATTATAATTTCATTAATTTTATTTTTAATTTAATTCTTATTATTTTTAACTTTTTTTTTTAATGCAACTCAAAATGTCAAAGTCAACACAAATTTATTTTTTTGAAAATAAAAACGATATTCTTGTCGGAATTAATATTTAACTCCGAATATTATTATTGTATTCAATTAAAAAAATAAACATTTTTTTATAGTTATTTTAATATAAATTGGTAAAACTGTATATTATATATTAATTATATATATATATATATATATATATATATATATATATATATATATATATATATATATATATATATATATATATGTATGTATGTATATGTATAAAAGATAATGAACAAATAAAAAAAAATATTTTAAAAATATAAAACAATCTTTTTTATTACTATTATAAAGACTGCGCACGAAAAAATCTGTACACACTTTATGGCTTATAACTTCCATTGTACGTGAAAAAACTAGTACCATTAACTTATTACATTTGTTATTATCTAGAACCAGAAGTTCAAGCAAATACATGTTTTTTGCCTTTATTCCTAGAACAGTGAAAACTAAATATCTTACCAAATCAGAGAATTCGCTTTAAAATGGCATTGATTTGTTAAAGTACCGCGTGATCCATTTCGAGGTTCCCTACTTTTTTAAAGAAAAAAAAACACAGAAAGTTCAAATTTAATGGGGAATGTTTATTATCAATTGAAAGAACATTCTTTGGCATTTATTTTTTGAAGATTATGTCTATCAAATGTTGGCCGTTGCTACGTCGCAGATGGTCCATCCGTTGAGTCCAATTTTCGATGACTCGTTCAAGCATTTCGACTGGTAACTGGCGAATGACACGCGTGATGTTTGTCCGCATAAACTTTAGACTTTACATATCTCCACAGGAAAAAGTCTAACGGTGTGATATCACACGATCTTTTTGGCTAATCGGCCGGCCCAAAACGTGAAATTATGTACTCACCGAAGTGTTCTCTCAATAAATCCATTGATTGATGCGATGTGTGAGAAGTGGCGCCGTCTTGCTGAAACCAAATGTCGCCGAGATCACGAGCTTCAATTTCAGGCATCAAATAGTCGGTTATCATGGCACGATAACGGTCGCCATTGATGGTTACGTTCGCACCGGCATTATTTTTAAAGAAATATGGATCGATGATTCCACCGGCCCACAAACCACACTAAACCGTTGTTTTTTCTGGATAAAGTGGCAGTTCTTGAATCTCTTCAGGTTGCTCTTCGTCCCAAATGTTTGTTTACCCATTGCGCCAGAAATGGGCCTCATCACTGAACAAAACTTGCCTCGAAAACGTTGGATTATCTTGGAACTTTTCAAGAGCCCATAGAGCGAAGCCATGTCGCTTGGGAAGGTCGAGTGGCTTCAGTTGTTGCACAAGCTGTATTTTGTACGCTTTCAATTTAAGATCTCGACGTAAAATGCACCAAGTCGTTCCATACGTCAGTCCGAGTTACTGCGAACGGCGCCGAATCGACTCTCCACGGTCTTCGTGTACACTCTCAGCTACGGCCTCTATATTTTCTTCACAGCGTGCTGGACGTGGTCTATTCGGTCGAATATTATCCAATAATGAATTCTGAGTCTCAAAATGGGTGATGGTGTTGCGAATAGTTCGCTCAGTAGGCCGATTATGTTGACCATAAGTCGAGCGAAGTGCACGAAACACATTCCTCACAGAACGTGAATTTTTGTAAACGTTGTTCAGGCGTAAGTCTTTCCATTATGAAATGCCAAACAATACTTTTTAAAGAAGCTGCCAATGAGAATATTCTGTCTGAGAGAACAATAAGCTTTATAAAACTTAATATTATTTTAGAAAAATCAATCTATCATGGAGACAACAGTCATCGAAATAAGTTTGTTGTCAATACAGTTGTTGCTATTTTAGATTGAGATGAAAACAAAACAAACGCTTTCCACAATATAATCAAACTCATTTAAAAATGCTCTCATAACATCTCTTAATGTCGAATAGGTTAAATTTTAAATTTCAAAATAAAGAGCAAACTCTCTCCATCTCTCTCATCCATCATCCATGTAAATAAAAATATTTATTAATACCCAGCAAAAAAGAAACTGAAAAAGAGCTGAAAAAGTCACGATTTAAACATTGTGTTGTCATTGAAAGGAAGTACTTAGTGCTGAAAAAGAGCTCAGAAGTTTATGTTTATAAAATTGTTTAATTGTCTTAGAAATTATTAACCATTTTTCTTGAATATTTATTATTTATATATATATATATATATATATATATATATATATATATATATATATATATATATGACTCAAAAAAACTGAATTTCCCAACTCACCTGCGCACCTACCAATTGTTTTATATATTCGACGGGTATTATGTTCGGCAATAAAACTTTTATTTTGGGTATTCCAGAAAATATTAAATATTTTATTAAAAACGAACAAAAAACAATTTTTTCTTTTAAATTTAAAACTAGTCTTTAACAAGACAAAATTTCATAAAGATTAACCCATTGGTTTAATTTTCATAAGATGAATTGTATGCATTCATTTTTTCGTGCGCAGTTCTTAATTTAAATGTACTATATATATATATATATGCACAATGGGGCTCAAAAGCAAAATATAAGATAAATAATAAACAGAATTTTTATTTTCTTCTTATGTGATATTCTTGATCTTAGCATGCACTTACTTAGTGAAAAACTGGATTTTCCTTATAATTTTGTCTCTGTAAGAACCTAAGAGTCACACAGTAGGGCCAATCAGAAAAATTTTGGCAATAAATCTGTATCTCCTAACTACTGGTGGGGTCGAATTGAAATTTGTGGAAAAGTTGTAGAGGAGAACCTAAGCTTTCAGAAAAATCATCTTATAGTTACCATGTGATAATACGAGATAAGCTACAGGATGTTAAATTTGAACAACTCGAGTCAGTAAAAATTTCACAAAATCGTAACTTCTAGAAATCAAGTTCGATTTCAAAGATTTTTATATTTCTGTAAAGTGCTTGGCGAGATAAAGGAAAACCACGCTTATTCACCTAAGTTATTTTTGGAAATAAATCGTGAAGTATATGAGGGAATTTTTTTTTAAATTCTTTCATTTTTCTAATACATTCCAAAATAATATGCTGAAAAATATTTTAGATTATCTCAACTTTCTGACTTTAAACATTTTACACGGTTAGACGAATTGAGATGATCAGAAAAAATTCAGCATATTGTTTCGAAATGTATTAGAAATTATATAATATTTTTGAACAATTTTTTTGCTCATATACCTCAGAACTTATTCCCAAAAAAGCAAATAAAGTCGAGGCAAAAAATCAAAAATTCTAAATTCAATCTTTTTAACTGTATTAGTTAACTTAGGTGAGTAAGCATAAACATCTTCCGGAAAAACTTTTGCAAGGAATTGCAGAAAACTAGGCATTGCACATAATGATAATAGTGATAGATAAAATAGTAATATTTCTTACCAATTTCTTTGCCACGTCATATGTTTTGAAATGATCTGGAAGAAGATAAATATATAAATAAATAATGTTACGTTTTTATCTTTTTAAAAACTGTGGTTTATTTCCTTTTAAATAAACCGGATACTTTTGATTACAAATGAAAGCAGTTTAGTATTTTAAAAGTTGTAACAACTCTTTATTTTATTTAAAATGTACAACAGCAATAGTTTAAATAGTCACTATGTGTTCTAATGCACACACACACACACTTAAATTACACACTTTATACAATAGACTTTAATAATGTACTAGAATATACAGCAGTTGATTTGTCTTTACTTAATCATGCTTCGAATTAGACTCCGTCAATGATGTTCTCACGGCCAATTTATATACACTGCTTTACCATCTAGATGCTTATTGAAAGCTCTATTTCTACAATGATCTTACCGGACAAACTAGTATATTCGAATTCTAGAGCTTTCGATGTTAGAGCTTAAACATTTAGTGTTGCCATTTTTACAAACAATGGTGAAAGCTTTTTATTCAATGTTGTATGTTCCACAGCTATGTCAATAATTTCCACGGATATGTTAACTGCAGTTAACATAAATAGAAAGTCTAGAGAGGATGAGAAGCATTATTTAACTTTAAACCAGCCGTTAAAACCGTTATATTTGAATTCAAGTACAATTTCGTAGCAATAATATTAACAGTTTTGTTTGGAAAATCTATACCAAAATAAAGATAACTTATTTCTAATATTTATAAATGTTTTACCAGCTTGCATTAAAAATTCTCGAATGTTAATGTATGCTGATGATGTAAAGCTGTTCCATAGCTTTAACTATTCCTATCAATGTTCTATACTTCAATCAGATCTTGACAATATTTATGATTGGTGTATGAAGAATCGAATGGATCTGAATTTAAGAAAGTGTAAACACATGATGTTCTACAGAAGAAGACCAGTACTCTATAGATACACAATAAATGAATATAAACTTGATCTAGACATAGAATTACTTGATCTGGGTGTGTTGCTTGATTGTAAACTATCCTTTAATTCCCACGTTTCGCAAATCGTTAATAAAGCAAAGTAGAAGAAAATATATTAATATTTCATTTGTAATTAATTTAGTAAACGGTTCAATTAATTCCGAGTTCCTGCTTCGTAAGATCGAATTCGCAATTCCAAATCGTCCAATTATAAATTATACTCCTTTGATCAAATATTTTCGAACCAATTATACCAACTTTGATTCCATGGGATGTATATGCAATCAATTCAACATTTCTATCCATATATTGTTTTCTCAGTAAATCCAATTCGCATTAAAAGGAGTATTTTTATCTTAGTTAAATAATAAGACTTTATTATTTAATGATTATGAAAAACATTTTATTGTAAATAGCTTTAAGAATAATATGTACGCTTGTCTGTAAGAAATTTTAATTTCATTGGCTATTAAATAAATAAAATAAACTAAAAATTCAGCATTTTTACAATTTAATTTTTATTTTTATGGAAAAATGTCAATGTACAAAAAATTGTTTTTGTTTTTTGAAATAATTTAAAACCAATAAAACAAAATATTAAAATCAAATACATTTTGTATAAAATTTTATTTAAAGCTAAATAATGATTTGTTTAAAAGAATTTTATCCATAATTTTTTTCTGTGTAGTCAGAGATTAATTGCACAAGTGTACAAGGTTTTGGACTTGAGTATCCAGAAGTAATTTCTAAGGTTATTAAGGATACTGAGTTATAATTTCCACTCCATTTTTTTTTCAAAATTGGTTATAGTTTTCGATATATCAGCAAAAATATTTTTTACTGTATTTGAGATTTAATGGCTAAATCATTCGATAAAAAATTATAAATCGGAATTGAAGAACGGTTGAATTGAATCGTTTATATTGTTTGCGATCTGTTACACATTTCAAATGTGAACGTTTCAAAAATCTTTGGTATTATTTTTCGGTTTTCACCAAATTTTGGTGTATTGGTTCTCCACTCGAAACGAGAGTAAAGAAAATTAAGTTTAAAAGATGTTCGAGCTCCAAAGTTGTGGTGGTTTTGCAATAAACTCCCCATTAATTGCTTCATATTAGGAAATTTGTGATTAACAAGAATGTTCTGAGCAAAATTTTCCAATTATCACTCCGCTGCACGGTCAATCTAGCCTGGCAAAAGTCGATAAATATGTTAGAAAATATTTCAACTAGATCAGAAATATTCGATATAATAGCAAGTTACATTAACTTTTAGAAATGCAGCTCACCAAAGTTAGACATCTTAATAATTGTGAAAATGTTGTTTAGAATTGATTAAAAATTCTGGTAGTTTAAAATAACGTATATTTTTTCTTGTTAAGAATATTGTAATAAATTTTATATTGTTTTGAATATTGTTTGGTTTTAAGTTTCGCAAAAATTTTACCATCACATATAACAGCAACATCCCCTTTATTAAACAAAGAAATAAAATTCTGCCCCAATTTTCTACCCTCGAAATACTGTTTATCTTCCTACAATGTGTAATCATAAGCTTTTCTTTGTTTATTTGCATTGCTTTCAAGAATGGATTTTGCTTTTATATTTTAAAAAATATAATACATGTCAGGAAAGACCTTTTCATATACGAGAATGCAGAGGTATGTGCAGGATACATATGATAGCAGCTTTGAACGACATTCATAGAGACGCCACCAGTTCCATGGTTGGAAGTTAAGACATGGATGTTGTACTTAGATGCCACTTACCAAGAGTAATTCTGGCACAACTAAGGTCGGCTCTTAAACCATCCCCAATTTGGATATTAAGCCTGTTGTTTCATCCCGACTTTAGATGGGAACCAGATACCGATTATCTGAGAGATATTCGAAATTTATGATCATCAGAAAATATTTTTTATCCAGTTCCCGTGTCAATTTTTTAACCGTCAATAGAAAACAAATAAGGTCTTACTCGTGTTTAATCTTAACATTTCATTTTCGCAAAAGCTACGGGTTCAAGATTACGCCAAAATATTTAAATTATTCCAAAAATTATAGAGGAATATTGGTAGTATAATAGTTTTTTTTTTTTTTTATTTAAGGAGGAAATATGCAATTTTTTCTTTGTCGAATTTACTCCTCTGAGTAATTTTAATACTTCAATTGGTTCAGATTCCATGAATTCTTTTATAGTGGGAAAAACATTTATCTCAGATTATGATTACAACATTATCAGAAAATTCCAAAAGAGCAGAGACATTATGCCCTCCTAGTGTCACAACCTTTCTTGAGCTTCAATTAATTACCATGACCTTAAACATATTGCCATTTTCATTTAGTAATTGGTCGATCTATCCTTAAACTCTGAAGAAAGTCAAATATAGAGAACTGATTCGTCTATATTTGCTCGTACATATTTTTCTTGTCATATGTTTAATAGTGACGACCACGACGTGTAGAGCTATTTCATCTGACTTTTACTCATGCGTTCTGTTCATGCGTGAGTGAATACTCTTGACTTTTCACATGTGGGAAACCTCCAAATATGACATTAATGCGATAACTGGGGGGTAACTTTGTATTCGAAATGCACAATAACCCACCTGAAACCTGAGGGTTATTGTGTATTTCAATTCGAAAATAAATTTATTCGAAATTGTATTTAAAATACATTGATTTTCGAACACGGTTTCTTTCGAATCGAATTACACAAATTTTAACCAAAAGATAAGTGTTAAGATATTTATTTGTTTTTATTAAATTTTATATTAATATACAAACCAGTGTATGTCTCATACAAACAAATAAAAATAACTTTACGTAATAATTTGTGACTTAAATGTAGTATTTATATTAAAATATTGATTAAAGCTACGATTATATTAAATAGTAGTTAAAATTTGATATATTTACAATACAATTAGTATATGCTCAATTATATAAACTTAACTACTAAAATGGCTACAAATAGCTTGTATGTGACATTAAAGCTACATAAATAAATATGTATGTATTTCAAAAATTCAAATTTTAATGAAAAAAAAAAAAACATTTTCTTACTCAAAATTTAAAAATTTAACGATGTCGAACTAACCAATATCATATGAGTAACCCTGAAACGTTGATAACGTTTCTATATGACGCGGAAATCCTGATTCATACGTTATCCCCGCTTCACGCTTAGATCTCCAAAATTTTTGATAACTTGTCTATGCGAAAACAAATTTTGTAATATCAGAACAAAAAGTAAGTTTTTCATCCCGGGAAAAATTCTTGTTCCTGATGAACCGTAATTCTTTTAATTTGATCAAGCTAGTTTTTCTTTCAGTTGTGATTCGAAAGCTTATTTAGATTTAAAAACTATTTTAATCGTTTATCTAACTTTCAAAGTCAGTATATTTTTCTGATGATCAAAGTTATGTTGTATATTCTTTGAAAATTTCAAATTAATTTTGTTAACTAAAATTTATGGGATCGGAAAGCTGTCCAAAATTTTGTAAGGACGTACTACTTGGATACTTCCAATTGAAACGATTTTGATTTTTCATACACCTCGTAATAAAACAGCAAAAATATTAGGTGGATGCATAATTTCCATCGTTTTACTAGAATGCGTTAATAGTATCTTTTTTCATGCGATCCATTTTTACAACAATATCACGTGAAAATATTCTCATTAAACATTCCTTTGATACGTAGACAACACAGTTTTTTGAAGCTTTTAATATGGAGAGTTTCTTTCCAAAAAGGGAACATTTACAGAAATGTTTTGCTTCATTATATTTTTTTGAAGAAAACCGATGCGGAATGCCTTCGTATTTTGATAGAAGTATATAGAGACCATTCTCTAGCTAAGGCAACTTGCTGGAGAGATTTAGATGTTTTAAAAGTGGCAATTTCGACGTACCTGTTAGGGATCGACCTAAGATTCTATAGTTGGAAGAAAAAGTCGACTTTTTTTCAATTTTTAAATAATCGATTTTTGACTTTTTAAATGGTTAAATTTTTCGACTTTTTCAATTTTGGAGTAGTCGACTTTCGACTTTTCGACTATTATCGATTTTTTCGACTTTTTCGGATTTTTTTCGATTTTATACGATATTTCTGAGATTTTCTGCCTCTTTTGACTATTTTTTATTATTTGTCTCATAAAAAATTAAAAAATATGAAATATGTATATACAACGCAGTTAAGTATATTGATAAATTAAGAGACTATCCTTGCAATGAAAGTGTTGATTATACACAAAAATATGTTTTTACGATAGTAAAAACATATTGCTAAGAAGCTATTCCTTTTAAATAAAGTAAAGAAAAGAAAGTCGATTTCTCGACAATTTTCGAACCAAAAAACCGATTTTGACTTTTTGTTGAAAAAAGTTGAAAAAACCATAGATCGTCGTAGCCAACCGAATCAGGAATCGTTCCAAAACCAAGAATGCTTGCGTAATCATATTGAGTAGATTAGGCAACAATTTCCAGGGGTTTAGAAACAATTTGACTTTTCGAATTTTTATAACAAAAAGTCGCCAATCGAAACTCAAGGATCTTTGATCAATCAGACTATCATTTTTTTATTGAAGACATTAGAGAGACTGATTGATCTTTATCTAAGGACAACAACTGATACTAAAGCGTAAATCTGTTGAGAGCGCGCATCATGATGTAGTGAGACTTACAGTATAAAGAATATACATTAGCAGCGTTCTTGGATATAGAGGGGGCCTTCAACAATATTAAGATTAGGAAATCACTAGAATCATTACGCATACAGAACTTCCTAATCAAATTGATCATCCTAATGCTTAATAGCAGGATCATCAATTCTAAATTTAGAGATGCGTGCATAAGGAAACTAGTGACTAGGGTAACACCGCAAGGGGGTGGGGGTTACTCTCTCCTTTGCTATGGCTCTTAGCAGTCAATGTTATTTTACGACAATTTGACGCAAGGGGACGAAAAATCGTTGCCTACGCGGACGTCGTTATACTGGTCAAAGGGAAATCTCACACGATTAGCGATGTCATGCAGTCGGAGTTCTGCGAACTGTCCTTATGGGCCACTAGTAAAGATTTAGAGGTTAACCCGGAGAAAACAGAGCTAGTTCTCTTCACCAGAAGGTATAAGATAGAACAGTTTAGGCTACCATTACTAGGGCGAATTGAACTGAAACTTGCAAGCGAGGCCAAATATCTTAGAGTGTTTCTTGATAACAAATTATCTGAGAAAAATAATACACAAGAAAAGCTTAAAAGAGGTTTCAGTGCCTACTAGGCACAAAAGAACTCCATAGGTAAGAACTGGGGCCTTAAACCGATGGTAGTAAACTAGATTTACACATCGGAAGTGGAAGGCCATAATAATAGGAAGTCACAGGAATCTTCTGTCTAAAGCACAAAGATTAAAAGAGGTTTCAATGCCTACTATGCATGAAAGAACTTCATAGGTAAGAACTGGGGTCTTAAACCTATGGTAGTAAACTGGGTTTACACATCGAAAGTGGAAGGCAATAATAATAGGAAGTCGCAGAAATCTTCTGTCTAAAGCACAAAGCATCACTAGAAGCACTCAGGCGGCACTGGACGTCATTCCGCAAGGAGCCTTCTTAAACTTAATGAATTAGGGCTAGTGGGATCAATCAGAGCAGGACATTCCAAACTTTTAAACGAGGTCAATTTCAATGTCCATATCCTAGCTCCTTCGAGCTCCGCGAATTACACGCTCTTATTATTCCAAATAGGGACCATTTGTCAAGTGTAAAGAAACTATTTAGTGGATTATCGGTATTTACTGATGGATCTAAAATGAATATAGGCACTGATGCAGGCGTCTATTTTCTAAACGGATATATCAGGAAATCGTATAGGCTTGTGGATAGTTGAAGTGTGTTCCAGTCATTGTCCAATAGAGAAAATGGCATGCAGTTGGGATGTAAGTTCTTCAGGTCTTTGCAGAATATATGATGGTGGATTAATAGCTACAGTGGAACATATTGTGTGCCACTGTCCATGTCTACAATGAAGTAGGCAGAAATGGTTAGGCAGTCGTTTCATCGACGAACTGTCGTTGGCTTGGAGCGAACGTGATAGGGCAGTAGATTTTTCTTCACTTATTTATATCTATCTCTCTTCTTTTGGCCTCACTCTTTCTTTTCTTCCTTCCTCTATCATGTCACTCTTCCGAAGGGACTCACAATGGACCTATAGGTCTCCGATTGTATGTACACGTTTCATCTAATGAAACTTGTACAACCCTTCACAACCTACCTACCTACCTAACAAAAAGTCGATTGTTTGATTATTCGAAAGTAGTTCGTCCCCTCCAGTCGAAAAATTTTGAAGATATAAAATTTGAGGATTTGCTCAATCAGGACTCGTGCAAAACTTAAAAAGTGCTTACAGAATCATTGGGAGTAGATCAAGCAACCATTTTCAGACGTTAAAAAACAGTTTTATTCATAAAAAAGCAAGGGAATTGAGTACCACACGAGAGAGACGCCGTAAAACGATTTTCCATTTCTGAAATGCTACTTCTTTGTCAAAAAACGAAGTCGTTTCTGCATCTAAATTTTACGGCTGATAACAAATGAATCCATTATGATAATTCAAAGCGCAAGAAATTCTATATAAATCCCGGCCAACCAGGAAAATCGACACCAAAGCCAAGTATCCCTGCTTTGTATTTGGTGGGATCAGACCTGCTAAAATCGGACGAAACGATCCCGGGACACCTGTCCAGAATATGCGACCAGACACGAGTCCATAATTTTCCATCATGACAATTCTCAGCCACATGTTGCGCGAACAGTTAAAAACTACTTAGCAAATAGTGCCCCACACGCTGAATAGCCCAAACATTGTCCCTTCTGACTACAATTTGTTTCGTTCGATTAAGAATACACTACCTGGAATAAGTTTTACTTTAAAACAAGGTATCAAAAATTGGCTTGATTCGTTTCTATACCAAAATATGAAAAGTGGTTTTGAAATGAAATCCAAAAATTACTAGAAACATGGGCAATACTTTAAATAAAATACATGGTACCTTTATATGAAAATAACATTAAATTTTTATAGAAAAATAAAAAATACCACCAGGTAGTTGGGGTACTAAATTTAAATGTACATCATTTGCCGCCTTTCAACAAATGAAGGTATTCAATATTTTTAACAAACTTAGAAATATTTTTATAGAATTTTATAACACATGGGCTCCACATAAGTATAGATCATATAAAAAGTATCCGCGGTTTTTACTAGATGGTGATGATGCCTATATCGGGTAACACTAATTCGATTATGCCAAACGAACACAGTTTGAAAGGTGCCATTTCTAGTTCAATTTCTGGTGAAGACAGTTCTTTAATTCGTCTCTCGTGTAAAGTTATATTGATTTGAAGATTAGTGGAATTTCTGAAGAAATACATAGTGTGAGAATGCTGTGAGTGAACATCGGACCCAGTGGTGGTGCTCAATTCCTTTCCGTGAAATTTTGATGCACCTCGCTCTGGTCGGTCAGTCACTGAAAAAGTGAATGAAAGTTTGTAACTAGTGGAACAAGACCAGCACGCAAGCTTTCAGGAGATAGCGTTGGCACCTAATGACAGTTTGGAATCATTTATTGCTCAAAGAAGTTCGATGTTTGGATGCCACATGAATTAACGCAAAGAAATTTAATTAATTGAAACGCTAATGAAACGCAACTAATTTGAACTACCTTTGAAGCGGAGCTTAGGTTTGATGAAAAATGGGTTCAATAAAAGAATATTAAACGAAAATAATCAAAGACCGGTGACCACAAACGACTCCAAAACCTAGATTGACGGCAAATGTTTCATTCATGTTTAAATCAATATAACTTTTTACACCAATAGAATTGTCTTCACCAAAAATATAACCTGAAATTTCACTTTTCAAACACGTGTTCGAATTAGTATTAACCGATATATGGGCATCAATACCTTCTACTGACAAAAAACCGAGGATACTTTGTATATCACCCAATATATAGCAAAATCATTTGGATCTTTTTTAATCCGTGTGCAAAAAAAAATACCGTAAATTTTGAACCAGTATGCACTCAAAAAAATATCAGTTATAATTTTCTATCTTCCTGATAACAAAATTTTAAATATTTTTCATAATTAACTTATACATATATGCTTAAATATCATAAATAAATTATAATAAATTAAGAAGAACGTACATAATTTCATTTACATTCTTGCATTATTACAGTTTTATAATAGTTTTTAAATATTTTAATCGTTATGTTTGTAGTAGGTATATATATTATACCCATTTTTACAACCTATTTACACAAAAAAAAATTCTGATCAAAATTGCCACAGTTCATTATCAAATCATATTATCACACATAACGTGTTTGAGATTTTTTTCTAATAAAAAATATCATAAATCACTATCCGAGTCGGCATCTAATTGTTCGTATAATTTATCGAGATTATCATGATGTAATATTAGTTTAGAACTTTCACCTTTAGAAAATGGTGCCGCAATCGGTTTAGGTTTAAACGTTACTAGATCGGGTTGATTTCGGAAGAATAAGTTACCTAAAACTATAGTATTAGGTGTTCGGTTAGGTTGGCGTGATATGTTGTCGGAAATAATGACGACATCTAGAAGGAAAGAAAAGAAAAAGTATACACGTACAATTATGGATTTAAATAAAAGGTCTTCATATAATAATTAAAGTAATAATAAAAAAATTATATCTGGGGCTTATATTCTTTTTGCGTCAAACTTTTTAATTTAATATTTTTTATCTATGGTATTAGCTTTAAAGCGAAAAGATAATTCTCAAGGTGCCTTCATATTAGTCAAATATTTCACGAAAAATATTTCATTTATTTTTTTAATTTCACATCATAAATCATAGTTTACATTTTAAAACCTGGATTGAATTTAGTTTGACGCTGTTTTCTCTTACAAATCATTTACAAGATAAAATAACACCAAACAATTTTTTTTTTTTTTTGTAAAACAAGCGATCACGCTATTTTGATCAAATATTTGAAAAATTTTAACAAATCATTACACCATGTTTTTGACTTTTTGTTTTTTAGCTATCTACAAACAGTATATTTTTTTAAGGAAAAACGGGCTATCTACAAGTTTTTGCTTGATTTTCAAAGTAGCTTAAAATTAAAGATTGGTAAATAATGACAATTTTCCTTAAGATTTTTACACATTTCGAATTAGAATCTAAAAATGTCTCATCAAAATTATGTTATCTTAATACAGTCTGAAAAAAAGCCATTAAAGATAGATTGCTAACCTTTTTTGGAAGTTTATAGAGGACACGAGCGTATACCATATATGAAAACATTGTATCTTAAATTGAAAAGCAGGAGAAAATATTATATTTAAATAAAAAGTGCGATAAACTTCAAAAGTGATTATTTTTTTATCATTTGTTTTATTTCATGAATAAAGATGTAAAACAAAATCTTCTTGTTTCTTTGATAATAATGCTTTCTTGGTAATTTCATGCCTAATAGAATATTCGACAAATGATTAACAGAAAGTTGTTGCTCAACAGATAATGCACATAAATTATAAAATTTAAAAGTGTGCAGTTATTTATATATGTAAATATATAGTACCATTTTTATAATTTTAAAAATATTTGCAGAAAAATAAACAAAAATAGCATCGCACTCTTTGCAAAAAAAAACTTACCATCATCACTATCCTTTAACGGCTCCTTAGTTCCTGAATTTGTTCCACTTTTATGTGACTGCGTTGTTGAGTTTGTAATTGAATCATTATTGTTATTCCAAAGACTATCCATATCGTTATCACTTGTTTTATTAAAGGGTATAGTAAATAAATCTTCATATTCCATTTCCCGTTTAATATCATTTTGTAAAGGTCGATAGGAACCTAATAAATTTTGGGCAGGCACCAAGTCATCATCATCTATAGCATTAGACATTGTCGTTGTTTTTTGTAGCAATTTTGGTGATAAAGTTTCATTAATATCCCTTTGTAGCACACTTTTACTATTTGCGCTAGTGTCCCTCCTATTTAATGATGTATCTAGGGGTTCTCTTTTAATATTGACCACACTAGTTGAAATCTGTGATGAGGTATTTATTCTGGTTTCATAGAACTCATCGTAATCACATGTATTATTATATTTTGACAATGTAGTTTGACTAGAATTTCTAAAAAATAAAGCAGTTGGTGGTACCATGTCCTCGTTACTGTTATCTGTGTTGGAGAGAGTATTTAAACATTTGCTTGAATTGTTAGAAGTGGACGGTTGTTCTTTAGCACTTTTCCTAGGAACTGTTTTGTTGGCTACTAAATTGTTTGTGTTTGAAGAAGTTTTATTGCTGGTATTATTTGAAGTTTCACTGTCTTCTGCAGGTTCTTGTTTTACTGTTTTTGTGCTTATATGATCTCTTCCAAATACCGATATATTGCCATTTTCCAAAGGTTCTTTTTTAATTGTTTCAGTTACAATATCATCAGATACTTTTGTGCGTTTCGTTGGTGGAGTTTCAGAATCCTCGTTGGAATTAGTCTGTATTTGAGTCCTTTGACAGTTTTGTAAAAATTCTCCTAAACTATTAACAGATAAATTGGATATAGTATCTGTATCATCAGCCGAGGATAAGGGTAATGAAACGAAATCGTTATTAGTAGATTGTTCTCCAGTGTTCTGAGTTGTACTTTCAGTTTGATTTTTGGGCGGTGCAAAGAATTCCATATACATGGCTATTTCATCTTCCTGTTTAATATTATCGTTGGTAACTTCAAAACGAGACGTTATGGCATTATCACGAATTACTATATCATCAGGATCAATGTCGGGATCAGGTTTAATGTTAAGCCGTGATGTATTAGATTTATCTGTTTTTGGAATAAATATAGAATGGATAAGAGAGAGTATTAGTATTTAAGAAATTATATTTAATTAATCGTTTTATACCTTGAGTTGTAGTTCCCGGTTCTGTGGCGGACATTGGTGGTGTATAATTATTAGTTTCAGTTGGATTGTCTTCAACAAAAGAACATATTTGTGCTAAATTATTTTCAGGTTAAAAAAGTTTGAAATTAAAAAATGCATCAATAGGGAAAGGATTATATTAAAAAAACGGTTTTTGTTAAAAATACTTTTTTTCGGTGAAAATTATAATTTAAAAAAGAATCCTGGTTTGTTGCAGAATTTCGGTTTAAAAAAAAATTTTTTTTTTTTTTTTGATGTAAATTTAAATTTTGATAAAAATTAAATTTAAAAAAAAACTCGGTTTTTTGTTGTGTGTGTGTGATTTTTTGGAACACGGTTTTTTGGGGAAAAGTCGGTTGTTCTGAGTTTTAGTGAGATATAGATTTTTTACAAAAATCCTGATTTTAAGTGGAAATTTCATTTTATGTAAGTTTATTTTTTAAATAGAATTCTGATTTAGCAAAAGTTCATCTTTGTTTTGCAAAAATTCGGTAATTTGAAGAAAATTGGATTTTTAATGAAAATTCGTTTTATTTTTTTTGGAAAATTCCTTTTTTTTAGTGAAAATCACGTGAAAATTCTGTTGCTTAGATTATTTTTTTAATTAGGATTTTTGTTTTTGTTTAAAATTTTTTTGGAAAATTCAGCTTTCTGTGAACTTGTTATTTTCATATTGTTTGTTTTTTGTACTAGTTTTTTTTTTTTTTCAGAGAAAAGTTATTTTCTAAATATTCTGTTATTGCTAAAAAGCCAGTATTTATATTGATTATAATTTGAACTTAGTCTAATTATAATATTTCATAAAACATACCATTATTTTTCTCCATAACGTTTTCATTTTTTTCACTTTCCACTGACAAATTATTTGCGTTTTCTCCCACATTATCAGACCGATCTTTTTCCACCAAACTCTTATCTGGTTCTGTACTTCCACTTAAAGTTTGAGACAATTGTGCTGAACTATCCTCTGCTGTTACTGTGGTTTGACTCAACAGATCATCATTCATATCATCGACATTATCAACATCATTATCACCACCAGCTTTATTCCCATCATTTGCAGGAGTAACACGTCTGAAACGTATTGTCAAACTACGACCACCAATTTCAGCATCCAACATGCGTTTGTAGGCCTCAATAGCTTGTTGTACGTTCTGATAGCGTATGAAAGCATAGCGTGTATATTTCATGCGTTGAGCAAAACCTATATCAATGCGAGCAGCACCGGGAAAATGTTCCTTTAATGTTTTGCAAGCTATTGTTGTAGGCAGATTACCAACGTACAATGTATAGGGATCGATTTCGTTCAATTTTGTGCTATGGGTTTTAGAAGGTATTTGTTTAATTTCAACCGATAGAAAGCCTGTACCAAATGGTATTTTCGATAAGTCCTCGATGGTTTTTTCAACATTTGTGCCGGGTTTTAAATGGACTAAGCAATAGCGGGGTGCAAAATTCAATTGAAAATGCACAGATTCTATATCTGGACTATAGCATTTGACAATTTCACGACTAATCTCAGGATCAGGAAAACGCACGATTAGTATAATATCATTTTGTATTCTTCTTACATTTGTTTCTTCGGCCTTAAGAGCGAGAAGTGCATCTTCTTCAGACCAGCTTTTACATAATTTATAACGCATAGATATAACTTTTCGTTTTAACTTCATTTTAATTACAGTCTTGGCGGCTGAAAAACAAAAAAAAAGAGTTTTTTGTTAAGAGGAATATTAATTATTTAATCTAAGGTATAGTATAATTACGCAATTCCTGATCATTTGTTTTGTTGGTTTTGTCATGTACTTCTTTTGAAGAACACGACGTAGTAGTTGAAGTTGTAATGGAAGTTGGTATTGATGGTGGTGGCGGTAATTGTGGTGGCATGGGATCAGCTGTGGGTAATGGAGGCAGTATTTGTGGTGGTGGTTGCTGTTGAGGTAGTGGTGGCGGTGGTGGCAGTTGTTGTTGTTGTTGTGGCAGTTTTGGTGGTGGTGTAGACTTTATAGTTTGCCACATATATGGACTCATACCATCACCTACTCCAAATGTCGATGTTGGAGCTGTTGCCATTAAGTCTGGATTATAATTGTTTGCATAGAAACTATTATTGTAACCAAATCCATAAAAATTAGAACCGTCCATCATACTTGAAGTGTGTGGCTGCTTTTGGTTGTTATGTGCTGTCATTGTCGCTGCTACCGTTTGTTGAGTTTTTTCTGGTTGAGTTGGTGGTGGTAAATTTAAAATATTTTGCGTAGCCGCGTTAAAAGATGTAGATGAGGAAGATGAGGATAAACACGTCGATGCCGCCATAGACTTACGTTGGTATGGTGATGATTGTTTATTTTGTTGCAAATTATGGTTATGATTTGACCTTTTAGGTGAAATGCCATAAAAGTTTCTAGAACCCTTTTCATATTGATTAGATTGATGCGATTCTCCTGCTGTTGTATTGCTTCTATTTTGAGAGTATTGATAACCAGAAGGACTTTGATGTTTAAATCTTGAATTGCCGCTGCCACTAATACTGCTGTTTGCCCCATATCTGGGACGTTTATTAAAACGCATTGCAGAATCCCCTGTTGGGGCTCTGCAGAAATTATTATTTTTATATTTATTCATTTTGTGCACTTTTTACTGAACATTTTTTAAATTTTAATAATATTTTTTATATTGTTTATTTATAAAAAAATAATTCACATTTCACGAGACGTAAGAAAATTTATAAAAAAAAATTATTGTCTCGTAGTGTTTCAGCGATAACCAGCGTTGCCAGAAACCTTTTTTTTAAATCTTCACTTAAGCAATGAAAATCATAATTATGCTATAAAAATCGATAGAATTATTATTTTGATGATATGTGCTTTAACTCCTCACTATCAGAAATCAACTTATTCTGTCCGTAGGATTATTCTGTATATCGATACAATGTACAAATTTTAAAAGTTCGAGATATTTTTTTTGGATTAGAATTACAAAAGAAAACATTTTTTCTATGAAGAATTCTTTGAACACTCCAACTAAGTGATCAATGTTCAGTAGTAATCTTTTTGGAAGCCTCCATTTCATTCTTTTCAAAGCCCCACAAAATTGTAAATTAATATTGGACAAAAATAAGACTCCCTGTTCTAAACAATACAAAAGTATCATAAAAGCATTGTGTGAAATCATATCCTTTGAATTACAGATTATGATCATAAAAATTTGAAACGCTTAATATGTGGACATTAATTAAATCCGAAATTGATTCGGTCATGTGTCAAAACTTACGAAAGCGTTATTGCTACTACGTTGTAATCATTGGACAAATATATAAATATTAGGCCTTTAATACTCATTTTTGGATACTGGAAGAAAGTTAAATGAAGCAAATAGAATATATACTTTTACAAGATTCCCATACGTATATAGAGTTTATAAACATATTCTAACAAATCCTCGAAAGTTTTTAAGAAACGTTGTTATTATTAAAATAAAAATCTAATTAAGTAATTAAGAATCATAAAATTATATTTATATTAAAAAAATCATCAAAAATATGATGAAAATCATCATTCTGGCAACGCAGTCGCTAACAGTCTATTGAACATTGTGTCTATACTAGAAAAATTTATATCTTACCCAAAGTCTACAACTGAGGTTAACGCTGATAAAATATGTGAGATAGCGCCAGCAGAGAAGAGTAACCATTTTGATTACATTATGTTAAATCTTAAATAAGGGATACGCGTATTCTAATAAATCCTATAAGATATCATTATTTTCAGTCAGTCGCAGAGTAAACATGTCCTTTTTATTTATGCAATTCGCACCTTTCTAGCACAATTTTTATAAAAATATTTTTTAACATGTAAAACAAACACAAAAAAGAAACAATTTTACAAAAATTAATGTTTTTTTTAGTAATTTCCAAAATACACATGCACGCACACAAACAATCTTTCGTGTATGTGTATTTTTTTGACAGTTCATCTTATAAGATGGTTGTAGAGAAATCTCATCACAACAGTCTCACAATACATCTTATAATACTAATATTTGAATCTACATGTGAAATAATTCTCTCAGAGAGCGAATTTGACACTCTTTGACATATTATGTTACGTCTAGACGGGCTGTTACAGATGTTAAACTGCTTAAAAAAAATATTAATGAATTCGCGTATTGTTGTTTTTGTGCAACTGTTGCCACCTTCCATAAATTCGGGTTCATTTTGACGTTTATCTTGATAAAACATTTTCTAATATACGTCGAGTCTATACTAATGAAATGTTTATCAAGACAAACGCTAAATTTTTGCCTCAATTGCAGATAATTTTTTATCTCCATCAATTGTATATCGTATCGGAAAACGCATATCATATAAACCATGTAAAAAGTACCAACAAAAATTAAAATTCTGACAAATTCATTCTACATTATGTAGTGTCTATATTAGACAAATTTTTATTAATCAATGCGAATCTTAACAAGGTAAGCTGAGTTAAACCGCTGATTATTACTTTCCGCTGATTATTGCATTGCCAAATTCACCTTATTGTTGTATTTGTGCAACTGTTGCTAACTTCCAAAATTAGCATTGATTTTGACGTTTTTCTTGATATAAAATTGTCTAATATAGACACGATAATAGGCAAATTTTTATCATGAAAAAATTTGACGTTTGTCTTGATAAAATTTTCTCTAGTATAGACTCTACAATAGATACTACGTTATGCAGGATCTACATGAGAGATTTTCTATCGTAACAAGTAACAAAGTACAGAGCTAACGCAATTTTTTTGTTTGTATTAGCATATAGGGAACACGTAGATAAAATTTTATTATAATAAATCAATTTTTTTTCATTTCTCATAGAGGTATGTTGTCAAAATTTAATGGTTAAATTTTCCTTTTTTTATGTCATTGTATTTTGTGTTATTTTTGCTTTAAATAATTAGTTGATATTTCCATGAAAAATTGTCCTTGTTCTTAAAAAAAAAAAAAAAAAAAAAAAAAATAAACAAATAAATACACGTAAAAAACAAAAACAAAATGACATTTGATAGCAGAACAAATTTAGCTGCAATAATATAAATAAATGATAAAATAAATGATAAAGTGATAAATTCTTATCATGAGAAGATTTTCTACGTTATTTAGCGTCTGTATTAGGTTTTAATTCCGAGTTATGTAGTTTTAAATTTTTTATTTTTAATAATTAAATGCACATTTTTCCAAAAGCAAAGTGTGCAAAAAAAGTTATATAAAGTTAACAACACTCACAATTTTTTTTTTTTTTTTTTTTTTGGCAGCTGCTTAACAGTAATGACAACTTTATAATTTTCTTTGCTAAAGCTACGATAATGGTTTTGCATCGAACTGCAACTCTAACGATTGTTTTTTAAAAAATTAATATTTAAAATGATTTCATATATTTTACCGATTGCAAAGATTCAAAACTCCGATTTTTAAGTGAAAAATGTTTAAAAGCAGTTTTTTTAATGCAAAAAAAAAGTTGTTTGTTGAATAAAGTTTTTAATGAAAACCATTTTTGGTTTTCGCGAAAATTCGCTTTATTCAACTTGTATTCAAGTTTTTTTTAACTTCCAATTTTTTAACTCAATTTTGTATTGAAACTTCCGGGGAAATTCAAATTTCTTTTTTTGCAAAAATAAAGTCAGAAATTTAGTTTAAATTCGGTATTTTTGGTGAAAATTCAAATTTTTAGTTATTATTATTTTTTTATTAAAGTTTCAATTAAAATTTAATTTTTTTGTTGAAAGTTCGGGTTTTGCTGAATATTCGGTTTTTTATGAAAACCCATAAAATTCTGATTTCATGAAACACACGATTTTTTTTAATTTCAGATTTTTTCGTAAGTTAGCTTTATATGTAAAAAGCCGAATCTTTTATTGAAAATTCTTTTTTTGAGAAAAATGTTTTTTTTTTGTACAAAAATCTTTAGAAATCTAATTTTTTATAAAAATTTGTTTTCACATATATGCAATTTAGTGATTTTTTTTCGAAGCAATCCTTTATTTTTTATTGAAAGAAAATCATTCAGAAATCGAATTTTTATGAAATTTCTATTTCAAGTAAGCATTTTTTTTTTAGCAAAACACGGTTTTTGTAGAAAATTTTCTGATAAAAAATCGAGATCGATTTAAATAATTTTCAATAGCTAAATTTTAAAGGCTTTCCAACAGACTGAAAGATATAAATATTTATTTCGAGATCCAAAGCAGGGATGGAAAATTAAACTATCAATAAAATTTTCAAATAGTACTTTTTTCACCCTCAGAATACTAAAATTATAATTTTTATTATTTTTTATTTATATACTGATTTCGGTTTACAGAACATACGTTACGTTCTTAGGCAACTATACCATCGATATACAGTACAGATTTTGCTGTAATTAAGTTTATTTGTCCTGTAATCTTATTTACTTGAAAACGAACTTCAGGCAGCTCTACACTATTCTTGTGAGATTACCAAATTACTCATGGAGGCAACTACGGTACTTTTGAATGTTAAATAGTATAAAAAAAAATTCGATCCTGTCATCTTTTCCATTCCTGATCCAATATATATACTTTATGAAGTCTCAGATAAATAAACCAAATTGAAGAGCAAATCTAACTCTTCCGTTTTAAACTTTAACAGAATAAAATTTATCTATTGAACAGATCGCACCAAACACAAAAAAGTTTAATTTAAATGAAAATACAAAATCAAAATTAAAAAACATTGCTTTTAAGTTGTAAAGGGGGCCTTAGTTATATTTTGAAAGTCTAATGGCCTCATCTTTTAAATCAAATTCATTTTTTTAACAAAACAAAAAATATATTAATTTGTACATATTTTACAAAATATAAACTTGTAGCTATTGACTTAAAACTAATAAATGCAACAGTTTCATTTAATTCTTTCAGAAAACACAGACAGATTTTAACCTGATATAAATGCACTTTGTTCCCATACAGAATGTTTTTTTTTTTTTTGGTTTTGTTTTTTGCTAAAGGATAAAATTCCATACAATTACATACGGAAAACACCAAATTTGGTGCCATCACCAGGATTATTAAGGGCAGCCTTTAAACTTAAACCCAATACCTGTCGGGTATTAGCGGGATCAATAATGCCATCATCCCATAAACGGGCAGTACTGAAATAGGGTGAACCCTCTTTTTCGAAAGTCTCAATAATAGGAGCACGCAATTTGTTGGCTTCAGCCTCGGTGAATTCTTTACCGGCACGTTTACGTTGATCGGCGGTTATTTGTGCCAAAACATTGGCAGCTTGAGTGCCTCCCATAACAGAGATACGAGAGTTAGGCCACATGTACAAGAAGCGGGGCGAGTATGCACGACCGCACATACCTATAAAGGAAGATATGCAATAAAAGATAAAGTCGAAGTGTATAAAGAATAGTACATAGAATTCTTACCATAATTGCCAGCACCGTAAGAACCTCCTATAATGACCGTGAACTTGGGAACATTAACACAAGCCACGGCTGTTACCATTTTAGCACCATTCTTAGCTATGCCATTAGCCTCAGCATCACGACCCACCATAAAGCCGGTAATATTTTGTAAAAATATCAAAGGTATATTACGTTGGGCACACAACTGTATGAAATGAGCACCTTTTAGTGCACTTTCCGAAAACAATACACCATTGTTGCCTATAATTCCCACCTTATGACCATAAAGCTTGGCAAAGCCACATACCAAAGATTCACCATACATTTTCTTAAACTCATTAAAACGACTACCATCCACAATGCGTGCTATTACCTCACGCACATCAAAACTCTTAGTCAAATTGGGACCAACTATACCATACAATTCTTTAGGATCATATTTAGGTTCTTCAACTTCTTGTACCAATAAATCTTCAGCTGCCTTAATAGTTTTCTTGCTTGAGTACAATAACTGATCGTTAAAGGCGTTGGTGGTGGGCAAATTCAAATTGCTAACTACTTGTCGGGCCAAATAGAGAGCATGTTCATCGTCGACAGCATAGTGATCGGTGACACCTGAAGTCTTACAATGCAAATCAGCACCACCCAAATCTTCGGCCGAAACTTCTTCACCAGTGGCGGCCTTGACAAGAGGAGGACCAGCCAAGAAAATGGTACCTTGTCTCCTAACAATTATACTCTCATCCGCCATGGCGGGTACATAGGCACCACCAGCTGTACAACTGCCCATAACAACTGCAATTTGCGGTATACCCAAAGAGGACATATTGGCCTGATTATAGAAAATACGACCGAAATGCAATTTATCAGGGAATACATCAGCTTGGCGGGGCAAATTGGCACCGCCAGAATCGACCAAGTATATGCAAGGCAAGCGATTTTCCTGTGCTACTTCTTGGGCGCGTATGTGCTTCTTAACAGTGATGGGATAATAAGAACCACCCTTAACGGTGGCATCGTTGGCAACAATAACACATTCGGTGCTAGAAGTTAAGAAAAGAGAAAATTAAATTTATTTTGCTATAAATATAAAGATATATTTGATAAATTAATACACAAAATTTTCTAATACCAATACAAATATTGCATTTTTCTTTTTAGAAATTTGAAATATTTTGCAAAAAAAAAAAATCATAAATTTTAAAAATTGTCTTACCCACACACACGGCCTATTCCGGTAATAACACCACCCGAATTAACTACCTCATCGCCATACAGTTGATAGCCAGCCAAGGTGCTCAATTCCAAAAATGGTGAACCAGTATCAACCAATCTGTTGATACGTTCACGAGCTAACAATTTACCTCTGGAGGTATGACGTTCAATGGCTTTTGGACCACCACCTGTCAAAACGTCGCTTGTAATTTTACGCAGTTCGCTAACCAATTTTGCCATTTCAGCAGCATTTTCCTATAGCAAAAAATTCAAATTCAATTAATTAAAAATCATATCATTATAATTTGTAAAAGAATTATGCAATTAATCAATGGTCCGTAAGATATGTAAATAAATGAAAATCACCTTAAATTCATCCGAATTCTTATCGACTGATGTTGGTAAAATGTTTGCTTCTCCAACATGTAACAGACGTACACAACTGCGCCATGCTGGTGTTGTTAAGCAGGCACGTAAAGTGGATTTTAATTGTAACATATTTTTTAAACTAATTAAAAGCTAATAAATAATTTTCTAGTAAAAAAAGAAAATTTATGCTAAAAACAAAACACAAGGAGGCAACTAAGGGTGTTAAATAAAAACCACAAAAGATCGTGATAAGAAGGTAAAACTGTCAGAATCATGGCGTAATAATTTAACTGGTTACGCCATGGTCAGAATTACGTAAACATTAGAACAACTCTGTGTCATAGCACAATGGGTGGAAATACTACACTGTAAAAAGAGGTGAGGGTGAAATTAATTATTAAAGAGAAATTTATTTATTTAAAATGACTTTATTTACTAAATAATTTACTTAAAATAGTAAATATTTCGTATATTGTTTATCCGATTGCAAACATTTAGGTAACAATTGAGAACTCTTGAATGCATATTTATAAAAAAATATTTTTTTAAAAAGGTTTCTTTAACATATTTTTTTTAATAGTTTGTCATTTCTTCTGTAAAGCAATTTTTTCTTAATTAACTTATTAATTTATGTATTTATTTATTTATTTAATTTATTTATTTACAATTTAGATTCTAACCTAATTGAAGTTAATATCATACTACCAAAGCACTATTATCACCCCAAGTCAACAACTAATATTATCGCTGATATAATGTGTGAGATAACGCCGGCAGAAGAGAGTAACTATTTTGTTTATATTATGTTAAATTAAAAATTATAAGATATCACTATTTTCTATCAGTCACAGAGTAAGCATGCCCATTTTATTCAAGAAATTCGCACTTCTTTAGCACAATTTTTATAAAAATATTTTTTAAAACGTAAAACAATCATTAAAAGGAAACAATTGTGAAGTGATTTGCAAAAAAAGTGTAGGAATTCAACACGCCGGCATTGGTTCAGATTGCCTACTGAGAAAAAATAAACATAATAACAGCAAGATTTGCAGTCCCGCTGCTGATGCTGTGTTTCTACACTTATATTTTTTCATAAATGATGGCAATCTTGCTGGAAAGAGACATCGTCAAGAAAGTAAATCCAGGACTGAAAATAATCATTATCCTTAAAGTTTTAAACAAAAATATCGGATACAAGGAACGACCAGAAAAAAAGTTAAATACAGAAATATAATCCTCAGAACAGGTTCTATCGAAATCCGGAATCATTTTTTTTACTTTTATTAAAAAAATTTATTGTAGTCAAAAATTTGATTTTTAGTAAAAATCAAAGTGTTTTTCTTAAAAAAAATCTGAATTTTGTTGTTAAATCGAATTTATAACAAAAAACAAACCAGTTTTATTTATAATTGGGAATAAGTTTTATTCTTTGATCAATAAAATAAAAATCACAAAAAGCAGAACGAAAAAATATTTACAATTTTTCGATCTAAAAATGAAATATCTTATATAATTTCGGGACTCACAAGATGATGCTGTGAAAATTTTCAGGAAATCGGTTCAGTCGTTTGAGTTTTTAAAAAGCGGGCTTAAAATGTATGAGTAGCATCCGATCAAAATGCAACATAGCCTATAACATCCTCCAATGCAAGCAATATCTGTGTGTCAAATTTTATGTACCTAAACAGCTTCATTAATAACGTGCAAAATTAAAAAACGTAGACGTAAAATGTGGGCGTGACATCCAATCGAAGATCTTACATAGCCTAAAACCACCTCCGACATTGGTACTATATGTGAAAATAGGTTCAGCCGTTTAGACGTGATTAACACATAAACAAATAACAAAGTTACACCTCATTTTTATAATATATACTTGAGTGATTCCGTGTCAAAACGGACAGCAATCGGATTTGACACCTCCGATGTCAATGAAATTCACTTCAGACATTGACTATTAGAAGTGATTCTCAATTCATAAAATTTTAGTCTCAAGTCCCTTTCCGATCCAAAAAAAATGAAGGTTTAAAAAACGAAAAAAGCTAAAAACTTTGTTTAATTGCTAATAACTTCTAAACTATACGTGGAAGTTTCATATTATTATATTTTTAGTTTCATATTAAAAATAAAGATATTACCTTTACAACGATATGTATAAAGTTTTTTTACATCAAAAGTTCAAAGTACAAAGTTAGACATATAAAAATCAAACCAAAAAAGAGTATTTTTAAAATTCTTAAAAAATTATATAATGTTGACATATCTCTTCAACCTAGGCATGTAAAATGTCAAGGTGTCCACTCATTTAGTTTAGAAGTTATGGATCAAAATAAAATCTAATTACTAATAACTTCTGAACTATACACAATACAATTTAAATTTTAGAATCATTTAAAAGATAAATATATTGCCTTCAAAAAGATATATAGTAAGTTAATTTAATTCGAAAGTTCAAAAGTCAAAATTAGACTTATATCTCAAAATTATATATATCTTCAAAAACGATATTTTTAAAATTCTTAAAAAAAATATATAATGTTAACACAACTCTTTTCCATACTCCACAGTGTGTCAGAATCGAAATTTTTTGGAAATAAATCTGTAATTTGTAAAATGAAATTTGGTATAGGCGTAGCAGAGGAGTATACAATGTTAAGTTTGGAAGGGAGGCACAACAAACCCCTCAGGGGCGGAGCTAAGGGCCTCAAAGTTAGGTACCTCTGACATAAAAAATTTTTAATCGCTTGCGAAATTTTTGTTTCTCGTCCGATTTCAATTTTTATATATTGTTGTAGGCCCTGATAAGACCTGTAAAAAACATGCTTACATGTCCTATTTATCTCTTAGAGTTTTGAGTTATTTGCATTTGAATTTTTATGCACCATAATTTTGCATGTTCTTGGTCCGGTTTTTTTTTTTCATATATATCCTAGTATTTCCGACCGATTTTATTAGTTTTTTTCTTAACTAGTTAAAGAACAAAATTATCTATTGAATAAAAAAAATTGAAGTCGATATCTTTACCGAGTCCTAAAATAAACGATTTTGAATTTGAAAATTGCAAAAAAGACGACTTTTTGTGTGTTTTTTAGCCGAAAAAGTATCTATACTCTTTTTTATCTAAAATAAAATTTTCTTTAGCAACATATAATAATTTTGCACTTTTCTGAAAGGTAACTTCACAGAGATGACTTTAAGATAAAAAACAAGCCCAAAAACTCAATTGATCATGGTACACACCCTCTCGAATTCGACCCATTTTATATGAAAGTTTTGACTTTAGACCATTTCTCTCATTTCCCAAAGCACAAATCAACAAGCGGAATATATTTTAAGAATCTTCAATATGTTGTTAAAAGTTTTAAATCAAAATCTACGGGACTTCGGAAAAAATGTGGATTCTATAGCCAAAAATGTAAAAAATCCCATTTTTGGGAATTCGGGAAAACCCTACCCCAGATTGAAATTTGGTTAACGCGCTTTTATTTATATTAATAAGATCCACATTTCCTGCAAATATCATTACGATATCTTTATAAACAAATATGTTATTACAATTAAAAAATTTGTATTTTCTCCAAAGACACCAAATTGGGCCTTTTGTTTGGTTTATTTCTAAATAGAGAAAGAAATTTTAAAAATATGTATTCCAAATTAAGCTTATCCTTTAACATATATAATTTCCGATCTTTTGCAAAAAGATTCAAGTCAATATCATACCTCATTTCTGAAGTATGCGTCTTTAAACTTTTATATTTCCCATTTATTGTATATATGAATATATTTTTACAAACTTGCAACTTTTGTCTTTAGTTTTGCGTGAATAATTACTTAGAAAATTATGCATATTTCTGTATACTTGTAATAATATCTACACACAATATATTTTTATAAAAATAATTAATAAATATTTTTTATTTTTAATAGTGTCGCCACATTTCCCAAATTTAAGTAAATCTTTATCCTTTTCTAAGCATTCATATATTTCTATTAATGAATTTAAAATAACAAAACAAACTTAACTTAATCAATATTATTATTTTTGGTATTTATCATCTTCCTTAATAAATATTCTATTTCTAATACGATTTTTTATTATTTATTTACATTAAATTTATGTAGACAATTTTTCTAATATTTTAAACTTATACTACTTATTTTCTATAAAATAATCTGTTGTATCTGTATACATATCTAAAAGATAATAAAGGTCCTTCAAGTCTTCAGTATTTTGAGTTGATAAAGGCTCATAATAAATCCAACGTTTTCTCATTGATGATAGTACAGGGTCTGATGATAACAATAGGCTATTAAAAATATCTTCGTTTTGTGACGTTCTTGAGCCTCTTCTGTAAGCTCTCCAAGTGGAAGAATATTTCGTTCAATTATAATTTCGCCATGGCACAATACTTTATGTACTGTTGGTGTCATTTCTTTCCATGTATATAGAGTAGTTTAGATATTTCTGTTGCATATTCTCCAAATCAAGCAGAGTTAATTTTGTGCTTACTATTAATTGCCATTAATAGTATGTTAATCCTTTCAAGTAACTCTTTATTAATACCAGTTATTTTTGATATAGCTTCGAAATTTCCGAAAAACCTTCTTGTTGTGTTTCCATCATTTGTACTACCACCAGTCGGCAGAGATTTGTCGATGTTTAATTCCGTCTCTTCTCTGAATTCATCCTGGATTCTACTTTTCTCAGATATTCTAAGTGTTTTTAAATCCTCGTTGTTTCTGGTAGGTTTTGTTAAATTTTCTGGGACATTTCTATACTTTAAATCATATCCTATGTGCAGAAAATGCTCTATGAACCGTATTCTGGCGTGAAGTGGAGATATTCCGAAAGACAGAAATTCTTCATTAATACTCCTTGCTTTACTAATATCCGAAAATTGTGATTTCGTCTCATCACATAGTGAGCATTTCCAAAAAGAAGTTTCCGTAATAGCATTACTAACCTTTCCATCAATCATTGTTAGACTAAGTTGAAAGGATATGTCGAATGTGTATTGGTTTATGGTTATTGAAAGAGGTTGTAAATCATTTATTTCATCTTTAATATATTCCACTAAAACCTTTGTTGTTGTCTTCGATTCCTATGTGTATTTGAACCAAATAAGTCCGCAAAAATGTTCTGATCCTGGAGTGGTGTTAAGCCATATATCTTCAAATGAGTTTTTACACTTTGATGAAGATTGCTTTAAGGAATAAGATCGCATTTTTAATAGCACCGAAGATGCTATAAATACGCTTTTATAATCCGCCATTTTCTTACTTCCACTAGCATGCTTGTATTCAGGAAGGGCTGATAGTCCGGTAGCTGTATTCTCAAGCATGCTTCCTTTTCGGTAACCGAAATAGATAGTAAAATAGATGGTGAAATAGTTTGGTTTTTTTCTTGAATATCCTTGTATTATGGTAGAATTGAGTGTCCGTTTTCAAGCAGTGCTTTTCTAAAAATTTTATATTTTTTTCTGGCTGAGGTCCAGTTTAAGCATTAAATCAATTGCTTCTTCCTCTGTAAAATTGGATTGTGATGTTGGAGTAGGTACACTTTCGGCAACCCGTTTAAGACGTTTTGGTGATGCAGTTGGCAGTATTTCAGCAAAATTAATTGCACTCTTAGGTTGCTTCTCCTTTTGTAACATTTCTTTGAATGTATTAGAAACTTCTTCATTCGAAATTATAGAAAGCTTATGGGCCAGTCTTTTTTTCTTAGATCTTGTACTTAAATCATCATATGTCTTGAAGGGTGCTCCAGTTGATATTTTGCACGCCGTTATTTCTATATCAGTATCCATCCAATCGGAATGTTTAATTTTTAATCTGTTAGTACGCTGATTCAAGGACTTCATTTTTATGTCATGCAACTTTAAAAAGCTCTCTATCTGAGATTTACCAATGACTTCGACTTTTGGATGATATGTAGTTTTTATGAATTCCACTATAACTTCTAAACGATTAAGATCATTTTTAGATAAACTTCACAGAACACAACACAATCATCAAACTTCGTTATGATGTTGATAACGATTAGCTGCGCATTTATATATATCTATTAGATATATCGCACAGGTAAATATATTTTCATTAGGTAAAATATCTGAAGAAGTCAATTTGGAAAAGTACCTATACCGAATTCATTGATATTATATGTTGCTGTTAGGTATCTCCGGAAAGGATATTACTTGTGCATTGTCACTAGTTCATAAAAATATAGATTTTAAACCATCAGTAATAGGTAAATGCTGCAGCTAGGTATCACCGGAAAGGATACCTGTACATTGCCACTAGATCATAAATATATAAATTATATGAATGCTTAGAAAAGGATAAAGATTTACTTAAATTTGGGAAATGTGGCGACACTATTAAAAATAAAAAATATTTATTAATTATTTTTATAAAAATATATTGTGTGTAGATATTATTACAAGTATACAGAAATATGCATAATTTTCTAAGTAATTATTCACGCAAAACTAAAGACAAAAGTTGAAAGTTTGTAAAAATATATTCATATATACAATAAATTGGAAATATAAAAGTTTAAAGGCGCATATTTCAGAAATGAGGCATGATATTGATATTTTGCAAAAGATCGGAAATTATATATGCTAAAGGATGCTTAATACATATTTTTAAAATTTCTTTCGCTATTTAGAAATAAACCAAACAAAAATCCCAATTTGGGGTTTTTGGAGAAAATACAAATTTTTTAATTGTAATAACATATTTGTTTATAGATATCTTAATGTTATTTGCAGGAAATGTGGATCTTATTAATATAAATAAAAGCGCGTTAACCAAATTTCAATCAGGAGTAGGGTTTTCCCGAATTCCCAAAAAACTAATGAAAATTCCCAAAAATGGGATTTTTTACATTTTTGGCTATAGAATCCACATTTTTCCGAAGTCCCGTAGATTTTGATTTAAAACTTTTAACAACATATTGAAGATTCTTAAAATATATTCCGCTTGTTGATTTGTGCTTTGGGATTTGAGAAAAAATGGTCTAAAGTCAAAACTTTCATATAAAATGGGTCCAATTCGGGAGGGTGTATACCGTGACCAATTGAGTTATTGTTCTTGTTTTTTATCTTAAAGTCATCTCTGTGAAGTTACCTTTCAGAAAAGTGGAAAAATTATTATATGTTGCTAAAGAAAATTTTATTTTAGATAAAAAAGAGTGTAGATACTTTTTCGGCTAAAAAACACACAAAAAGTCGTCTTTTTTGCAATTTTCAAATTCAAAATCGTTTATTTTTGGACTCGGTAAAGATTCGACTTCAAATAGATAATTTTATTCTTTAAGTAGTTAAGAAAAAAACTAATAAAATCAGTCGGAAATACTAGGATATATATGAAAAAAACTGGGCCAAGAACATGCAAAATTATGGTGCATAAAAATTCAAATGCAAATAACTCGAAAACTATAAGAGATAAATAGGACATACAATATATAAAAATATTTGAAATCAGACGAGAAACAAAATTTTTTATGTCAGAGGTACCTAACATTGAGCCCCCTTAGCTCCGCCCCTGAGGGGTTTGTTGTGCCCCCTTCGAAACTTAACATTGTACACTCCTCTGCTACGCCTATACCAAAAATGAAAATCCAACCAGCCGATCAGAAGTTACAGATTTATTTCCAAAAAAATTTCGATTCTGCCCCACTGTGTACTCGTGCAAAACTTCATATTGAACACTCCTTTAATTTAGAAGTTATGTAACAAAATATAAACTGAAGTCAGATTTTGTATATAAAATTTCATTCTTTTTAAATATGAACTCACAAAAAACATACTTTGAAATTAATTTTTGTAAATTTTTAAATTTTACTTGCAGAAAATTTTCTTTTTATCACATTTGCTTTATAACTACTAAACAAAAAGAGTTTCTAATTTGAATTTTGGCACGAGTATAGATAGAATGGAGTTAAATTATCAGTATATAATTTTTTGTAATAATTTTAAAATACCGTTTTTTGAGATATTCAGCTTTGATATTAATATCAACGATTTTGACGTTTGAACTTTTATACACATTTTAAAGTCAATAACTTTTTCTATTAAATGAAATAAAAATTAGAATTCTATAATGTATTGTTTAGAAGGTATGAGCAATAAAGTATGTACACTTTTGGAAAAAATTCGAATGTTTTTTTTTTCATTTTTAAAACGTTATATTTTTGGACCGGAAAGGGTCTTTAGTCTGAAAGGTAATAGGTAATAACTGTAGTGAATAAAAATAGTTAATTGATTGTGCGCCATTGAACTTCTTTTGTTTGTTTAGAAAACTTTGTAGGTTTAATAAAAGGGATCTTGAGTTTTTATTTTTTATTAGCTAAATGCCTCTGCGTTGCATGGAATCTAAAATGTTAATAACAAAAAGAAAATATAAAAATACAGCTTTGTCCAGTTATTTGCAAATATCAATGTTTACCGTAATGCTTCTTCTATTAAAACTTTCACCTTCATTATTTTTGCGGTTGAACTTGGGCCACTTTCTAAAAAAAGGCTCATAAATAGGTATAAGGCTAAAACCTAACTTAAGTCAAAAAAACATTTCGATTTACTAATTTTAAAAATATAAAAATAAAAAAAAGTTCAACTAATTAAAAATTCGGTTAATTGAAAATTGAAACATATTTTGTTATGATTTGAAAATCCATATCAATATTAATCCATATTATTAATATTATGTAATCAAGTGTGTGTTTGATTATTTATTATCACGCCTAAACCATTAAACTGATTTTAATGAAATATAGATTAATTTTAAGGTGGAAGAAACTATAGGATATGAATTAAAAGAAAACTATTTGCATATTAATGAAAATGGCTAAAATATTGCAACTTTTCTTATTGTTTTCGATAAAACTAGTATCTTGAATTTACTAGTTTTATCGAAAACTAGTAAACTCAAACAAGTTTTCTAAACAAACAAAAGAAGTCAATGACACACAATCAATTAAATATTGCAATAGTAAAAGAAAACTAATCTACTTACTATACACATTCATATATATACATATATTTTAAAGATAATTTCTAAATTGATGACTTCTACAGTTTATATATATATATATATATATATATATATATATATATTTTTTTTTTTTTCTATAAAAATTCTCTAATTATTAATAATCACTTAGTAACTTATTAACTTTTGAAACAATCACTTGGAATTAAAAATTAGAATGAAATTAATTGTCTTTGTTCTCTTCCTGTCCGTAGCGGCCCAGGTAATTATTCTTTAAAATTTTCTTCAAATACTTTATTAAATCTCAAAAAAAATTTATAGAGCTATGCTGGATCATATTTGGATTCTTTGGAATTAAATAGTAGAGAAGACAGTAATTATGATGTTGAAAGAGAAATAAATGATCTACCATCTACTGCTGTGGGATCCCATTCACATTGGCAATCTTCGGCAGCCTCTATGCCGGAAGCCAGTTGGTTTAAAACCAAAATAACACAACGTTTAAATAATAGTAGAATTTTGGCTAGCATGTCACATTTAAAAGAAAAACTTTTCAAGTTGGCCGATGAAAAATTGGAAAAGTGCAAAAGTCATAATGGTCAGGAGTTGGATAGACATTGTTTGGGTCATTCTAGTGGCCATATTATGCAATTAATTGCTGCTGTTGAGAATGGAAATATGCGTAGACTAGTAGACATGGACTATTGATGAAATATTGAAAGGTTTTTAATGACATAATTTGGGTTGATATTGCACATTTATTTTTTAACTTTAATAAAACTTATATAGTTAGTGAAATTTAACATTAAATCAAAAGACAAATTTGTTTCAAATCGTAAATTAAATTAATTTCTAATTTAATTATATTTAGTAAAGGTTTTTACATTTATAACGGTTTTTTTATTAATCCTTTTTTAAAGATCTTTACCTTTTTAAAAAAATTGTTACTTCTCTTAAAATTTTTGGGTTGTTGTGAAAAATGTCTGAAAATTGCTATAATAGCGTTTTTGTTAAACGGTTGGTTCTTTTTAATTTTAACTTTGACTTTTTTTGAAAATTCTAAAATTTTTATAAAAGTTTAACCTACGTATATTTAAAATTGTTTTTATGTACATATATATATATATAATTTTTAAATTTTGTCCTTGCATATACCTCTTTTCTAGGATTCTATGGTTAAAAAAGTTGACTCTTAGATCTTCCGACATTTTTAAATATTTAAATAATCAATTTTTCGACATTTTAATTTTTTGAATAGTATTTTTGACTTTTTCCAACTTTCGACTTTAAACAATATTTTGTTTATAAATAAAAATATATAATTTATATACTATATGCAATGTCGTCAAATAAATTGAAAAATTTATAAACAATCTATGCGATGAAAGTTCTGGTTTCACACACATATATATTATTATTTTTTTTTTTTTAATTTGTTCGTCTTATTCCAAATTTTAAAATTTGTTTGCGACTTTTTATAGTTATTTGATTTTTCGAATATGTGGCAACAACAAACTTTCAATTTCTACTTTTTTCAGCAGAAAGTCGATTGTTCGATTATGCGAAAATTTATTTGAAGTACCAAATTCATTCGCAAAGTAGTTCTAGGTTGGAGAACAACTACCGCGTCACCGTAATTATTTCTTAAGTACAGTCAGGCGGGTTTTTTGTTGTTTGACCTTCGAGAATTTTGCGTCTCACTCCCGCATTAACTAAGTGTTTGTTGTCGTCTAACTGTATCGTGTTACGGTTTTTCGTGTCTTACATTTGTTAATATAACTTATATTTTGGATTTGGTGAAGTACCATAAAAACTGAAATTGATATTGGTGGAGACCGTTAAACTCAGGGAAGCTGAACTCGGGAACTCTAGCTTTCTGCACGAAGGTGTAAATCGAGTGGATGATTTGCGAAAGAGGCTTCTTTTGGATGTACACTCTAGCAATATGATTAGCGGAAAGCTACTCCATTTAAACTTTTAAAATTAAAAAAAAGAAGTACCAAATTTCTGCATTTTTTTATTTTCAAATTTTTTGAAAACTGGAACCTTTAAAATATATATATTTTCAAATTCAACTTCTTGAGAATTATTTTTTTTTTCATAAAACTATTTTTTTTATGAAAAAAGTATAACTATTTTTGAAAATTAGTTCAATTAGTATATATATATATATATATATATATATATATATATATATATATATATATATATATTTATATTTAAATATATATATATATGTATATATATATATATATATATATATATATATATATAAATGCATACTGTACAATTTACAAACAGAATGGCAATAAATACTGTGAGAGTGTGAGAGTTATAATGAACAAATATATATATTATATTTGTAAGAAAATAATGTTATAAAAATTTTTGAGTGCAAATGAATAGTTTCGAAGGTAAAGGCCTATGAAAAACGTACTCCCTAATTCTCTCACTTGCTCTACCATCAATTTTACAAGATGTTAACATCTTGCCACATAAAGATAAGATTTTGAACCATCTTTGGTACTGTTAGGCGTAAATAATCTTTGAGCGTGTGTAAATAATATAATAAAAACAGTAATACTAATAAAATAAAAACAGTAAACCTTTTATATTATTATTTTATAACAACAATATATGATTTCTTTTTCAAATTTTCTAAAAATTTAAAAAAGTGTAAAGATATAACAATGGCTTAAAATATATTTATAACATAAATTTTTGTATTTCTTGTACTTTTAAAATGTTTCGAATAATGTTACGAATAAAAGTTGGAGAGTATTAAAGATATTCACCCTTATTATGTGTGTCTTCGTCGTATTACAAACATCGTCGAAAAATATAAATAAAAAAATATAATAATAATAGTAATATAATATAAAAAAATATTTTTTGATACCATCATGATACAACTAAAACAGGTAGAATTAGGGATGGTTGTAATTTTCAAGCCTTGTTAACTCAAAATATTCAAAAACTAAAAAGAAAAAAGTAAAAATACAAATAAAAAGACTTTATGTTTTGTTTACATTTGTAATATTGAATGTTATTGAAAGGAGATATCTCATTTCTTGGACATTTTGGCAGTTTTACCATGTTTGTTCATCCTCAAGAATATTTAAACACACAATATATTACATACAATATTTGTTTTTAATACAAAATTCAACATTTTTAAATTGTTCATAAAAAATATGTTTATTTTGAAAATATATTGTTTTCTTCTTTGGAGTATTTCTTTGATTTTTTTTTTATATGTGACTGACTTTTCCTTGTTATTTATTCTACCACGGGTACCATATTAACCTCGTATCTACATTAGGCAAATTTATATCAAAACAAACGTCAAAATCAGTGCGAATATATTCAAGGTAATCTTAGTTAAACAGTTGATTATTATTTTGGTTGTTACAGTTGTCAAACTGCATATATAAAAAACAATAATGAATACGCCATATTGTTGTTTTTGTGCAACTATTGCCACCTTCCACAAATTCGCGTTAAGTTTGTTTTGATAAAAAAATCTCTAATGTAGACACTATGTCAGGTCTACATCTGAGATTAACCCCAGGTCTACAACTGAGATTAACGCTGATATAATATGTGAGATAACGCCGGCAGAGGAGAGTAACCATTTTGTTTATATTATGTTAAATCTTAAAAAAGGGGTACACGTATTCTAATAAATCCTATAGGATATCATTATTTTCAATCAGTCACAGAATAAACATGTACTTTTTATTTAAAAAAATCGCTCGTTTTTAACACAATTTTTATAAAAATATTATTTTAAATGTAAAACAATCATTAAAAGAAAATAGTTTTACAAAAAAACATTGTTTTTTTAGTAATTTCCAAAATATATAAGCACACACCATACAAACTTCAGTGTGTGTGTATTTTTTGACAGTTCATCTTATAAGATTGTTGTGTAGAGAAATCTCAGTCTCATAATACATCTTATAATACTAATATTTGAATCTACACGTGAAATAATTCTCTCAGTGAGCGAATTTGACACTCTCTAACAGAAAAATTATGTTACGTCTAGACGGGCTGTAACGTTGATATAATATGTGAGATAATGCAAGCAGAAGAGAGTAACCATTTTGTTTATATTATGTTTAATCTTAAATAAAGGGTACACGTACTCTAATAAATCCTATAAGATATCATTATTTTCAATCAGTCACAGAATAAACATGTACTTTTTATTTTAAAAAATCGCACGTTTTTAACACAATTTTTATAAAAATATTTTTTTAAATGTAAAACAATCATTAAAAGGAAATAATTTTACAAAAAACATTGTTTTTTTTTTAGTAATTTCCAAAACATATAAGCACACACACATGCAACCTTCCGTGTGTGTGTGTATTTTTTTACAGTTCATCTTATAAGATGGTTGTGTGGAGATATCTCATCACAACAGTCTCAAAATACACCTTATAATACTAATATTTGAATCTACACGTGAAATAATTCTCTCAGTGAGCGAATTTGACACTCTCTAACAGAAAAATTATGTTACGTCTAGACGGGCTGTAACCTAGTGTCTACATTAGGCAAATTTATATCAAAACAAACGTCAAAATCAGTGCGAATATATACAAGGTAATCTTAGTTAAACAGTTGATTATTATTTTGGTTGTTACAGTTGTCAAACTGCATATATAAAAAACAATAATGAATACACCATATTGTTGTTTTTGTGCAACTATTGCCACCTTCCACAAATTCGCTTTAAGTTTGACGTTTATCTTGATAAAAAATCTCTAATGTAGACACTATGTAACAAAATATGTAATATTTTTGTGTCAGAGAGTGTCAAATTCTGTCATTTACGTATTTATTTTCGTATATCGAGGGCCTATTCTAAACCCTCGATCTTTTTTCTTGAAATTGCATTTGAGATATCATATAGTAACCCTCATCTGTGATATAAATTTCAAATAAAATTTCCTTTTTTTTTAAATTTATCCAAATTTTTGTATTCCTATATTTTGCAAAATAAATACTTTACATTTATTTTTTAGTGAAAAACTACCTCTGAGTAATTATTTTATTTTTTATAATATTGTGTACAATATAAACATAAATATCATTAATAACTAATTTATACATGCTGAATGCGAATGTGGTCAAAAATTAGAATAGTTCTTTAAATATACAATAATAAATATTTAAATAAAATTTTAATCAAAATAATAAATAAATAAATAATAAAAATATTTTCATTTTTGCAATCGGATAAACAGTATAGGAAATATTTACAAATTTAAATGAGTTAGAAGCTCAATGAATTCCAACATTTTTTGTATATTTAAAGTTTTTTATTAAAAAAAAAATAAAAAAATCACTTTTCTCATATGTTAATGTACAACAACCACAAAAATACTACTCTGATTCTCTACTAAACTGAACGTACTGTCTCAATAATTCGAAGTTTTTTCGTACTTTTTGACATTTTCCTTTCTATCACATTATACAACTTCATTTTTTGTCCATTTCAAGCAAGATAATACCCATCGTTTTTCACTTGGCCATTTGCAAAAGGAATCGAAATTTTAAGTGAAAAAATGTTGACCCGTACCAATTTGTTGGCTCGCAACCTTTCCAAGGCTATGGTTAGATTCCACGGCCATGGTGGCGTTCCCGGCGAGGTAAATTTGTTCATATAAATTTTGTTTGTGAGAAATATACAACACCATATGATTACATAATTTTCTCTTTGCAATTTGAACAAATTCTAATAATGTGTAAACTATTTTTCGTTTTACTTTTAGAATTTGCCCTTCAGCTTGAAGAACCGCTATAGGATCACTGCTGTTTTCACTACCTTCACCGTATTGGGTTTCGGTTCTCCCTTCTTGATTGTCAGACATCAATTGCTTAAGAAGTAAAAAAATGTTAGGTTAGTATAGAAACAAATTTCTTTTGGATGAAAAATGTATGATTTAATAAGAAAGTTATAATTTATTAAAAATGAAATAAGTGAAATTACCCAAGGGATTATTTCGTTATTTTCAGAATTTTTGAAAAGTCATATGGAATATAGAGTGTCAAGAATTGTTTTTACAATCAATATAAAATTACTATTTCAACTTTATTTTAGGAAATTCACAATTGTTTACATACATTTCTTTAACGGGTTTTACCAAGAAATAATTCATTATGATTGTAATTTCAAAAATACAACAACAAAAACAACACACACCCTTTAATCTACCTGCCAAGAAAGTGTTTTTACATATGCATTTTTATAGCTATTTGAAACAATTTTGGCAATGCATTTATAGTCATCCATACTTCAGCGTGATGCTTATAATCACGTAATACAAGAATTTGCATTCTAGTCTATAATATATATCACCACTGATTCTCAAGTTATATATTATGTCAAGTGAAAGAAATGTACAGGATAAGTCTTTTTGGGGATTATTATAACCCTCAAATTGGAAAAATTGTCAAAAATATTGCATAAATGTATTCCTTATTAAGGCAAATCCTTAATATCGTATTAAATCGCTCCAAAAATTACGAAACTTTGGAGTTTAAATCTAGTAGTAGCCGTATGTAGTGTTGAACTTGGAAAAATAAAGGAAACTACAAATATTCACCAGGGATGTTGTTAAAGGACTCCGGGAAGAGTATGTCATTTTTGTCCTTGAAGAAGCAATAAAAAAACACTTATTGGGTCAAAATGTTGAAAAATTATTTTCATTCGCTATGCTTCGTACGATGTTGTAGTTTAATCCAGGCAGATTATGGTGGAAACCTTCAAAAGCCTTTAAAATCAAGTCCATGAACTATAATATTGTTATTAAAAAATATTTCAGCATAAAAATCGTATGTAAAAATTCTAAATTAACAAACAAATATATAAAAAATATGATTAAAGGAAAAATTATGGTAAAATCCTTGTTTATTATATGAATTTGAGCTGTATTAGTAGAATATTACATCATCATTTTATCACTGATACTCTGTTGGTTAACTGGAGTTAACTATCAATGAACTTCTGATACTCATAATTCCGGTATTTATTCAAAATTATCATATTCTATTATTTCTCTTATAGTAGTGTGTGAATATCTCGCATGAAGGTCTCGCGTTCTATACAATCGTGGAAGTTTAAAAATAATTTTCAGTGCCTTGTCTTGAACTACTTGAATCTTTGATAAAAAATAATAATAATAATATTCTTAAAGGATATAAGAAATTTTAAAAACAACCATCAATTATTACTCTTTAAGTGAAAAAGAGTCTTAGAGATTGTTTAGCAAATTTCTTATTATTATTATTTTTTTTTTTTTTTTTTTTTTGTTATGTTTTAATAAGTATATTAGTTAACATATTCGTATTAAAAATAATTATCTGAAAATTATATACTTTTTAAAGACAAAATTATATACTTTTTAAAGCCAAAAAATCGTGTTGTCTTTCAATGAAAAACAATTTATTCACACACTGCATGTGGGCCTAATTGTCAAATGATTCACAAGAATGAATTTTTATACATACTCTAAAAATGGAACTAAGCGGTTTAAGTCGTTAAGTAAAACTACTTCCTTTATAATTCAGACCGAATTCTAATTAATATATATATATATAAAAAGGAAGTAGTTTTACTTAACGACTTAAACCGCTTATTCCATTTTTAGAGTATGTATAAATATATATATATATATATATATATCAGAGACAGTCAAAGTCTACTGCAAATTTCTGTTTTTAGGGCTATATTTGCTGTGATCTGGAAGTTTTTCGCAGGAAGTATTTGGGACAGCAGTCAAATTGTTGCAACAGCAGCCACTTGAGAGTATTCATGATCATTGACTTCATCATCTTCCGTTTGTGGTCTCCAGATTTGGCTTCCTTAAATACCTCCTTTTGGATGCCTATAAAAGAGCCACTTGGTGTTACTGACCGCGTTTAAGGTGTCAAATAATAGGAGTCAGCTTATTATATTGACACCTAATGCATCTAGTCTAAATCCGGTTCTATATCTTACATTAAAATTCTAATCTCCAAGTTCACCAACAGGGGACGCGTCCGTTGAGTGCCAAAATACATACATAATTTTTAAAGTCGCTTGTAATCTGCCAAGGACTTTAATCTTCTCGAAAGACTTCCAGAAAATCTAGAAGCACATTTAGAACAATATTTGTTGCTTTTAAAAGACATAGGTCCCGCTGCTGGTATCTTTTTTATTAGGAGAGAGAATTTCCAAAAGTCTTACAGGTTTTTAAATGTTTGTGTCTGAATTAAAGTGTCTGATTATCTTTGTGATAAAAACTTAAGGGTAAGGGTTAGCCATTCTCTCCAGTCTCTCTCAGATCGTGCAGGCTACATCTGTTTTTTTTTTTTTTTACTCAGCTTTTACTAAAATAAGTAGAAATTTCTACACAATTCTAATCGCAACATTTGCCATATCAATATCCCTTTTAAGAAATGAAGAAACTTTCGATTTTAGAGCGGTATTCCCATCTTTTTAATGATAGCTTCCTTCCACGTTGGTTTGTAGTTATTTTCAGGATAGATTGATATTTCTTTCTCAACTACTGATGTTATCCTGTTTAGAGATTCTACTTGCAGTTAAGATTAATCTACAAATCTTAACTGCTATATATATATATATATATATATATATATATATATATAAAGGAAGTAGTTTTACTTAACGACTTAAACCGCTTATTCCATTTTTAGAGTATGTATAAATATATATATATATATATATATATATATATATATATATATCAGAGACAGTCAAAGTCTACTGCAAATTTCTGTTTTTAGGGCTATATTTGCTGTGATCTGGAAGTTTTTCGCAGGAAGTATTTGGGACAGCAGTCAAATTGTTGCAACAGCAGCCACTTGAGAGTATTCATGATCATTGACTTCATCATCTTCCGTTTGTGGTCTCCAGATTTGGCTTCCTTAAATACCTCCTTTTGGATGCCTATAAAAGAGCCACTTGGTGTTACTGACCGCGTTTAAGGTGTCAAACAATAGGAGTCAGCTTATTATATTGACACCTAATGCATCTAGTCTAAATCCGGTTCTATATCTTACATTAAAATTCTAATCTCCAAGTTCACCAACAGGGGACGCGTCCGTTGAGTGTCAAAATACATACATAATTTTTAAAGTCGCTTGTAATCTGCCAAGGACTTTAATCTTCTCGAAAGACTTCCAGAAAATCTAGAAGCACATTTAGAACAATATTTGTTGCTTTTAAAAGACATAGGTCCCGCTGCTGGTATCTTTTTTATTAGGAGAGAGAATTTCCAAAAGTCTTACAGGTTTTTAAGGTAAAAGCGATCTTAAAGAATAGAAAATTGGTCGTCTCGGGAATGTGACAAACGTTGAAAAGAAAATGTTTGTGTCTGAATTAAAGTGTCTGATTATCTTTGTGATAAAAACTTAAGGGTAAGGGTTAGCCATTCTCTCAGATCGTGCAGGCTACATCTGTTTTTTTTTTTTTTTTTTTTTTTTTTTACTCAGCTTTTACTAAAATAAGTAGAAATTTCTACACAATTCTAATCTCAACATTTGCCATATCAATATCCCTTTTAAGAAATGAAGAAACTTTCGATTTTAGAGCGGTATTCCCATCTTTTTAATGATAGCTTCCTTCCACGTTGGTTTGTAGTTATTTTCAGGATAGATTGATATTTCTTACTCAACTACTGATGTTATCCTGTTTAGAGATTCTACTTGCAGTTAAGATTAATCTACAAATCTTAACTGCTAGAAGAAGAAAGATGTTGAAGTATAAGCTGAGCTTTTTTACCTTATTAAAATGTTTATCTTTTCTACCATTCTTTTCGATTTTAATCTTAATGGTTGACTTTAGTAAGACAATTTATTCATTTGATATTAGGCTAGTCTTTTTGGCCAACAATCCAATATTTTTGAGAGGGTTTCTTAGCGATCTCGACAAGTTAGAGGTTGCAGTAAGGCCGCAATCGTCGGTCAGGATTTCTTCAAATTTCTCCAGTACAATATTAACTAGAAATATTTACCTTATTGTTGCAAGTTGCAACCGATTATTATCTGACTTGAAGGATCACAAGTAAGTTGAATAGACACCAAAGCAGAGTGGACTACAAACGCAGAAAAAATCACGTCCGTCATGGTTGCACAAGTATAATTTCAGGGTACTGTTCGGTAAGGTCTAGATAGTATAATAAGCGAAATTTTTCTTATATGAAAAGAAAACGGTGGAGAAGATAAACAGTAAGATAAATAATTTCACGTAAGCTGAGTGAATAGAATTCTTAACTTAAGAATATCGTAGGCTTTCTTATGGCAATTTGATGGCGATAATATTACCGTAATTGTGTTGTCTGTATTTCAGTTATTAAAAAAATATTTCAATATCTCACTAATATATTGTATTCTTTCCTTTTTTCCATTTTCAGATTAATACTATTTGCTTTTAAGTTATTAAATGTCGATACATGTGATGCCCAAGTCATTGCTTTCAAAAATACAAAACCCAAAATGTGCGATGTTATTGTAAGATAAAAATGTATTCGCAAATATAAAAAATAAACAAAAGATAAAAGTGTTTCAATTTAATAAAAATAGGAGGGAATAAAGAATAAACTATAAGGAATTCTTCACAAGTTTCTCCTAAGATGTTTAATGATTTAAGTTGTTTTAGTGGGTAAAATATTTGAATTTGTTCACATAAATACTTTACTTTTCATTATTTTTATGATTTACTCAAAAATTTGATTTAATTTTCAAGAAAAATATTCTTTAAAATTCCATATTTTACCGCTTAATAAATTTTCAACGAATTTTCTTTTTGTAAACAAAATAAAAAAATGTTATGTCTTACCAAACAATTAGCTAAAAGTCGATTTGTTTGTACAGTGTTAAAGAAAACGACTACAAATCCTTATAAACGTTCCTATAAAGGTGGTATGCCTGGTTGTGTAAGTTATTCTGTTGAATATGGAATTTTGTTTAAGTTTCTCTTTATACTTTTTTAGAATCTACCATTTCGTAAGTCTTTGGATAATCCCATGAGATTTACCGCATTTTTTGTATTGGCTGGTGTTATTGGTTTTGGTGCACCCTGGCTGGTGGTTATGCATCAAATGCTTAGGCCCTATGGTTATGAGGTGGACTAGTGGGCGAATTACATAAACATATAAACAGAATTTTTATACATATGTATGTAGAGAGGATGGAATAATTAAAATCAGTTATAATTTTGGACTTTTTTTAATTTATAAAAAATTATATGTAAAATTTGCGTAAATAATACCATTTTAAATCTTTATCAAATTTCTCTACAAGGTAGTTACATATATCGTAATTTGATTCGCAAGAAAACGCTTTCAATATTTATCTGGATTCCCAAATAATACATATGAATATGCTGGGTTCTTTCTGGAATCAAAATTATTGAAAATCGATATTAAAAAAAATATAGTTTTTGGAATTTGATAATTTTTTGTTTAAATCATGTAAAATACAGTCTTTGACAGGAATAAAATCTTTATAACTACATATGTATCACAAAAAAATTAATAATAATAAAAAAGACATTTAAATACCAGTGGACAAATGAAAAACTAAATTTTAAAGTAATTAAGTGATAAAAAAAAAAAAATCTAATACAAGGAAAAAATCAAGCAAAACGAATAGTGTCAAAAAAGTGTAACTTGTGTTACAAAATAGTTTTTATAAATAACTAAATTCAAGTAACAAATCAAAATTGCCGGAACTGTTGATTTTTAACTTTTTTTCGGCAAAAGCACTATTTATGGTTAAAAAAAAGTTAGATAAAGTATTGAAAAGGACTTTCGATGTATAAAATGTACCAAATCATTAACACATGGTGAGACAAAATGATATTTTATTATTTTTTATTTTGCCTTTTTTATATAATTTTTTATATGTATAGTCATGTTATGAAATAACAAATATTACGAGTAAAAATCCATTAATTTTTCTAAGTATTAATTTTTAAAGTACTGTGATATGGGGACCATATGAAAGCTTGAAATGTTCTCTAAATGATTTGATGTATATGAGTTTGAGATAACGATACTTTTGTAAAAAAAGTCAAAATAAAATATATCTCATCATTGGTTAATGATTTGGCACATTTTATATAACAACTGAAAAGCCTTTTTAAGACCTTTCCACTGATACCCATATTGTTCATATTCATTAATTTTAAGTACCCATAACTCTTAAACTAAGAGCGAGCGGGCAAAATTTTTCAAATTTCTTCATCACGAAAAAAATGTTACTGAATTATTATCAAAATTATTTAAAAATCAATTGTGCTGGTAATCTTGATTTATGCCAAATTAAAATAATTTGAAATATTAAGTAATTAAGCCTAAAAAACATAATATGTACTGTACATATGTATGTGCGTACATACGTACTCCCCCCATTACCATGTAATTTAATTTTTGCATTTATGAGTATAAATCCTATCGTACCATCACCACTCGCTACTTTGGTATTAAAAATTTACAGCCCCCTACTCCAACCGTACTTTTCCATCTGCTTTCCGTTTCTTTATTTTTTTCTAATTTCGTTAAAGAAATAAATTTCGTTAAATTGTTTAAATTTCACCACCCTCAAAATGCTATATTTAGAGTTGCCATGTCGAGGATATTTACTACTAAGGAGATGACATTTCTACGTTTGTAAATTTTTTTGTAAAAATTATTGAAATTAAAAATTATTAAAACTTAAGAATTTGAAATAAATAGATCATAAAAAGTATATTTTAATCTGGACGGACGTATTTTTTTAAGAACAAATTAAAAAAATAAAATAAATATTGTGGCTCAATATAGAAAATTCGTACCTCGATATTCTTCGAAATCGCGTTTTTAACATATTCTGGTGGAGCACAATCTAATACATTTCTTTTAAAAAATTTGATGTGCTATTAGTGCATATAATGGATTTATTGAAATTAAAAAAAAGCCGTAATTAATTTTAATTTAAATTTTATTTTGAAAAAATTTCTAACTCGTTTAAAGTTAAATTTTTAATTGAAGTTAATTTTATTTTTTACATATTCACATTAAAAGGAATACATTTTTTCATTAGTTTGTGATAATTTTAATTATAACAAAAATATCTAACATAACATTTATTGTCGTAAAATTCAATAACAAAAGTCCCTGTCTCAAATAATTTTCTAAGAAGTAGATAAAATCATAAATAAATGTCGGCGTTAATTTCGTTCCTTGTTTTGAATAAAAACTCTGATTTTTAAATATTTAAAAAAAAAAACAATTAAAAAAGTATACATTCCTTGAAAATATACTCTTAAAAAACTATTGTAAAAAAGTGCTAATTTTTAATAAAAGTACCAATTATAAAAAAATGTAGACATTTTTAACGAAAGTACCAATAAAAAAATGCTTAATATAGGAAGAAAAAAAAATAATACTAATTATCCAAAAGAAATTGCAATTTTTTTTTTAAATGGACCAATTAAAAAAAATAAAAGACTTAATTTTCAAAAAAGATTAAAAATTAAAATATGCAATTTCTCTTGCCAAGTCATGGTACACACACAGTAGTTTTTCTTGCTGCAGTTCTGACTTCGTTGTATTCTCTTCTCCACCTTAGTTTTCTAATATAACAATTCAAACAAACTTAATTCAATTACTTTTCAAATTAAGTATAACGATACTTAACAAAACGAAATTGTTTATCATTAAAGTCAAAAATCTTACATAAGGTTTTTTATTTTATGGACATGGTAATTTTCTTCTCAAATTACATAAATATATATATATATATATATATATATATATATATATATATATATATCTCAAAACCCCGACTTGCTAGTTTTACTATTTTCCAATATATTGATTATTATTATTTTTATTGAAAAATTCCAAAGCAAGTAAAAATAGTAAAAACTAGCAGACAAACGAACATGTATTACATCAACCGGTGTAATGCCTATTGTTTCAAATGATGTAAAACATAAAAATTATTTGAATTTTTTTTACAAAACTTTATTCTATATACGCAAAGTTACTTGTTTCAAAGAAGTTTTCCCATACATTTTTCATAAACCAAAACATCTCGTTTTACTGGTTTTGTTTCAAAACATGTCGTAAATATTATTTTTCAAACTGTGCCAATCTATATATAACAACCTTAGTTAAACAGCAGTTTATTATTTTTGGTTGTTACAGCTTTCAAACTACATATATAAAAAACATTAATGATTTCGCCTTATTGTTGTTTTTCTGCAGCTCTTGCAACCATCCATAAATTCAGGTTAATTTTGACGTTTCTTTTGATAAAACATTATCTAATATAGACACTACATTAGCAACACGGCGATGTGTCTTGGATAAAACAATACACCTCTAAGGTATTCATTTAAATTGAATGTTTTTTTTTTATCGAAAATGGACAATTAATTTTTATATTTTCAATTATTTTTTGATTAATTGTGTGATTAACACGATTTTCATAACAAACATAGATAAACTTAAAAAAATTTGAATAAAATTAAAAATATTTAAAAAAAATGTCAAATTTTTGGCAAATAACTGTTTTAAAAACGATAATTTGAAAAGGAAACATCAGAATTTGTTTTAAAATTCGACAATTTAAAACAAGTTAGTTCAGTGCAAACACTTTCAAGTGTTTTTCTCTAAACTGGTTGTTTTCAATTCAGTGGAAACATAATATTAGTTCCATTTCTTTTGATAAAGCCTCTTAATTTAAATATTTTTCTCATGATATTAAAATATCGAAATTATAGATTGTTACAGAAAAAAGTGATTTTTTAATAATGAATTAAAATATTTTCTTGGATTGTTGCCAATTAAATTACAAATATTTTTAATGCTAACTTTCTGAAACTTCAAGAAATAAAAAATATTTTTACAAGTAAGCTAAAATCCAAACAAAATTTTGGCATATTCTGAGTTAAATCTTTTTTTTTTTGCAAGTTCTATACACTTTAATTAATATTCATGCTTTAATTTTATAAATCTTTACATTGAACTGTGTAGAAACAAAAATATACTTTTATATTTTTCTTTGGCGACTTTATATTTTTATTCTATAAAAAAAAAAAAAATAATAATAATAAAAAAGAAAATAAAAATAAAATAATTATAATAAAAAAAATTTTTATTCTATAAAAAAAAAAAATAATAATAATAATAATAATAATAAAGAAAATAAAAATAAAATAATTATAATAAAAAAGGAAATAAAAATAAAAAATAAGATGAGACTAATGTGAAGACACAGTCTAATTTAGCACTTTAACATCATATAATTTTTAAGTAGTATTTTAATTTATTAAAAAAAAATATATAGAGTAATATAAATTTATTTAGAAAAAATTATATTTATTAAAAAAATAATTTTAAAAATTGAAGGGTATATAAATGTAAGATTTATCCTACTTTTTTCCTATTCTTTTACAGTTCTATGCATTTTTTGTTTTTCGAAAGTTTTTTTTTAGCAACACTGCACTGTATCTTGGCGAAATCAAAACACATCTGTATACCTATTTAAAGTGAATGTTTTTATCGAAAAATGGCATTACGTTTTCATATTTTTATTTATTTTTTATTAATCAGAATAATTATTTATAAATTTAAGTGAAATATGAAAAGTCAACAAAAAAATATTGAATAACCGACCAAACGAAAACATAAAGAAGAAGGTATGTTAAAAGCAAAATGTCAGAATTTCGTTCGAAAATTCGACAATACAAAAGAAAGTCAGGCCAGTGGAAACACTTTAAAGTATTTTGTTCAAAACTGATTATTTTCAACTCAGTGGAAACATAGTATTAGTTAGGTATTTTTATAATTTTTACTATATCGAAAATTCTGTAAATTAAATTCTAATTTATTACGAAAAACATAGAAGCCCTGTTGCTTTAACTTCTAAAAATACAGCTCTGTAGAACAATTAGATTAGCGGAAATACAACACTGTCATCTATGGTAATTTCTACACATACACACAATAATAAATTTACCCATCGAATCAAGTTCGTAATAATAAAGGAGTACAGCTTTAATAAGTTTTTAATAAATAAAATTCTTACTGCAGTGCTTTTAAACAATATTATAAACAATTAATTAAAATTTACAAAAAAAAAAAAAAATCCATTACGTTAATAAATAAAAGAATAGAAAAAATATATACACAATTCACCATACTGTTCTGATACCAACACCTCAGCGTTGCCAGAAACTTTGTATAAAAAATCATTTGTGTAAAGAAAAATTAAATTTTTAGCGTAAAAATCATCAAAATTATTTTTCCTTATATTATGCTCACACGCACTAACTTTTGACCTTCTTTTTTTGAAAAACTCAATGAGTTCATGAGTTCAAATATTATTTTATCGAGTTTTTCTTTTGACTTGTTCTTCGTAAATTTTCACAAATTTTTGATTTAAATCAAAATTTCGCACAAAAACACTCAATTTTAAAAAATAAACTTTTAAAATAAAATTTATGAACAAATATAAATACATTGTAAAAGTTTTATTGGACACTCGGAAGAATGGAATTCATTTTCTAATACTTAATAAGTGGCTAAACAATGACAATTATACATTTGCTTCATTTGTTAAATAACTGATAGCTTTAAGCATATAAACAATAATAATTGAAAAAAGGGAATAGAAAATAATTGTAAAAAGCTTTATCGAAAACCATTCGTCTAACTTAATAACATATAAGAAAAAAGTCTCAGATTCCATTCCCCGAAAAGTGAGTTGAATAGATGATGTTTATAGAGAACCACGGTGGCACGCTGAAAGCGTTGACGGTCGTGGCTGACTAGAAAATGCAAAAATTCTAAAAAAAAAAAATACAAACTAGATAGATAGAGTAGGTGGACGTGTTACGTTCGTTCTACCATATCTCCACAGATATCGGTCCATTGTGAGTCCCTTCATTTACACATGATAGAATAGGGGAAGAAGAAAAGAGCACTAGCTAAACAGCTAGTGTGAAAATCCTTAGGGATATACTCCTAATTCCCCTTAGCCAGCATATATATATATATATATATATATATATATATATATATATATATATATATATATATATGTATGTATATATCTTTTTAACGTTATGTTCACATATAGAGGTTTTTTGAAAAACAAGTCGTTTTCTCAAAAAACAAGCAAATTGATTTGTTTTTCATATATTTTAAAACCAAAAAATCTAGATTCTATTTGTTTAATTATTTGGCACAAAAAACATACCAAATTCACATAGAGGGAAGAAATTTTTAGTATTTTTGGTACATAGAAATTTGTTAAAATTGTCAAACAGTTTAAAACCAAAACTTTAAAAAAATATGAATGAAATTTATATTTGTTTAAACATTTTATTTTTTGAATTATAAGAATTAGAAAATTGTGTGTGAAATTTTTTTTAAATCAAAAATTTGTGAAAATATTTTGGCAAACGAAAAACGGGCCAAAAGGAAAAACACAATGAAATGATATGTGAACAGTGATTTTTAAACTTATTGTTTTTTTTTTTTTTTTTTTTTTTAACAAGTAAAAAACTAATACATAATATTAATAAAAATTTTTTTGTGTAGCCTTCGGCCGGGCTCAAGGACTTTCTCTTCTATGTATGTCGAACACCGGGTTTGCTGAAATATTTGTAAGTTCCGGAATATCAATAAAAAATGAAATCTTTCCTCTCAAGAATTCAATGAATATGGTCACATCATATATCATTAGAAAGGTTTTTGAATGTACTTTTAAACGGTATATATGTGCATGAATAAAGATATTTAAAATAATTTATTAAAATTTTAGAGGCCCATAACTCGTAAACTAAGAGAGAGCGATCAAAAATTGTTACATTATTTTAATCACAAATGAAAGCACTACTGAGTCGTTATTTAAGCCTGTGATTTAAATCGTTTCTCATTTTTAATTTATAAATTGTATAAGTTAAAATTGTTTTCTTTATGAAATGTAATATCTCTTCGATTTGCTTTAATCTTAATTTTGGTTATATTTCATTTAGTTCAAAGAAGTTCACAATAATCATGTTCAAACTCTCCTAAAATTGAGTAAAAAAAACTCAACATTGTGCCAATCCAAGTTTTTTAAGGCCCTAAACAGTTTACTATTCATGATTTAGCATAGGATAAAAATTGGACTCATATCGTAAAATAGGATTATGTTAGGCCGATTATGCTCCTTCCTAGATTTCATATAATGTACAACTTACCTTCTAAATTTGATATCCTTATGATATGCTCTTTTTCGGAATGTGAACCATTTTCCTATGATCTTCGTAGGAAAATAGTCCCTGAAGGTTTTGTTACTATTATCGTGTTATAGCTCAGAAAACTAATTGAAACATATGATGAAACAACAATTTCCATTCCTTCTAAGTATTTGAAGATATTGGTCGATGTTGCAATTTTGGCGCATAGTCCTGGCATATAAAGTTAACGTTTTGTTATTATTAATGCTGATTAAAACTACATATACTAATCCAGAAAATACATTCAACTTTGCTAGTGTATTCTTCAATAATATATACATCAAAATATGAACTTCAGTGTGAATAAAATTTCAGATTAATATTAATATTTAAATTTGCAATTTTTAATTAAAATCATATTTTAGAGACTTAAAAAACTTTTTGTTGGTGTTTAAAAAAATAATATTTTGAGGGAAAAAAATCATCAATTCATATTTTGGTTAAACCATCATCCAAAATATGACCAAAACATCATTCTGGCAACGCTGACCAATACCACACTAGCACAACAACAATAATAATAAAATATGATTGTTGTTGGTATTTCTTTCGTTCAATCAAACGCGCGCGCCATATTGCAAAAGTTCGTTCAGTCAAGATCCGGTCAGCTGCGTTGCAAGACGTTAAATGAAAAAATTTATTTGGATGAATACAAGAGTTGAAAAATATTTTTGCTGGCTTGCTAAGTGTTTCATTGTGTGTGTATAAAATTTTATTAAAAAAAGTTTCAGAGAAAAAGAAATTATGCATATATAAAGTTAACGTCGAGAGCTAGAAAATAAAAAGAAAATTGTAAACGACAAGTTTTAGATTTTTTTAATCAAGTTTTTTTTTTGATTTAAGTAAAACATTAAATTTTTAAATAAAAGCAAATACCTGTTTTATGAAAATTACCCTAAAAAATCTTTAAAAGGTGTTGCTTAACAAAATGGCGAAAGTGACGAAAAATTCAAGTGCACTAGGAACACTTTAGTATTTCTGGGGATATTAAAGAACAGAAGAAGCCTTTAAAAGGATTTGTACATTTTTTGAGAAAAAAAAAATAAAATTATATATATCTTCTATATATAAAAAGAAAGGAACATTTTAATGTGCTCATATGGGAACCGTATGCCACGAGTTTCTCATCATACAGAAAAAAGTCTACAAGCAGGGCTCACCATCAGCAGCCATAATAGTCGTAGCACATAGAATTGTGACGTAGAGGACAACACCATACGGTCGGTCTTAAATAAAATAAAAAAAAAACTAACAGTGCTTGTTTTTCTTTTTAATGCAAGAAAAATTTATACAAAAATTTGATTATTTGAAGAAAAAAATTTTTTTAAGAAAAAGTGCTTTGAAGAAAAAGAAAGAACTTAGATTTTTAATAAGTGAATCGATGAATAACTATAGAAATTTCTTGATTTTACCAAGTCTAGCAGTAATTTCGAGGTAAGTTTCAATTTTAGATTTTTTTTGTTGGTACAAATTATAGGAGAATGTAAGATTTTTTTTTTGTCGTACCTAACCTCAAATGTTGATTTTTATGATTTGTTATGTTGAATTTTTCGTTAAGGTTTTTGTTATTACTGCAGAGAAACTAATTTGTTTAAAAATAATATAGATAAATTAGTAGAAAAAGAATTATCGTTTAATTTAATTCAATATGGCAAAGTCTATCAAAAAATTTAATTTCTTTTGACGAAAAAAAATTGCAAATAATTTTTATTTTATATTTTGCTCAAAAGAGCTGCCAGATGGTTTTTGAAGGGAAATGGGGAAAATTTTGTCGATCTTTGGAAAAAGAGAAAAAAAAATAAATGTAAACTTAAAAACTGCGATATATATACGTAAAAAGTATTTACATAATATATTTTGGACTTTAATCCATATTTTTATGTTAAAGAATTTCAAAGATTTCAATTGTGTTCCATATTTACAGCATTTTCCAAATTTGCAGAGCAAATTGTTTAACCTAAACATAGTGTCTAAATTAGAGAATTTTTTTTATCAAGACAAACGTTAAACTTAACGCGAATTTGTGGAAGGTGGTAACAGTTGCACAAAAACAACAATATGGCGTATTCATTATTATTTTTTTTATATATGCAGTTTGACAACTGTAACAACCAAAATAATAATCAGCTGTTTAACTAAAATCGCCTTGTATATATTCGCACTGCTTTTGACAATTGTTTTGATAAAAATGTGCTTAATGTAGATACTAGGTAATGGGCGAACATTCCCGATCTGCAGACTTTTTTAAAAGTGCGATCTTTTAGCCGGATGTTTGTAAATTATAGTCATCCTTTTTATAAAAATAAAGAAGTCATTTGACCAGAATTATGATATATTTTTGAACAATTTTGTAAAGATGTATGAAACATGGAATCAATACAATGCATCTATTTCTATTTCATCTATTTCTCTGGTATTACCATTGCTTTTTTATGAGAAGGGAAAAAAGTGACCTTAGTTTAATTCTAAATAAGTTAAAGGAGGAGTATTATGAGTTGAGGAACATAATGTTTCGGAACTTAACTTCGATAGAGTTGTACATTTACACAGCAAATGAAATACTATCTCTTCCTTATCATTACTAATGAAAGGAGTCTGATCAAGACCCGACTCCTTGCATTAGTTGCTGTAATAAAATTTCATTCAAAAGGAATAACAAGACATCTCACTTCAATTACTGCTGTACTAAACCAAATCGTTTCTATAAGAAAGAAAAATAGTATCCTTAGAATATTTTAAAATTAATCACCTGCGTTAAGGAATGAGGAGCCTAATGTCTCTGGTGCTTAAGTTCGATTAAGCTGGGCAGGTATATAGCAATTGGCTGATTGCAAAATTACTTCAAATAAAAGTCATACACTGAATTTTCTTAATAAAATTTCGACATGATTTACTTGAAAATGCAATCATTTCCCCCAAGACTGCCAAATGGAATATTTTTTTTTTTTAACAAGTTGAAGGCAAGACATATCCCCTTCGAATGAGTCTATCAGAGGGATTTCAAGGGGACTGACATCTTGTCAGTTTGTTCTAAGTTATTAAACTAATTTGAAAAGCAAAATCGACTTTGAAAAATTTTGCTAATAGTATTTTGTTTAGGCTCCTAAATTTGATCAATTTATTTGTTTGTAATACAAAAAAGCATTCAAGGCCAATAGCATAGAATGCAATAAGAAGTTTATGTTAGACAAAAAAAAAAAAAATTAACAAAATTTTAAATTTTGAGAATTAACAAATTAAATTAATCTTTATTTATTTTAAAAGGCATTAGACCGGGGACAAATCTGTACTTTATGAGCAGAATTTTTATTATTTTTTTAATAATTTTTGGGAAATGATCTTAAAGTAGAAATCTTGCCAATTTTGAAAAATGTTGCGATTAACAAAGTTATTCGGAATCATTGATATTTTCTTAATTTGTTCTTCAAGACTTTTATCAGACTTATGACAATTGCGAAAGTTTATGGCAAAGTTAAAAAGATGTACAATTATCGTTTTTTTTTTTTTATTCTACTTTTATTTCAAATAACTAATTCTATATTCTTGGACATTGCGCGTTTCAAAAAGTTTATTTAATATAAGAGGTGTCCTACTTTAAGACACCCATCGCGCCACGCTCTTTAGGGTCCCTTGAGTTCTACACTCGAAACTGACACCCGAATACTTCTTTGTTATATCTTTGTGAAATTTTATGTATACCAGCTCATAAGTTAGAAATGACAATTTATTTCGAACACATTTTATATATTTAGATACAAATTTTATATTTAGATAAAAATTTTGGACATCTGAGACAATTCTCGAAAATTCGAAAGTTAAATAAATATATAGACAGATAGATAAATAAATAATTACTTTTGTTAAATTTTCATTAATTGTAAAAAATATATTTTTTTTTCTTTAAATTTAAAATATTTTTTTACCCTTTAAATCCAGATTCTAAAATTTGTATTTGAGCAAAATCAAGATTATCAAGCACGAATTAAATTTAAAATAACCTCTTTCAAGTACTCTTATTACCAATATAATATTCAGCCTCTCAAATGGTAGGTGAATTTGAATTTTTAATATTTAAATGATATTGTTGAAATTCAGATAACTTATGTATTGTGTCAGAAAATTACAATTATGTATAATAAATTTATAGGTCTAAAAATCACAAAAAAGTCGAAAGTATAAAAATCTCTACACCACTTTAGTCACAAGAACTATTTTCCTTATACACAAGAAAGTTTAATAATAAATATATAAATTTACTTTCATTGATTTTAGTTCATAATATTTAAGAATGTTTTAAATATTAACCAAAATTTAAAATTATTTTTTCATTTATATTTTCAATGTGTAAACACCGAGGAAAAAAATTCGTATATTTTAATTTTTTTTTTCATAAATATGATTCGAACGTGACATTTTTTCCATACTTTCTTTTCATAAAAAATGAAATTTTGTATATAGATGTTATTCCTTAATGAAAATTTTACGAATTTTTGCAAAAATGTTGATTTAGTTTTATGAGATTTGATTCAAACACTAAATAAAAATATTTATGCATGAAAATATTAACAATAAATTCTTTTAAATAGTAATTTTTCAAAAAAAAAAAAAAAAAAAAAAAAAAAAAAAAACTTAAAAAGTAATGTTTAGAAATTTGCTGCCATTCCATTTACAGGCATTCCAACATGTGGCTAAAAGCCATTAAAAACTAAAAATTCTCCAATGAAAATTTCAAACATGCATTTCACGGAGAAAATTTTTTTCATAAATTGACTTTTTCATAAATAAAATTTTGTTCATAGATATTTTGCAAAAATGCTGCTAAAATTTTAGTTTTGTTTTATTAGATTTGATTAAAAAATAAAAATACTTATGCATAAAAATATTAACAATAAATCCCTTTAAATGGCAATTTTCCAATAAAAAGCTGTTAAAAAGTAAGGATTAGTAATTTGCTTAAATTTGCTGCCATTCTATAGCACATGCATCATTGTAATAAAAAACGCATCTGCTGTGTTCTTCTGCCCCCAACATGTGCCTAAAAATTATTAAAAACCAAAAGTTCTGTACAGAAAATTACAATCATACATTTACAAATTGAAAATATAAATGAAAATTTAAAGAATTTGTTTAAGCCTTCTTGACTTTTGACTCAATGTACGAAAGTGTTAATATTTAAGACATTATTCTTAAATATTATATTAACATTATATTATATTATATTATATTATATTATATTATATTATATTATATTATATTATATTATATTATATTATATTATATTATATTATGTCGAAAATTTATCTATTTATTATATGCAAAATTTATATATTAGCTATTTTTTCATTAACAATTCGGCCAATCTGGCAAAGCTGTTCGTTAGGTTTTTTTGTTTTTGCATCACATATGCTCACTCTCTACCCACCACCCCGCCACTCGTTTGTGTATATTTCTCTATCATTTTGCTTTAGAGTATTTTTTGAGGTTATAATTTTTTTGTACTCTACTAGTGCCTAAAAAGAATATTTATGAACAAAAATACAAAAAATTATCAATACACTTCGGTAAAGCTTCTTTAAACAGCTACAAACCAAAACAGACAAGCGCCGTAAAAATTCTTTCTATTTTATATTTTTACTTTACCACTTTATAACAACAAAAAAGTAGACATGACCTCTTTTTTGTGATATTGTTACTTGGTTGGTAAACCAATATAACATTTTATATTTTTTTTATCAAGTTAATTTTGTTTAAAGAAATATTAACACAGGCCTAAAGTTTATTTTAATAAACTTTATAATAATATAATTATTAATTAAGTATATATAAAACTGCTTTACTTTATATTACATTATTGGAAAGTAGCAACAAAAAAGAAGCAACAAAAAACTTTGTTGTCTTTATCATGATTATATTTCTATCTTTATCTCTCTTGTGTTATTTTTCATTCTCTCAGATGAGTATATTTTACATTTTACACACCATTGTCAGTTTTCTGTTTTGTTTTTACATACGAAAAAAAAAAAAATAATAATAAAATATATAAATAAAAAAAAATAAAAAATATTTAACGTCACGCCACAGGGTTGCCAAATTTCAGTGTTGCAATATGCAATTAATAAAAAAAATAAAAGTAATTTTTTGGTGAATATGAAATAAATTAAGCGAAAATTGTGAAAAATTTAACTGAAAATATAAAAATATTTAGGAAATTCCCAAAAAACAAAGTGATATCGTAATGATATAACGGTATGATTTCGGCGATAAAAAAGCACGAAGAGAGGTAGAATTTATAATTCTAAAATTATATAGCTTGTTTTCTAAAGGGTACACTTGAAAATGTTATAATTGTTAAAAAAAAAATTATCCTCAAACAGTTCTCCTAAAAGCTAATATTGATTATTTTATGTATCCTCTTTTAATTTTTGCGTTTCCTCTAAATTTAGCTGTAAAAATATAATTATAATATTAATATATTAATATTTAATATTAGTTAATAGTTTTTTGTTGAACTTATTCACATAGTCATTCATAGAATTTTTTTTGCATGTTCGGCTTAAGTTCATTGAATAATTGTAGAAGAATACAGTGTAAAAGTTTTATTGGACACTCGGCAGAATGGAATGCATTTTCTGTTCCGCCACGATCTTCACCAGCACTTTTCAGCTTCCCACCGTGGTGTTCTCTGTAAACATCATCTACTTACTTTTGGGGAAGTGGAATCTATAACTTATTTTTCCCTATAAGTTAATAAGTAAGACGAATGGTTTACGAACGAACATCCAAAAAAAAATTCTATAAATATTAATATTTTTAGAAATACATTACAACATTGTTTTTCCACAAACATTTTTTGTTTTTTGGTATCATGGGGATCCCCAACACATGCTTTGAATTAAGTTGGTAAGCATTAATAATATTATTGATGTCTCTTGTAGTTGTTCGCAATGGGCATTAGCTAAGGCAACTCTGAGATAACTCTGAGTGGCAAGTATGTCTTGACGATATAGCAAGACATTCGAGGGTTAGGCTAATCTGGGATTAGGAGAACGGTGACTGTTCTTGCAACTATATTGCTGTTGTACTTGCAAAGCACGACACTCGGCGACAAGATGATCGATCATCTATTTGGCATACCACTTGTGCAAGGTAAGCTGATATTACAGTGGGAATTCTTTGATATTGCTCAATGTGGATGGGAGAACGAATCCACATGCCGCACAGCAAAAAACTATATGGTGCATATATGATGGGTATATGATGAATTCATTATTTGCGCTATCAATAATTATAGGACACTATCTTAGGGACCCCTGCATGAAGGTTGGGTGTTGCCTTCAATGACTACTTTAGAAGCTGTAATGACGTGACAGAGAAGGAGACGGTTTTACACCTACTCTGCGACTGCTGAGTTGTAACGGAGCTTAGGTTTAGATTATTCATAAGCTATGTATTCATGTAAATATCTTGTTGTAAAAGCTCTGCTTTCGTTGAAGGTTCCTCCCTGGGGATTGATACAGCTGTTGCTGTTGAGTTAGATCAGCTATAGAACATCAAAAATAAATGCCGTATTATTATAATTGGATAACAAAATGAGATGTCTTGTAGAGACACTGACTATGGAACCTAACCTAAAGACAGCTTTGAATATTATTTCTCCCTCAGAGGAAGGACTTTCCCGGAATTTACATGGATGGATTTTGGTCAAATAAAGAAGTTGGTTGGCAGACTTATATATGTATTATTCTTCATTTAGGAACGAATGTAGTCTTATAGTCTTATATAGGAGTGATATTTATAATGATAAACCCTATATGTTGGGTATCTCTAAATGAGATGATGGAACATTGTGATACGAATTTTGTACCGACCCACATGGAATTATCATGAGGTTTGCAATTATTGATCTATTCCAAAGGTTCGAAATGTTGCAATTCTTTAATTCACCTTTCAAACCCGAATTAAATTTGTCATTCCTTTAAATCATTCATAATAATTTAATTCATAGATTAAATTTTTTTTTACTTCACATGTATTGAATTAATTCTATAGAGAATTAATTACTTCCCTTCAAGCAAAATAATACGAAAGTGAATCGAATTCGTATTGCTTGGGAGAGATTGTGCATCACAGGCGATACATCTAAGCAATAAGAAATCAAAACGCTTGGAAGAAAAATAGGCAATATTGCTAGATAATCATCTAGGCGCAAAAAGGAAGATAACGCTAGATAATCTTCTGGAAGATGTAATAGATAGAGAAAAATACTCACTAAATAAATCTTGAAATAATATAATAAAGAAATCTTTTACATCTTGTAAAGCATGCATGCACATAAATACTATCATCGTATACCACGAAAACTAAAACGCTCACATAAAATATTCATTTTTTGCTAAAAGACAACTAAATTTCTTCAATTTTTTTTTTTTATTTTTCAACAATTTTTCGATAACTGAGAAAATTGTAACTGAAAAATAAAACCATTGCATTATTTTGTTCCAGATGGTCTCAATGGGATATTCAATTTCTCAATTTATTGCGGAGGTGATAATCGTCTTACTGAAAAAATCTTAATATTTTGAGGATGAAAATAATAAAAAATTTAAAATTTTATATATTTTTCGTTACTTATCGCCTAATTTTCTTTAAAGTGATAAAAATGCAGTAATAGAAAAATATTGCTTTGATGATTTTCGTTCAAATAATAAAAAAAAGATATTGAGTAAATTTCTTGCATGAAGATATCTTCCAAATGTTTATAGGGTTAAAGAATTTATAATTAATTAAACAATTCAAGTTTAAAAAAAAAATCATTAAAATATTCTTTAATTCAAATATGCTATTACAAATTAGCTTTAGAAAATATTTCTTAATTCATTATGTAAAAGATTAAAAAACAAAATATTAATAATTGAATGAAAGAAAATATTTAATTCAATTTGGAGAATATTTGAATTAACAAAAATTGAAAAAAATAATACATCTTTCCTTACTAATCACTGTTAAGCAAAATTGCTGTTTCCACGTAACTCAAAATAGTACTTTAATATGTACAAGTCTTAGACTAAGGTGTCATTCATCTAATGTATCAACACCGGGTTAGAAATTATGCATTTTAACAGAAAAAAAAATATTAAAATATTTAAATTTTAACACAATTTCAACAAAAATAATGTAAACAAAACCAAAAATGAAATAGTGATGTTGATTTTATCACAGAATATTCGTTATTCGGATACTTATAATTGCAACCACCAAAAATGAAATACAAGTATTTTACACATAATTATATTTACATAAGCTAAATAATGATTTATTTTTAAATTAAAAACTTATTTATCATCAAAAACGTACTAGAATATCAGAAATAATAATGGAATAAAACAGTTGATTTATTCTAACTATTCACAACACTGCCAATAAAAATGAGAGATAAACTGAGAAGGGTTGCCGGCATAAACAAAAAAACAGATTATTAGTTAATATAGACTACAAACAGTTATTTTTTGAATACGATATTCTTAATAAAGACTTAAAGGGATAAATTGTATAGTTACTTTATGCTTTGTGTACAAATAAATTTTTTTTTCTGAATACGGCTGTAAATCTTTATGAATTAATTTAATAAAGCATTAATTCAATTCGAACAAAAATCCTATAAATGAAGGCATTTTGAGAATGCTAATATGGAATGAAAAACAAGTATTTCTTAATTCAGAATTAAGATTTAAGTGAATTAAGCTTAGTAGTGCAAATTAAAATTTTTTTCTGAATACGGCTGTAAATCTTTATGAATTAATTTAATAAAGCATTAATTCAATGCGAACAAAAATCCTATAAATGAAGGTATTTTGATTGAGAATGGTAATATGGAATGAAAAACAAGTATTTCTTAATTCAGAATTAAGATTTAAGTGAATTAAGCTCAGTAGTGTGATTCAGAAAATTTTAACGATTCAACAATCGACAAATATGTTGATGGCAGAAACGATTATATGATTCAGTACGTACTTTTGTTTTCGTGTGGCACTTCTGTCGAAATAAACAGAAGACTTAAATAGGAGTAGAAATAAGAAAAAAAAAAGAATTTAGGAATTATTTGTAAATTGTGCACATGTGTACTTACCGCTTATGTATATTAAACGTGCGTTTAGTTGTCTGTACCTAATGGGTTCATAAAGTACAAGACATACATTCTCCAAATATGATCACTGCCGATCAGATATATTTTAGCGCATACAATTGCGAATTCTGTTGTCAACTTTTGCTGAACTAAACCTCGTCTACCATGACTTAAGAGTGTTAAGAATAACCATCCAAATGGCATCAATAATGGCAGCGAACTTTTGACCAATGCTTTAATATTTTTTTTTTTCAAAGATCAGTTTTCAATTTAATGCTAAAGAAATAGTCAATTAATAATATCATCTAATAATGAATTACTCAAAAGTATAAATTTAATATAGTATTTAATATAGTATACAAATATACATAAAAGTTTTCGTAGAGAAATCTAAAATTAAAACTTACGAAAATACTTAGCACTCCGTAGACGCATACTGCATAAGCTCCTGCAATAAGTATGCATTAGTAAAATTGAGAGAGATTGAAAATGTGTGCATCACGCGGGCAATGCAATATGAAAAATCAAAATCGTTTTGATTTCAAAATAAACTCATACATGATATATTTTTTATTTTTTTACTTGTGATTTTAAATTAAAAGAAAATTAAAAAATAGTTTTAATTTTTTGTTTTTAAACGCTTTTGTTCACAAAAATAATTTTGATTGATGAATGTGTAGAAAAATCATCAAGCTCACACGTATAGGAGGGTTCATCGGCAGTACCTCTCTGCTGTATGTGTCTATGGGTGACTGAAAAAAATTAGAACAAAAGTATGTATTAATTGTTGTTGTGTTTTGCACACTGGCTGATTTGATATGGCTAAGGCCAACAAACACATAAATTACTAGCAACAATTATGATGAGGATGAGTACTAAAAATAAATATAAAAAATAAAAAATAAATATAAAGTTTTAAAATAGAAAAAAAAGCATAAGTAATTCAGGTGTTTCTTTGAAACAAAAATTTAGATACAGTGCACTCGCGGAAACGTGAACTCTCGAAAGTATGAACGATACAGAAATGTGAACAAATTTATTTTTACACGGTCTGTTCTAAAACGTAAACAAAACAATTAAGAATGAGTATCTATTACTAAAATTGAAAGAGTTTGAGAATGTGTGCGTCACATAGACAATACAGTATGAAAAATCAAAATCGTTTTGATTTAAAATTGAACTCGTACTGCGCGACAGTTTTTACGAATGAATTTGTTTAATTTTTTTGTCATTTATGAAAATTTTAGTTTGTCATTTTAAATAAAAAAAAAGTTAAAAGAAATGTTTTAATTATTTTTTTTACGCTTTTGTTGACAAAAATAAATTTTATTGATGAATACGTAGCAAATACTCTACTATAGAAGAGCTCATCGGCAGTATCCCTCTGCAGTATGTGTCTATGGGTGTCTTAAAATGTGAATAAGTTTGTTTTATATTTTTTTTTACTTTCATATATATATATATATATATATATATATTTTTTTTTTTTTTTTTTTTTTTTAACTTTTTAGAAAATTTGCAACAATATTATGATATGTCTTATTTGCAGACACTGTTTTAGATAATTTCATATAAATATTGAGTTGTAATTTAATTATTTTTGCAATTCTTCCGAAAGTTCAGTACCTGGCGACATGTTGTGACTATAAATTTAACTATCAAAAAGGGTTCTTTATACCCTTTTTAAGAACGGAAAGACTTAACCACTTTCCATTTAATTGTAATTTTAACATTAATGGGTTAAACAGTTCAAATTGTGGACCGTCCGTCTGTTAAATAAAAAAAATTATTTTCTATGAAAATTTAGTCAAAATCTGTTATAACGGTATTACGAATATAATGGCAGAGGAACCTGAAACTTAGCAAATAGGGGCAATAGATAAAAATTATAGACCAAATAAAATATCACTTGGAAAATATAATAAGTAAACAAATATTGTACATATAATTATTTGACGGAGATAGTTGATAAAGGTCAACGTCAAAAATAAAACTTTGACGTAATATAAATTCTTTATTTAACTTTACACACATATTTCTAGGGCAAAGAACATGAATTACTTAAAATTGTTTGCGATGACATTTTTTATATCCTTTTTTTAATTTTTATGATAGAATTTACAGTTTAAAATATTGCTGATATTATTTATTGTTAAAAATTAATTTTGGAGGTAAATATTACTTTATTTTTTAAATTTTTGCATTCCAAAACATGAACAAATTCTAAAACGTAAACAGCCGCAAGTTGGTTGTATTTTTTTTTATAATTTCTATAAATTATTTAAACAAATCACAATAATTGTAACTATCATTTCATGTTAAAAAAGAAAATAAATGAAACTCAGTTATAATTTTGAGATAAGAAAATACCCCAAAAAATATTTATGCAGCAGCATTAAAAAGAAAAGCCTGAAATTTAACATTCAGCATATTATCTGGCAGCAGCAGTGAACACATTTTTGTTATATTTATTTTTTAATTTTATTATTGTGAGAGGAACTTGTTTTACAAGTTTGACATCTTTTGTATTACTTGTGGCCACTCTGCTACACACAGGCATAAACACACGTTGCTGTCTCTAAAAACTTTGGATTTTGGATTGCCTCCCATATCAATGATTAAAAAAAAAAGTGGCCAAAGAAAATACCAAATAAACATTAAAATACAATATTGAATGGTGACCGATTGCTTTTAGTCGGTAGTCGCATTTAAATTAATATGAAAGTTTTATTTAACATTTTTTTGTTTTCTTTTTTTAATGCAGAATTTTTTATTATTATTTGTTTTTTTAATATATTATTCCATATTGTTTAATAATAAAGAATTATTATGTATTTAGTTTAAAAATGTGAGCAGAGCTCCAAATAAATAATTCTATTTAGAATTAATTCACTTATGAATTAAATTCAGCTTAAAAAATTAAATTTATCATTCTTTTAAATCGTTCTTCAAAAAATAATTCTTAGGCTTAATTATTTAGGCTTAACTTTGAATTGAATTAATTCCTTAGAGAAAAAAAATTCAATTTGAATGATTAATTTTTTCTTTAATTCCATTCTATTACAAAATGAAAAAATGTACAATTAATACCCTATAAAATTTAATTCAATTGAATGATATATTTTTTCTTTCATTCCCTTGATAAAGTTTTTCTTTAATTCATTCTACTTACATTTTTTGAAAATAAGTAAGTACTATATGAGTCGTAAATCAGTGGTATTTTGCTAAAATATGTTCTTGCCTAAATTGTTTTTGCAATTATAAAATATGTTTACTCTTAAAATCTAATTATTAAATAATAAAAATTTAATGCAGTCTAATACAAATTGAATGGTTAATAAATTTGTTAATTCAATTTGTAATAGTTTGAATTCAAACAAAATTGAATCAAATCAAAGGAGTTAAAAGCATTCCCAAAGAATTAATTCATAAATGAATTAATTCCATTATATCATAAGCTTTATGAATTAAACTACTGAATAAATTGTGATGAATCTATTTGAAACAATTAATAATAATATTATATTTAATTCTTTATTAAAAATTGAATTAAAGAATTAAATCTTTCGAACATTTGAATATGAGAATATTGTTTATTAAGGAAAAGTAATTTCTTGGAATATAAAATAAAATGTATTTTTAAATACGTAAAAAAAAAAGTTTTTATTAAAAAATAAATTTAATGAACGGTGAAAAAACGACATATAAACAAATTGACTATAAAAATTATTAAAATTTATAACTTTCAAATAAATATTCGTGTAAATTGCAAAACATTTTTCTATTTAAGTGAATGTTTTTGAATATATATTATGAATGAATATTTGATATTATATAATTCGTTATATATATTTCAAAAACTAAAATGAGCATAAAAATAAAATATATCTCAGACATTTTTGTCTTTATACTGAAATAAGTTAATTTTAAAATTTATTCTAAAGTAAGTCCATCAGCATCTTTATGTATAGAAAATTTTGTAGCGGAAATAACATGATTTTTGTTGTTCCAAACCAGAAAACTTGGAAACAGCTACCTTAAAAGTGGAACTAAAATGTCTTACAGAATTATTTTATATAAATATCGATATATTTTATATAAAAATCGATATAAGTATTGCTCACGAAAAAATTATAAAAATTATTACCAACTGGTAAATCTTTTATTAAATTCCTTTATATCCATGTTCTTAATACTAAAAAATGTATTTTTTTTTTATTCGTTTTGAATAAAATATGTAATATTTTCTGAAATATCCTACATAAGAGCTTTATTGTATATTCGGTTATTTTTTATTTATTATTTTTTTTTTTTGTTGGAATGGACCCACATGTTTTTGAACTCTATTATAGTTTTTACTCATCTCTAAATATACTTTAAATATAATTTTTTACTATGATCCAAAAGATTTCAAATGGACTAATTTCTGGACAGTTTAGCGGATTAACCTCCTTTGTTTACTTTTGTTATCAATTACTTTATTCTTGTAATGATGAGAAGCGAGAAGAGTTTTTTTTTTTGGATATCGACACAATATTAATCAATATTGTTATTATTATTTAAAAGGTATAAACCATAAAACAATGTCGTATTTGCGACAGAAAATTGATATATCAGAAATTACATAAAATATTTACTCAGAAATTGATATTATTTAAGCAATTTTTAAGAGTTACGTAAATATCTTTAAAAATTGAATTTATTAAAAATCCACTAAAAATATAGAATTTAATTATTCTAAAAGTATTGGCTGATGACCGGCATTGTTTGTAGCTTCAAAAGGATGGTCCAGTATTGTACCAAAATAACCAAAGGATATCGCGCACTAAAACATACTTAAAATTATCAAAGGGGACATACGTATATAATATATTGTCCAAATTTTAACTTCCTGATTGTTGATATTTTTTTTATAAAATTTAAGCCGAAAGCCTTAATTAAATGATGCTAGTGCTCCTTTATTATTTTTTTATAATTTTTATTGTAACTAAATAAATAAAATAAATGAAATAAAAAAAATTATGAAATGCCTTTAATGTTGTCTATACCACTGACAAATTGATAACTAATGTTTAAAATGCTACAAGATTCTTTAAAAAAGTTTTACCTTTCCACTTGCTGGTGCTGACGTTTTGTTAAAATGTTTAATTGAATTCATGCCATAGATTCATCCCATATAAATCATTTAAAAATTGTACTGTAATATTATTGATGAAATGTTTTTAAAATATAGTGCCCATTTTTTTCCTTGATAGCAAACTGACCTGGAAGAGGAATGTTCAGGAAAGACTCAAGCGTGGCCTCAATGCCTACTACACCTGTAGAAACTCCATAGGTAAGAATTGGGGACTCAAACCGAAAGTTGTATATTGGATTTACACTTCGGTGGTGAGACCAATCCTTTCATATGGTTGTTCTGTCTGGTGGCAGGCACTGGAACGCAAGAGCAATAGGAGCCTTTTGTCGAAGGCGCAAAGGTGTGCTTCGATTGGCATCACGGGTGCAATGAGAAGCACACCACAAGCGGCTCTGGATGTCATACTTCATCTCCTACCCATTGAGGAGTTTGTGAGGGGTATGGCGGCAAAGAGTCTACTGAGACTTAGGGAATTGGGACTATTAGGCTCATCAAGAGCAGGTCACTCCAAGGTCATTTACGAGATCAGTTACGGTGAGGTTAATCTGAACTCTACGGGGGCATCAGATTACATGGCCGCTGAATCGGACTTTGGAGTAAATCCTGTGGTGGTGATACCTGATAGGGAGATCTGGTCCGGCACTGAGAGACTATATGAAGGTTGCGCAGTGTTCACGGACGGATCAAAGATGGTCGAGGGTACCGGGGCGGGGGTCTATATTATGGGCACGGATTTGAAGGGCTCTTTTAGACTCCCTGATGAGTGCAGTGTTTTTCAGGCTGAGATTCTCGGCATCCTGAAGGCCGCGGAAATGATCAGGCGAAACATTGCGAGAGGTACCGAGGTCACTCTCTATGTGGATAGTCAGGCAGCTCTGAAGGCCTTGGGGACACATTTGGTGAGATCCAGGCTAGTAGCTGCCTGTAGGAAGACACTAAGAGAGTTGATGATGAACTGGCAAGGCAAGGTGCGGCAGGGAACGTCTCGGATAGAGAGACATATGTGAAACCACCACTAAGTTTCTTCTATGGGAAGATCAATGATTGGATCTTGGTCAGAACCAATTCGGCTTGGGAAAGTAGGGAGAACTGCAAAGTGTCGAGGGCGATATGGCCGGTATTGGACAAGGCAGGCACTACCACTCTCCTGGGCATGAATAGGAAGAGTTTAAAGGTCATGATAGGGGCCATAACGGGTCACTGTCTGATAGGAAAGATGAGGTCTAGAATGGACGCTAACAGTTCTGATCTTTGCAGACTGTGTGAGGACATCGATGAGACCGAGTCTATTGAACACATTGTGTGCCATTGTCCGCGATTACAGCATCGTAGGATGAAGTGGCTGGGTAGACAGTTCCTCGACGGGCTAGGTGACGTTCGGAGTGTAGATCTTGTTGACGTCATAGGCTTCGTCATGGGAATTAGCTGTTTGAGGGAGAATCAAGGGTTTAACCCTAGGGGGATTGGTGGCATTGCTGGTCCCCCTCTGTGATTCGTTACGTTTCTGTTCTCTTTTTACCTTTCACTTTAGTTTTTCTGTACTCTGTATTTTCAATTTTATATATTCTATACCCTTATTTCTTATTTCTATATTCTATACCCTTATTTCTGTTCTGTTGAAGGGACTCACAATGGACCGGGATCGGTCTCTGGGTGGAGATGTGGTACTCTCTGGTATCACATCTACCTTCTCTATCTATCTATCTATAGTGCCCATTTAATTTTTATCTTAATTTTCTTTTAAAAATTACTAAAAGTTTTTGTTAAAATTCAAGCAGTTTTTTCCAGTTAAGTGCTTTTAAAATTTCCGGCAATACCGTATGAAATTCCCGGGAAAGCGGTACATGAAAAGTTGCATTCTACACAGAGCTGCAGAGATTTACTCTTAAAATTCGTATTGTTTTGTTTGTTATCCTTCAGTTTTTAAATAAACTTTTTTCAGGTTCGTCAGGATTTCTTTAAAACATGTGTTTTAATTATAAATTTGTATTATGCGTTTGCATGAATTTTGTTGAATTTGTATTTTAAGAAAAAATAACTATGATATTAGAAGAAAATATATCACATAGCTACTGAGAATTATAACAAATATAAACAATTTAACGGTAATATTTTTTTTTACATATTGTGTAATAAAAGTTACAAGCCTTAAATCGTACATCATTTTTTTTTTTTATTTTTTTCGTGCGCAGACTTTATAGAACTTCTACCCTGGAAACTGCGAACATAAAATAAAAAACACTTTTTATAAACTTTCATCCCTACCGTTCCTAACACTGAACTATTGTTCATAGACTGAACATTGTATGGTGTAAGTCTAACTAACAAATTACAGTCATGGTCGAAACTATAGACGGCTCACTTGGTATAGAATTTTTGTTTCACTTCCAAGATGATTATTACAAAAGGGACAATAGCGATTATTTATATGTGCTATACTAAGCTTGCATACTATATATTGAATTAAAGTTAACACAGAAAAAACCTACAACTATATTACAAATAATTTTTAAATTTAAAATGTATTTTAGAATTAAAATTTGTTTGAAAAATTTGTTTTTAAAAACATTTTAAATTTATTTGTTTTAAGTTTAAAATAATAAAGGCTCAAATTTAACAATATTTTCATATAAAATATCCTACATGTTGTTTAAAATGATGGCTTTTTTTAAAGATTGTGATTAAAAAGGAAATTTATTCCAAAATTTCACAGATAGGGAAAAAGTCAACCCAACATTTTCCATCTTCTTGGAAGGTCCTAGAATATGGTAAAAACTGGTTTGCGTCGAAAAAAAATGAAGTTAGAACGCGGCATACAAAGAGAACAATTAAGAGAGATGAACAAATTAAAATTAGTTCAGCAAAAAGAAACGCTTTTAAGTCGGAAGTGCAAATTAGAGACGAATGAATGTCCACCGTACAAAAGTGTACGCGAGAAATATTTGTTTGGGACATTTTTAAATATCATACAAAGGAAAAAAGACATTGTTTTAAAAAAAGTCATATAATGTGAAACGATTCAGAAAAATTAAAAATATAGATCATTACACGATCTTAGTTGAACAAAAGAGAACCAGATAGAATGTGAAACTTTACATTTGCAAATTTAAAAGTGGATCATGATGCATGTTTCGCAAATGTCCTTAAAATTTAATTTCATTACAAATTCGCTAAAAAATTGTTTCAAATGAGTTTAATAATTCTAAAAGTTTGGCTGATAATCACATTTACCGAAAACCTCAGCATGATTTAAACGTGTAAAAGTTAATAAGAATATGTTGCTTCAGCCTGTTGTGTTTTCAAATCCTTTATAATAGCATTACAAAACAGTGGTTTTCATCTGAGAGATCATAGACATCTGAAAAATATTTTCTTTTTGCACTTAAAATTGGGTGTAAAATATGCAAAATTAAAGAATACGACAAAATATGCAAAAATATGCTGTTAAGACCAAAATATGCTGTAACATACAATTTTCCGAAAAGGATAAATAACGTAACAGTTTGGTTCATTTAAAACCCCGGAAAAGTAATAAATTTTTAAAACGCTTTAATTTCGACCATCATTATTATACCCTTCACCACAGGTGTAAAGGGTATATATAAGTTTGTCATTCCGTTTGTAATTCTTACAATCTGTATCCTTATTGATACAGTTTTTAGAAAGCCCCAGTTATCGAATATATATATATTTTATACATCAAATTATAGGGAATATTCCTTATAATGGCTATAGTAAAAATCAACACAATTGGTTAATTAATGGCCGAGATATCGGCAAAAAACCGAAAAGACCTCTAAAAACGTATTTGTTTTCGACTTTTCTAATGATAAGCCCCTATATAAGCTAACGACTTCGTTTTTGCACAGAAAATTCGGAATCTTTGGAATGTTTTTGCGAAAAAATGAACAAAATCTTCATTAGTAACTGAAATATGGGTCAATACGTATTTTTGAATTTTGTGAAGCTTCTATATAAACTTCGGAATTCGTTTTTATATAAATCTGTTTTTCTAAAATTTCGGTTTTTTAAATTAACCATATCGGTCCATAAACAACCGAGTTATAGACAAAAATCTGAAAAAATTATTAAAAATATACACACAAACATATATAAAAAGCATTGCATTAACTTTAGTGTTGTTGTTTTTTGTATAAGCAAGCAGTATTTGTTGATTGCATACACACAATCATTTTTATGTATGTTTGAACGTTTCTTAGTTGGAATATTATTTTTATAAGCATGTATCTACATACAAACATATGTATATAAATTTACCCTGTCAACATTTTCTATCGAAATTTGAACTAAAGCGACACCTCATGTAGGTAATAGCAGTCGAATATGATATCATTTTCTTATCGAAGAAGAGTCACCGTTCGGGAAGAAATGTGTCGCAGTTCTAATACGTTTATGATGACACTATTTAGTGCATTCTTTGGGTGTCGAAATACTATGTACATCAAGGAAGTATCGAAATATAATCGCTTTTGTATAATAAACATGTTTATAATGCAGTTGGAATATTTCTAGTAAATATTTTTAATTATAATTGAGTCAAATGCTTACCTTATATTTAAATACACTGTAATAACTCACTATAACTTTAAACTAAATTAATAACTCACTAATTTAACTTAATTAAAAATTAATAATTTTTTATATTAACACATTTTTTTATTCAACACTAAAAGCAACAACTGAGCGGAATTATGGCGCACTTGTTTTTTTTCTTTGCTCTGAAATGTAAATAGTCGCCCAAAATTGTTGTTTTTCTTAAGGAACGCTTGCTACGATAGTTTAATTTTGTGTTTACATTTTTGAAGTTTGGAAAAAAATTTAGATTATTTTTTCAAGTATAAATGTGAAAATATGAAAGCATACTTTAAGGCATAAATGTTATTATTTGTTGGTAAGGTGGTGAAGGGTATAAAAGATTCGGCACAGCCGAATATAACGCTCTAACTTGTTTTTTGTTGTTATAAGTTAACAGAATGATTCCTTTATAGTCGTTTTGCAAAAAACTATTGATAAACTCCAGTGAATAACAAAAAGGTAAAGAAATATGTAGGGAACAAAAAATAAATGTTAAGGTGATATTTCATCTTAGTTTCGAATGTTTTAGATTAGATCAATACTGTATACCGTTTTATTGATAAAAATTGTGTACAAAATATTCTTAAGTCAACAAAAAGACATGTTTTTTAGATGTATTAGGTAAATTCAAGTCTTTTTTTTTAGATGCTGATACGAGGGCGGATCAATAAGTCTGTTACTTTTCGAACTTTCCTCGTAGTTATATGAAATGCAACACTATTCTTAACAAATACCACCTGTTAATAGACAACTGTCAAATTTTGAGAAAGTGTCGTCTAAAATCCGGAGTAAATCCGGCTAAATCCGGAGAGTAATGCGGATGAGAGTTCATAGAGTTTTGCCATTGAGACTGCACACGTGTTTCTGGTCCATCCATCTTGCAGACATCAGTTTTAAACCCAGCTGACTATTGAAATCGATAGTATTTATCTTTTCCTTGGTTTGATTGAAGGTTTTTTTTTCGCAAAAAATAATGTTTAATGAGCACTCGAAATTCACTTTTTTCCATTTTTTGAAAAATACACGAGGTTGTAAACGCAAAGTAAATGACGACACTTGCTCAAAATTTGACAGTAGTCTATTAACAGGTGGTACTCGATGGGAATAGTGTTGCATTTCATATAACTACGAGGGAAGTTCGAAAAGTCACGGACTCATTGATCCGCCCTCGTAATTTTTAATTTAACTAGAAAAACAAAAATATTTTAAAAGCAAGCATATTTTTTAATTTTAAAAACTGTCCTGTAGTAATTTTAGTAGTAGTTTTTTTTTTTTTGCCCAGAGTGTAAAATTGTTGAATAGTTTTCTAATTCTGTTCACTGTAATCTAGGTATAGTTATTTGTTTCTTCTACTTTAAACACTACTGTATAAACTCAAAATCTGATACATCATTTTATTGTATCGTTTATAAAGTTTGCCGTAAAATATTATGTAAGAATTAAGCAAAAAAAATTTTGCAATACATTTTTCTTATCATGAAAATTATTGAGGCGTGGATTTAGATTGATTTAGTTTTAAATATATTTTTTATGAATTTTGTATAAAATTTTTTGTTTTTATTTATAAATTTCTAATTTGCATAAACTGCTCTTTGTATTGCTTGTTGTTGTTTTATAGAAAAAATTTTACATTTTCTTGAGTTTGCAAAAATATTTTTACTTATTTTTTTATCCATTTGTTTTCCTTATTTATAGAAAACATGCGCCTTTTAACTTGAACTTTAATCCTTTGTTCTCTTTTTCTTTTGTGTTCCTCTCGTTGATGTTTTTTGTTTGTTTTCTCCTTTTCACATTTTAAGTTGCCATATTCTCTAATTTGGAGGCCAATGCAGATACATATGCATAAAATACATCTAGAAACAAAATATATATTTTGCTGTTGCATGATTTAGATTTTTGACAGTTGAATTAGATTTTTGTCTTTCACATAAACTCTAGTTGTATAGTGTTGCCCATTAAGCTTAAGATTTTCCAGCATGGAATTGATTTTTAATTTCGGGAAAAATATTTATTTAAAATCTTTATAAAATTTTATATGCAGTTACTTATACTTACTATATAAACTATATAACATTTTATTTAAACGTTTAATATAAAGTAGCTTATCCCTCCATATGGTTTTTGTTGACAATTTTCTTTTATTAAAATAATAAAAATAATTTATTTGAAAAATGTACAAAACAAATATAATAAATCAAGAAATTTGACAATTTTATTTTTTCGTTATATATAAAAGCTAACTGTTCTAAAATCAACAGAGCAGGCTGTATCATAAACAGTTATTTTAGTAGTTTTTATTCGGTTATCATTAAAAACTAGATGAAAATGGTTTTTGATTTGTATGGAAAAACCAAACAAATTTATGTAGTTTTTCAGTCAAAAACCGAATGAAGCCAAAAACTATTAGTTTTCGTTTGGTGTAAATGGTATGTATATTAGATCAAACTTGAGTTTGTTAACATGTTGGAATATATATATAATCTAATTAGAAAATTTTATTTTAAAAAAGAAATTAAAATGTTTTAATATAAAGTACCTTATCAAAGCAAAAGTAAACACTTGTTTTAAAAATTTGTATTAATATGTTTAATGCAAAATATTGCCTTAAGAAATAAAAAGGAAAATTTCCATCATCTGAGTACTTTTATTTACATTATTGAGAACTGTTGCTAAAATTTTTTATTCTCTTACCCCATGTCCTCAAACTTTCTTGTGCACTATTTCTCTCAAACTTTTTTAAACTAATAATCATATTACCTTGGTCAACCTAGAAAGAGAAACTGTTTTTATTAATTTTTATCAGGGCCTTCTTCTGCCCTCTTTCTTTTTTTGTAATAAATTAATATATACAAAAGTATAAAACAACAAAATCGATAAAAAAAATAAATAAAATGCATCTACAGACAACAAATTGCTCTTTTAATTTATACTAAATAATTGCAGAGTAAGAGCTCTTCCTCTCCCTAAAAGCAAAATTTATTTTCATGATGGTTCCGGTTATAGTTTTCTTCATTTGGGTTGTTGTTTTTATTTTTGTTAATATTATAAAATAAATATCTAAAAAACTATTGCATTTTGTTTTTGTACCCTTACAATTTGGTTAATTACTCTTTTTTATTTTGTTTTATTCTCTTGATATTTTTGAATATCTAATTTATAATATTCAGCTTTTCATAGTTGATTTGTTATAAAAAAAATTGTTTATTTTTTACTTAACGCATTCCTATAAAATACTTCGTTTAAATTCCTATTGTATTTTCAACATATTTTTTTTTTTCTAAAATAAAACATTTCTGAAGTATTTTTTTTTTATTATTAAAATATATTAAATATAAAAAATGTTTTTATAAAGAGTTCGTATTTCTTTAAATTTGAAAAAAAAAACTATATAACATTTTATTTAAACGTTATTTCAATATTTAGCGTTGCAAAGCAATGGAAACTTATAATTTTGCACAAAAAATTATTAAAATCATTAATTCAATATTTTGCATTGGCAAACAATAAAAACTTCTATACTATTAAAAAAACTTTTTTATTCTTTCACATTAAAAATAATAGAATTAAAAATGCATCATTATTTATCAACGTTATTTTAATATTTAACTTTGGAAAAACAAAGGAAACTTTTATATTTTTGACAAAAAAAAAAAAAAAAAAAATAATAAAAATATTTGAAGGATATTTAAATTTTAGTTTTGGCAAAACAATGGAATCATACTTTTGTACGAAAAGTTGAGAAAACGATACAATATGCATCATATTTTAATATTATTTAAATATTTAACATTGGAAAGGAATGGAAACTTCCATATTTTTTTTCTATATTTGGCAACATTTTGAGGTTATTTCAATATTAAGCATTGGGAAAGCAATGGAAACTTGCATTGGGAAAGCAATGGAAACTTTTATACTTTTGCTTAGAAGACAAATTTTCATAAGTAGAAATTTACAAAAAAAAAGTACTAATTTAAAAAATAAAATACATTAAATTTTTCAAAAGCACATTAAATCAAAATTCTTTAATAAAATGAACAATTTACAAAACATCGGGGAAATGAATAAAAAAAGTAACAAATTACACTTAGGTTATTTTGCAGATTTATAGCAAATTTTTTTTTTACTATTTACGTGGTTAAAGTCGATATAATTTAAATTTGTAATGTTCATTTTTTCTATTAAAAAATAAATAAAAACAAAAAACAGCTGATTGTCATTTACCCATAAACAAGAGATGCCAGATTTTATTTATATAGATTTAAAATATTTTTTTCCCTTTAACACTTTCTTTTTTTTTAAGGAACTCCACCCATCTTTTTAATTATTTTTTTCCAAGGTAATCTATTGTGAGGCCGAAGTATTTGCGTGGTGTATGGGATGTATGGAATAATATATTATCTTCATAAATATTTGTAATAAACTTTAAACTGCCCATAATGGGTTTATTGTTTTTTTTTTATTCTTTATTCTACTTATTTTTGCAAAAATGCACTATATTCTTAGATTTCAACTCACCTTATGATAAAATTTTTTTAATAATCTTTCTGTTATTTTCTTATAAGTTCTCTCTAAATAACCTGAATTGTATACTCTTGGAGTTTCCCTTTAATTATATTCTCTTTTATAATAAGCAAATCTCTCTTCTCTCCTTTTATTTTTGTTCTTATTTTGTGTGTGTGTTTTTATATACTATGTACTTAAGTTTGTGTTATTGTTGCTTTTGTGAACTGCCTATATTTATAATATTTGTGTGTGCTTTTGTTGAGATATTTGTATACATATGTATGTATAGTGTGTGTATTTGTTGTTATTGTTGTATTTTAAAAGTTGGTTGGTAGCCGAAAGTCATCATATGTGTATTGTATGTGTATTTGTACATTCGTTTTTATATTGTACTTCGTGTGTATTCGTTAGTTGAATTTTTAAAAGGTTTTTTGCATTTGCCGTCAGCGCTGTAGACGTTGTCGTTTTTCTTTTTTTTTTTTAATCGAAATTATTAGCGGTTGTAGTCAGATGTATACAAAAAGTTTTCTCGCCAAAAAAAAAAAAAATTAAAAATAGTGAAAAATTGATGAAAAATATATAAAAAAAATCCCATAATAAAAAAAACATGAAAAATTTACAATTTTAAAATAACTACACATTTATAGAAAAAAGTTTATTAAAAAAATAAAAATATTTCATTAATATATAAAGTTCATATTAAATGCAAGTGATGGAAAAAATTGCAAATTGTGTTAAAAATTTGAGAAATATATGTGAATTCATAAAAATAGGAAATCAATTACTTAAAATTTAAATTAAATATTTTTTGCGTCTTGATAATATAAATAAAAAATTCAGTAAATATCATTTGTCCATTTGACGAACAAACTGACAGAAAAAGTGTTGGTACCTAGTAGCTAATATTTTGATATGTATTTAAGTTGGATTTTAGTTAGTTGATGCTGATGTAAGTATCTCCCACACCTAGACATATTACTATTTTCTTCATTATTTTCCTACTAATTTATACAAAATTTTGTAGCGAGGATTTTCTATTATTATAAATTGAACAAAATTATCATAATTGTGCAATAAAAAACATACAAAAATTTGTTTTAGGAAAATATCTACTTTTTATTTTTGTTGTATAAAAATACATATTTTTAGGTTAGGTCATTTTTTTCATTCAATTGGTTAATATACGTCGTTTTGTGAAGTAGTCGTTGTTCATTGTCGTCTTGTACGTTTCCCCTCCCCCTCCTTCACCTGTAACTAAATAAAAACACACACACATAGTTGATATACAAGGAGTATATATAAAAAAATATATTGAATCTCTTATGAATATAAGAGACAAATTCATTTTACATTTTTTCTCATTTGTATGAGCTCTTTTTTATTACCTTTTTTAGCTCTTGTTTTTTTAAATCTTTTTTCTGAATAACAAATATTTTAATTAAATAAACAAAAAAAAAATAATAATAATATATATATATATATATATATATATATATATATATATATATATATATATATATATATATATATATATTTTTTTTTTTTTTTGTTTTTTATTTACAAAATCCCTCCACGAGAACCAAAATTGTATCAATGAAAGTTTATTAGATTTCTTGGAATTTAATCAATTAGGGTTCTGCAAATTTTTTTGCGCTGCGAGGTAAAAAATATTCTTGAAAATTCGTTTGAAAATGATTTTAAATTTTCTAATAGTGTAAAAAAATTTTTAATTTTTGTTTGAGAAAAGTTGTTAGAGTGCACAAAAAGTGCTTTTTTTATAAATTTAAAAATGTTTAAATATATAAAAATTTTTCTAAATTTTTATTTTTTATTTTTTAAAATTATAATTGTTAAATTTTTTTAAAAATTTCTTTGGTTAAAAAAATTAACTCATGATTTCGAATTTCTAGGAAAATTTTGACAATAGTTAAAGACTATTGTATTTAATTTTATTAACTAAACAAAAAACGCTTTGTAAATATTTAATTAGAAATTAAAAACAATTTGTGTATTTTTTCTAAAAAAAAAGTTCTGGTTTCTTCTCTTTGCTCTTAACACTTAGCACAAAATTATGCCAGAAGGGTTTCCCACTTAAAGTGAGTTTAAATACAGTTTTATTTTCTTGTTATTGTTGCTGTAGTACACTCATTTTCATTATGACAGTAATTATTTAAAACTACATTCTTATGCTCTCATTGATTTTTTATGTTTTTTTTTTTTTTTTTTTTTTTTTTTTTTGCATATTTTTGTACGACTCCAAGTTACAATATTTGATTAGTTGTGTAGCTCTTTATTTTTTAAGGAATCTAAGAAAATTTCATTTAAAAATCAGAATATTAGTGAAAATCTTTCGTATAGAATTTCCCATTAAGTTGTTCTACATATTTTGATGTGTTCAAAAACATTCAAACATTCCTTTGCATTTACTTTTTATACCCTTCACCACATGTGTAAAAGGTATATATAAGCTTTTCATTCTGTTTGTAATTTCTACAATATTCATCTAAGACTCCAGTATATATTTTCTGGATCCTTGTTGATATGGAAGTCGATATAACAATATCCGTCTGTCTGTTGAAATCTGTTTTTAGAAAGTCCCAGTTATCGACTTTTCTAAGCGCTTATATAAGCTAGAGACCTCGTTTTTGCACAGAAAATTCGGAATCTTTTTTAATGTTTTTGCGAAGAAATGAGCAAAATCGATTCATTAGTAACCAAGATATCCGTCAAAACGCATTTTTGGACTTTGTGAATCTTTATATAAGCTTCGAAACTCATTTTTGTACAATTCTATTGTAAATATTTTTCTAAAATTTCAGATTTTTGAATTAACCATGGCGGTCCATAAACAACCGAGTTATAGACAAAAATCTGAAAAAAATATTAAAAATATACACACACAAACATAAAAAGGCATTGCAATGACTCAGTGTTGTTGGTATAAGCATTTATCTACATACAAACATTAATAAAAATCTATCCGTTTCAGAAATAATAAAGCATTTTGGCAACGATTTTACCTTTACGGCATATTTTTGCATATAGTAATTTTTAGATCATATTTATAGCAAGCATATTTTATTATTTTTGGGTCATATTTAACACTCAGAGCATACTTTGACATTTTGAAGATAAGGAATGGTTTTGAAATTTTTTTTCGTGATTTATAAAAAAAAAAATTAAATATTTAGTCTACAAATGTGTGATTATAATAGTAATGTTTAGAACTAGATGAGAAAGCAAATGAAAGAACAATAAAATATTTATACTATATAATAATGGGGATTTAAAAATCTGGCTTTACTACACAGTTAATAGACAGATTTCAGTTTTGCCTTATTTCACATCATATTTGTTGTTTCTATTAATTTTGTTTAACAAATAAAAACAAACAATTTCGTTAATTTGTTGCAACAAAAAAACTAATTTTAGTATAAACTCGATAATGCTGACCTGGATAATCCAATCCGGATTATTCGGTAATCTAGATCGATTGCAACTTCGTAATCCGGATTTCATATAAGTAATTTTTTGTAACTTTAGTATCGCTTGAAATTGTTGGTTCAAAAAAATTGTGATCTTTGTAAAAGTTTAAGTTGAAGAAAAACAAATATATATATGTAATGTCGTGCCCACCACAAACTCTCGATCGGCAATATTTAAATTTCGAGCGATTATTTGATTCATTTAAAAATACTTGCTATAATGATCCAAAAAGTCATGTATTTTATGCCAATATTTGTGTAACAAGAACAAAATCAATACCTCAAATTAGTGCTGTACAAGTATTTTTTTATTTCGTAGTATTTTAAATACTTTCTTACGACTATAGTACATTAAATTTCTTATCCAATTTTATATTTTTTAAATGCTCTGATAAAGATTATTTTTTATATGTATTACACAATTTATTTTTAAAGCATTAATATTTGTTTAATTTTTAATATAATTTGGGAGTTGGTTAAATAATTGCAGTCCTTTGGCTTCCATTCACATATGCTAGTTCTTGAGTTAAGTATTCTGGCGCATATCTCACCTTCATTTTGAAGATATGTGTTAAGGTGGAGTCTTTGTCTGATACTTATCCATTTCAATGCATCAAGTATATAATGTATCGAAGTATAACTACAACACTTCAAAATCGAGCGCATAGCTTTATTTTGTAGTTTTTGTAACCTTTCTAATTGTATATTTGTGCAGCAAGTGTACAGTACGGTACGGTATTATATATATATATATATATATATATATATATATATATATATATATATATATATATATATATATATATATATATATATATATATATATATATATATATATATATAATATATATGAAGATTAGTATGTTCTTATATGATTCTCATAATATTACGTCTGAATGTTTCAAATAATACGGATTTCTTTCAATTGCATCATTGATATATGAAAATTAACTTCAAAATATTATTGAGACATTTGAATATGCGAAATACCAAGGTTTTATTAATTTTTTTTTGTCATATTTTCATTATTTAAACATGTAATTGTATATATTTCTGACATTTTTCAACATATATTGGATTTTAAGATAACATTGGAAAGATAACATTAATTGAAAATTGCATATAATTAACGATTTAAAAGCAATAGGATAAATTTTATACATTTGGTTTCCTCCCAAACGGTTAATTAAATTTTAATTTTAAAAAACTTTGCTAGTTACGTATTAGTCGAAATTTGTTTATTACATATTGTAACTTTTTTTGACAAAAAAGTTAAAAATTGTGTTTACTGTTTATCGAACGTGAACGGAAATCAAATGTTTGCTTTTACGAACTGACCCAAACTACATTTACACAAAAATTTTTATATTCATATCTTCAAAGATAACATCAATATTAACAAAAGTTAAAGTTAAGTTGTAACAGCAACTTCATAAATGAAACAGTCGTAAAATTTATTCCATTTAAGAGTGTTTGATGCTTTAAAGATTTTTGCTTTAAGTGTATAATTAAAAACTTTTACTTAATTGCTTTATTTTAAAATTTTCAAAAAATTGGAAATTGTGGTTACTGCCATTAAATTAGTTAACAGGTATTCGATATAAACATTTTTAAAGGTAAGCGAAATTCGAAAATCAGTTTTTTGGATATAACTCACAATTTTGCGGGTATGTCGAAATTTCTAAAAATGATATAATACTCTACTCATTTATATTTAAAAACCACTATGTTACATTCCAAGTGTTTTTTTTTTTATTGTAGCACCGTGTAGTTATTAATTTTCCTAATCTATGTTTACATACAAATAAATTGCAATAATCATCCAAATTTATTAGCCTAAAATTCCTTCATCACCTTGTATTTTTATGCATTTAATTGTCATACCCTGTTTTGCTCAATGATGTACTCCTCTTTTGTTTGCATTACTCTTTTCATTCTCTTCATCTCTTAGATACGCTCTCTCTACACTATCTCTGAACTGTTTTTATAAATACACATTCATACATAAATAAGTATCTGTTTATATGGGTGGTGTGTATGTATTGTATTTAGTTTTTGTTTGCGTATGGTATGTGGTCTCGTTACAAAGAAAAAATCAAATAAATGAATATCAAAAACAACAACAAAACTTCTTTTAAAATGTACGTAAAATTATTCCTGTTTGATTGTTCATTGGTATCGTACATCGTCGTTGTGTCGTACACCAACCCAACCAACCATCTATCTATCCACCATTAATAATATACCTTATCACTGGTACAGTTTACAAAAACAAAAAAACTTGTGAGAAGCAAAAAAATAAATAAATAAAAAATAACACAATCAAATAAAAAAAGTACATGATTAAAAAAAATAACAAAAATAAAGACAACTAACAAGATTTTGTTTCTACATTTTATAGGTGTATAAATGATTGAGAGTGTATGTGTGTGTTTATATAGGCAATGATGGAAATTTTAATCAATGACAAAAGATAATTTTGTATTGAAAAATCTAAAACAGAAAACTTACTTCATGGTAAAGTTTGAAAGTTTCCTAAATTTCAAATTATATTTTTAATTTATTTTATTAAATATTAAAAAAACACTATACCTCTACCCAGCAACCAACCCCCCACTATTTATTTCTAATTTTTGTGAAATACGCGCCTAACAATTTTAAAGTACATTCCAGCCATAAAAATACTGGCATGCTAAGGCAAGCACCGCATAGACACAATATAATAAACACATTTAGTCATTCTTTAGCGCGCTTTTTTTATTGTTAATGCTGTTTGTGTATTAGTTTTTTATGTATATTTTTTTATTCACTTTCATAAGTTTGTATTAGTCTTGTTTTTAATCGTTTGTTCGTACAATCATGAATTCGTCGTCTCCTGCAAATATACACCTCAATTTAATTTCATCAACAAGGGTATTGTTTTTGTTTTACACATTTTCTTACAAATAATATATTTTATATACATTCCCTTTTTATAAAATACTCACATTTCCACATTTACTCTTGCACTCAGATATATTACACTTAAAAAATTTATTTATTTATTACACACATCCATATGTTTGTACATTCTTCTTCCTTCATTAATGCATCCATGATTTTGAACTTTCTTTCCCTTTCTTCTCTTGTTTTAGATTAACAGATACATATAATCAGTATTGCCAGATGAGGGAATTTGTTCCCAAATTGGGGATTTAAACTTTCATTTGGGGACAGATTTTCGTGGGGAGGAATTTCGGGATTTTCGTAAAATATGGTAATTCTTTATTAAATAATGCATTTCCATTTTCGATAAATTTTAGTTTTTAAGTTTTAAATTTTGTAGATAATTTCGATGATTTTAATATGCAAACATTTTTCGTTAAATATTCTATTTATAAAAATGTATATCTAGTTCTGTTTCTAAAAAAAATTTTCAATGAATTTTCTATTTTCATGTATATAATGTCGAATTATTTTTTATTTAGTGAAAATATTGGAATGATTTCTATGTATTGAAAATATTTAAATATTTGCTGTTTATATGCCGTTTACACAAACGAAAATAAAAACAACCAAAATAATTATTTATGAAACAGTCTGTTAAACTCATTTCATAAAATTATGCTCTCATGCTTTCGGTAAATTTTCAATTTATAGAAAAATTCAATACATTTTCTTTTTATTCAAAATTATGCTCTCATGCTTTCGGTAAATTTTCAATTTATAGAAAAATTCAATACATTTTCTTTTTATTCAAAATTTTTGATAAAAATTCTTTTAATGAAAAATGTTTTAACATTTTCCTTTTATAGAAAATATTTGAAAAATTATCTTTTTTTATGAAAATTTCGATAAATGTTTTTATTATAGAAAATTTTCATTAAATGTCCTTTTTTAGGAATTCTTGAAAATTTAATTTTTATATGAAATCATTGATAAATTTTATTTTATTGGGAACAGTGATCATTTTGTATTTATAGGATTCAAAATAATGTTCGATAAATTTTTCTTATAAAACATTTTTAATGACTGTTCGATATTCGTAGAAAATACATTTCAATTAAAAAAGAAAAAACTTAATTTTATATCAAAATATTTCGGGGACAAAATTGGGGATTTACATTTTAAAATAGAGACTTTTAGCTTCGGGTTTGGGGACACGAGACAGTTTTTTTCTGGCAACACTGCAGATAATCACCCCACTTCTCTATGATTTTCTTACCTAGTGTCTACATTAGGCAAATTTATATCAAAACAAACGTCAAAATCAGTGCGAATATAAACAAGGTAAACTTAGTTAAACAGTTGATTATTAATGTGATTGTTACAGTTGTCAAACTGCATATATAAAAAACAATATTGAATACGCCATATTGTTGTTTTTGTGCAACTGTTGCCACCTTCCACAAATTCGGGTTAAGTTTGAAGTTTGTCTTGATAAAAAAATCTCTAATGTAGACACTATGTTATAAACCCACATACAGAGAGGATGGTAACAAGGTGGCCAGATTGAGATTTTTAACATGTTAGTTTTTTTTTTTTTTTTTTTTTTTTTTTTTTTTTTTGAAGTGGAAAAAACAACACTATTAACGATTCTAAAAAAAATCGATATTAAGGGTGTATGTGGTTTCAGGAAATGTTATAAACTCTGAAGATGTTAGTAGCATAGAAAATTATAGAGAAGACATTACAAATTCCGATTTAAACGGGGTCTCCGAAAAGGAAATAAGTCTCTAGAGAAGACGGAGGGAGTACTAGGTGAAATATAGAGTCTATGCATTAATTCCCATCGTTTTTTAAATGAAAAATTAATATTCAATTCAATGTAAAAATACAATGCATTTTATTCAAAATATTGTCTATCGGAAGCTACGACCTTTTGCCATCTTTCTAGCAATTTATGTATTCCATCCCTTTAGAGGCCAGAAACAAAGCAAACCAGTTTTCTATAACTTATTCCGAAGTGATTCATATTCCTGTTTTAGGCTTTCGGAATCGAACGAAATAAATAGCAGACAGAAGGGGCAATATCTGGGCTATACAGCGGTATAATCAAACTTTTCTTAGGAATTGAGACAACAAGCTTTTAATTTGTAATAGCATTGCACTGCTCCTCCAGTTCTACAAAATGTTCACCATAATTTTGGAATGCTTTATTGCGGACTTTACGTTTTGCTATTTTCCACTCTACGAGTGTTTGGAGTCATCATCGTAACGGAATGTACATGAAAGTAGAATTTTTCACTCAGATTACGTAAACAGTAGGCCATCATTTTGTCAGTACATATTTTATAAATTTAACCAATTCTATTTCCTGAAAAACTACTCCTCTATCATTATATTGCCACCTCTATGCTTCACTTTTGCATTTAAGGTTTAATCCAATCCAATAAAGGAGGACTAGAGCAAAATAAGTCGTGCCTTAAAAACTATAAAATGAAAAAATAATAGCTCTGTTCCAGTACTTGTCAGAATTACAGGTTTTAGTCAGAATTTATAGGAGAGTTTCCGTAATCAAATTTGATTTTTATTTTTATATTTGGTTGTTTTTCTGACAATTTAAATTAAAAGACATTGTGATCACCAGTGCTGATACATTCATGCACTAAAAAAAATTGAAAATATACGCTTATAATATGCACCATATAACGAAAAATATGCACTAAAAATACGTAAATTTGCATTTAAAACTGAAAATATGAGTTTAAAAAAAAAACTCATACAGGGCAAGTTTAAATATGCACGAAAAAAAATTAAGATATGCAAGAGTATCATGAATATGGAAAAACCAAAATTTCCAACGAATTTCTGTTTTTTTTTATGTTATATAAAAATATTCATAAATATGCATTTTGCTTTGAAACTTTGAAAACTTTTTTTTAAGAAAAATAATTTTGTATCCATTATGTACAAATTTATACAAATATTTGAAAAATAATATTTTTGTGAAATACTTTTGAAATATGCAAACGCTTACTTTTAAAGTGAAAAGCTAAAATGCAAAAGCCCGTAAAAATTAAAAGAATCAAAGTGTGGTTTAGTTCCTCAGCAACACGATATAAATCGTGTGCCAAACGTATTCATAGTTTTCGGTAAAATATCTTCAGAGAATTTGCTGCCTTAACCATAAAAGTGAGGGGCAGGCTGCATCTAACACCAACATGGTTTATTATTATTATTTATTTATTTATTTATTTTTTTCAATTTAACAATATAACCAAACATTTTTTCTTGGACATTTGCTCATCTTTGTCTAGTACTTTAAAAATTACATTAACAGTATAAAGGTCATCGCCATCAGTGACAAATAGCTATAAAAATTTGTTGGTACAGTTCACTTGCTAAATTACTTGTTTCTTTTTCAATTTGCTACTGTATCTTTAGCCTGTAACCTCATTGAAACATTTACATTTGCAGGCACCCTAACATAGCCCAGAAAGCGATTTCTCGACGATTTTTTCAACAAAATATTAGTAAATATCTAAAGCTAATAGATGATATATCATTTTTCAATACCATCCTGAAAAATAACGGGCACTAAAAATATTAAATCGAACATAAGATGCATTATTACTCCAAAAATGATGATGCGAGATATATGGAAAGATATAAGCAAAAAAAAAAAAAAATGATTTTAACCGGGAATAACTCGCGTAGCGTAAACACGATTATAGCTAACTTTTAACAGCATGTATACGCTAAGGCGAACTATGTATATGCCAAAATTTCCTCCAACAAATTTCAAGCCCTTACTTTCCTGTGCTATTAGTTTTATAGTCAAAAATATATTTAATTATTTAAAGAAAAATATTCAATATTATGCCTTTTACTCGAAATATCTAAAAATATGCAGTAACAAATCGATGCCATTTTGTTGCAAAGCATTTTATTCGCAAAAATAAAATGTCAACATTGATTTTAAGTTGCTTACTAAAATCATGCATTTGCAGGAAAGTATCAGCCCTGGTGATTACCCTTAATTCTAATCATTTGTTAGTGTAAATTGCATGAATTAAAAAGAGAGAAAATAGTTATAAATGTTTTGAACACTTATTTCGATTATCCTTCAAATATTTTTTATTGTTATAAGTAACGGAATGGTTTCTGTTTATTTGTTAAACAAAATGTATTTTATAGTTTATAATTTATAAAACTTTACAAAATATCAAAAAAATATAAACTATTTTGGTGATCAGGACCAAATGTTTTGACCACTATTGTGTAACATTTTATTTATTTCAAATGACATTTGATTTTAAATTACGAATTTTATTTTCATCTGGCAGCTTCAAAACAAATATTTTTAATCTCTCTCTCTTATTTCTCTCTTAAACAAATTTTCATTTTTTCATATTTTAGTAAAATGCAGTTACATTTTAGTTGTTTTTATTCCCCTTAAAATGTAAAGTGTATAATATAAAAAATAACCTTTTTCATAAACACACATATTAGAATGAACATTTTTTGTACCGTTTTTTTTTTATATTTTGTCGCTTATTTTCTCTGTGTCTGTAGATTCTCTTAAGGTATTTGTTTTTGTATGTTTTTTATTCCTTTCTCTTATTCGATAAATTAAGGGGTTCATAAAAATGTTCTTAAGAACAGTTTCTTAATTATTATTGTTGTTTTTCTTAAAAATGGGGTAGTTAATAAAATGAAATTTGCTTACAATTATGTTTAAAAATATACAGTATATTAAGTTATTGTTTTTAAAATGAACAAAAAATCTTTGCAAAATTCTCAATTGTTTTATAACATTGCAATTTTAAAATATGACAATAACTAGACATATCCTTTAATCTATCTGTCAAGAAATTGCTCTTACATATGCGTGTTTATTGCCATTTGAAACAATTTTTGGAATTTTGGAACGTATTTATAATCTTCCATGCTTCAGTGTGATGCTTATAATCGCGTAATATAAGAATTTGCATTCTAGTCTATAAATATATTTCATTATTTTAACACCCAAATCGGAAGAAAGTGTGAAAGATGTTGCATAAATGTATTCCTTACTAAGGAAAATACTTAATATCGTATTAACTTTGCAAATGTCCACCAGGGCTCCACGAAAAGTATGTCATTTTTGTCTTTCAATAAACAATAAGAAATACAGTGAACGAATACAAATACAGGTTGAAAGCTACGAGATAAGAAAATCTCTTATTGTGGTAAAATGTTGAAAAATTTTTGTCATTCGCTATGATCCGTCCTGACAAGCCCAAAAATTTCTGGGGCGAATTTATATTTTATGAGAATGCTAAAATAATTATGTAGTATAATTTAATCCAGACAGTGTATGACGGAAATCTTCAAAAGCCTTTAGAATTGAAAAAGTGATATTCATATATTCATATATAAAAGATTCTTAAATACAATATACAATACAATAAATATTTTGTTCAAAGTAATTGGAAATTCGGTTTTTTATAAATAAATATAAATCTGAGCTTATAAAAAACAACAAGCCAAAATTTAAGTTATGTTGAAATAATTACTCCAAGCACATAGGGGCAAGACCATAATTAACTAAAAAACGCAATACTGGTGAAATATCTAAAACTCCAATTTATTATTATTTATTATTAATTTATTTGATGAAAAAGGTTCCCCAAGCAATTATACATGCCAGCTGGTTAAATTTTAAATCCCAAAGTTTTGTGATTTTCTTTAGCCGTTTTGTAAATGTAAAAAGAATTTCTCGATACGAAAATTTTTGTTTATTTAGTTTTTTCTTTCTTTTTAACAGTTAAAATCTTAGTGTTATTTTTCTTTGTGTTATATATTAATAAATATATTAGTTAACATATTCGTATTAAAATATATTACATTTGTTGAAGATTGCATACTTTTTTAAAGTAAAACTATGGGAAAATCATGTTCTCTTTCAATGTAAAAACAATTTCTTGACATACTGTAGGTAGGGAGTGCATAATTGGGAGTAAAGTACGAATATGTGCGTACATTAGAGTGCACAAAAATTAAAAGTATCGATGGTCCCATCTCAAATAAAAATATGCTTCATTCAAGCTACCGTTTCTCGAAATTTTCGACTTGACATTTGGTATCGCAAGAAGGGCCTTTGGAACGCGTATTTAATGACAACAAAAATTTGAGACCAGGTCCAATCAATTTTGTGATTTTTCATAAAAAATTTGGAATTTGATTTTTTAACACATGAATATTAAAAAAAAAAAAAAATAAGTAAATAAATAAAAAATAAAACCAAAATAATACAATATAATCCTTTAGCAGTTATATCGAAACGTTTTTTCCGTTTCCTAAGATTGAGTTGTTTCTTAATAGCAGTATGAAGTGTTGATGATAAATTCATTCAATTCCTTTTCATATATAAACATATGTATATGAGGGAAATTTTGTTTCGAAAAAATTTTAAAAATCGAAAAAGGAACCGCTTCAGTACAACTGCTAGAAGATTATATGGTATTATTTTGGTTTTATCTTTTAATTATTTAATACAAAAATTGCAAAATATAGGACTTATTTGGAAATCGTCCCAAATTTTTGTTCGTCATTAAATGCGAGTCCCAAAAGGCAGAAATATATACCAAATCCGAAAACCCCGAAAAAAGGTCCTTTTTTTATTTTGATTCAGCTCACGAAAGTATGAAAACTTTGAGAAACTATATCTTAGAATGAAGTAAATTTTCATTTGAGCTGGGAACATCCATATCTTATTTCCTCTTCATACAAACGGGACCACCCTAATGTACATACATACAGTACTGTGCAGAACATAAGCAGAACCTAAAGTATTCAATTTGCAACAAAACTAATTTTATAAAATTGTTTGTTAACTTATTTGAGTATTAACAAAAAGTTGTACTTTAAAATATGTGAATATCTTTATTCTTTGGAAAAACGAAAAAAAAAAATTTTAAGTGTGCGCAACAAAACCAACAAAATTTGCAAATATTAAAAACACGTCAAATTTTTTAAATTTTTTGGGATTTTAACAAAAGCTTTATAGTGATAATATCTAAATGCAAAGTTATGTTCATTTATTTTTGTTGTTTTTTTTTTCTTCTGAAAAGTTTTTTAACAAAAATTATGCTTTGTGATAAAATATCCCGATGCATTAAATTTTAAGTGTTTTTGGAATCAAAATCAAATTAAAAAAAAATATTTATTTTAAGTCTGCAAATAAATTTCGGAAGCACAATTTAATAAATTATACCTTTGTTAAGTTATGATTAAAAATAATATGCTGCAACCATGGATTTGACTGCATAAATATGTTATGTAATCTCTAAAATTTATTATATAGTCCGCACAAAATTCTTTGAAAATATATATTGAAATTACAGGCAAAATAATACTGTTTATCGAAAAACATATTTAATAGGTATAATTTTTTATTACTGTTTTTATATAAGAAATATTTTATAATTTTTATACAAATATTTAGATTTTTATCTAAACTCAACAAAAATTTATATATTTAAAAAGGAATGTACTTTATTTTATTTAAAACAATATTCAATTATGTCCACTCTGGCCTGATATGTTACGTACGATATCGTGGTGCACTGTCAAGGTGTGTATCTTAAACACTTCAATTCCAAAAATTATTTTGGGCAAGGATAAGATGAAATTATGACTGTACTTGCAATCTAGCTTTTCTTAAAAAATATAAGAAAATATTGAACTTTTTAGTTTAATAGGTTTTTAAGAAGCATAAAAATTTCATAACCTAGGAATGTCTTGTTAAAATCGAAGGATAGAAGGATTATATTAAACATAATTGCTTAAAATTTTTTAATCATGCGGTCTAATACTGAGACACAAAAACCTGAAAGTTCTTTCTTTCAAATTAGTGTAATCCAAAGTGTTGTGTAGTCCAAAAATTTAAATGGAAACTATTTTAGATACAACAATTAACAATTTAATCGCATAATACTCATAAATTTTACAGAAAATATAAAATATTAAAAAAAAAAATAAAATAAAAAACTTAACAAAATATTAACATGTTGTTACTATGGTGAACACCCTTATATGTAGATTGAAGTGTTTTATTCCCGGTTTAGTTAATAGACAAAGTTTATATTATACTTTATCTACTTTATACTATATTTTCACTGAGTTGAGCACAATTAATATGGGAAAACTTGTTAAAATCAACTCGTTTTTCCCAAAATGACATGATTTACCCAAAACGTACTACTGGAAACAGTATTAAAAGTTTGTGTTTTTGCTAATCCTTAAATGTGCATATTATTTCGTAAACTATTTTTATTGTAAACTAAATATTGTAAAAAATTAAATAATTCTTAGATTTACAATTATTTTGTTGCTTTTGTTCTGCACAGTACTGTATATATTTTGTTGATCTTGGTGCAAAATAAATACATTCTTTATTGACTTTTCCTTAAATTGTGCTATATACAATACTAATATATATATTTCTTTCCTATTTTTCAGATTTTAAATAAATATTCATTAATCATACATGGAAAAAAGCCTCTCACATCCGAACAACTATAATAACAACAAATAGAAATTGAACGTTTGTGAAAAGGATATAAATTTTGAATCATCAAACAACAAATTACACTAATTATCAAAAAGTTAAAGAAGTGTATAATGCAAAAAAGTAATCCAATGAGAAAACGACGTTATTATAATTTACAAAAATTAAAAAAATACCAACAATTGCAATTGCAACAACAGCAACTAAAATTAAAACAAATACAAATTACAACAAATATAGAAAAACGTTACAAACGTTAGAAAATAAAATAAAACAAACAAAAAATCTCCACTAAATTTATTTAAAGATAAAATTATTTATAAAATAAATTGTAAACAACACAAGCGCTAAAAAAGTTCTAGATTTAAACTGCAAAAATAAAAAAGAATTTATATAAATTCTTCATTAAAATAAAAAAAGTAAAACTTAAAATTCTAAAGCAAAACTAAATTTTTTTTCCAATTTTATTTTTATTGTTTTGCTGTACCAAGTTAAATCAGCAAGATATTAAAAGTGAAACCTTTAAAAATGATGAAACGTACTCGTGAAGAAGTACAGTATGGTGCACGTCCTGGTCCTGGTGGCGTGGGTGGTAGTGGTGGGGGAGGAGGAGGTGGCGGTGTTGGTGTTCCCACAACCGCTGGTGTTGTAACGGGTACAGCAAATGTCACCACAGGCGCTTTAAATATCGGCACTGTTGTACCCGGTGCACATACAACAGCCGGCGGTGGTGGTGGCGGTACAACTGCTCTAAATGTTGGTTTGGGAGCTGGCAATATAGCAACGGCAGGTTCCATTGCCCATCATCGTATCTTGACACCACAACATGGTGGTGCCCAAACAATTGCCTATTTACCCTCCACAACACCCGTGACAGCAACAAATCTTAAGTCTTCTGGTGTTGTTGCTGACAGCAGTGCTGGCGGTAATAATGACGGCAATACGGTCGGTGGAGGAGGTGGTACCGGTAGCGTCGGCAATCGTATAACACAATTAAGTGGCAATACATTGGTAGCATCGGGTGGTGGTCCTGGATCGGGTAATGCAAATACCGTCGTTCAACCGCAAACTGTACAGTATTCAACCTGTAAGTAAAAAAATAAAATAATCGTAATTTATTTTAAAAATAAGGAACAACTACAAGTTCGACAGTACGAACTTTATATTGCCCTTTAGACGCATTCATATTTTTCAAGAAAATTAATCACAATAATTTTTCGTTCTCTCCTTTGCCTCCAATTTTTGTAGCTCTTTTTTTCCTTTGATTGTCTTCAGGCACCTTTTTAAACTTTTCTGATAAAAGATACAGAGTAATTTAAAGAATAAGTCACATTTCATCTAGAGATGTAGAGATTTTCTCTTAAAATTCGTATTATTTTGTCTTCGATCCTACAGTCTGTAAATCAACTTTCTTCGGTTATCAGGGTTCGTTTCGGTGATCATGAACTCTGTAGTTTTCATGACTCAAAAAAAGCAATTGTTTTATATGGACGAAAAGTATTTTGATTATTTTCATTTTAAGAAAAACTAATTACTTTATTACAACAAAATTTAGCACATAGTTACTGATAATAATAGCAAATGTAAAGAAGTTAACGGTACTAAATTTTTTCACGTATAGTAAAAATTATAAGCCTTAAAGTGTGCACGGATTTTTTTGTGCGCAGTCTTATCATTCTGGATCACAATATCTTCTAGATAAATAAAAAAGCTTAACGAAGACTTAAAGAATGAAATGAAACTTGGCTCAGAAAAAAGTCCCAAGAATGAATTCCAAGACCAAAAAGTAGAGAAGCTATGCCAAACACGTTCGGCTGCGTAATTGCTAGTTCTGTTCTTTTTTCAAAGTCAAATATGAGCCAAGATAAAGCTAAGCTAAGCTTTAATAAATCAAAGCTAAGAAAATTTTAAATAACAATGTTAAGAAGAACTCAAAAGCATAGAAGAATTAAAGCTCCCTCAATAATGAAACAATAAAAATAAATGTTCAATATATTCATTAGCCTGCAAAACATACTTACATTATTACTGTCTTTTCTCATGTTCCAAGGTATAAGTTTTATATACCGAATAATTGAGAAAATGGTCCAGTATAGTATTGTACCAAAAAACAATAAAATTACAAAACAATTTGTCGTAGGGTCATTTATTTTTTATAATCTGATCATTTTATTTTTTATAATCTATAAACTAACTGCTTGAAAGTTACGAGTATTAACTTTTTAATTGTATTATAAAACTTCGTAATTCTATTGTAAAATAAATTTTATCTAAACAATATTTTTATATTACGTGATTTAAAACTGTGTTGGAAGTTATGTTCCTACTGTTGTAATTTGCTGCATTAAACACAAAACTTGATTCGTTTATTGACAGAGCTGAACTTGAACAGAAAAAAATTTCCCAGTCTTTGGCGGACACCATTGCTTGTTGTAGATCTGAAATAGCTGCCTGTTTTAAGGATTAAGTCTGAAATAATTGACTGCAAGAAGCTCATCAATCATGTAGACTCTTCTACTAAAAGTAAAATTGCAGAGTTAGAGCAAGAAAATAATGTAGTGCATAAACGAATTAATAGAGCCGATATTGTTGTAAATGGTTTACCAGATGGCTTGGATGATCTAATTGCACCTATCACTAAGATTGGATCCATCTTTAATATTACAATATCGCCTCATGATATTAACTATTCGTGTTATTTTAATAACCATAAGTCTGTTTTGTTTAAATTTAATAGTATTTTTTGCGTGATAAGATCATGAAAGGATACTTTAAGACTAGATCTTTAAGGATTTGTGATGTAATTGGTGGCGAAATTGATACGCGTTTGTATTTAAATGATCACCACTCTCTGCAGACGGACTGAATACTTTGTGTACGAAGCTTTACATAAAAATATTATTAAGAAATATAGAATTCTGAACACTGATAAAGTTAAGACTAAATTAACCATAGGTGATGGTAAGGAAATTGTATATGATTCTTCTGAAAGTGCTTCCTTACTTAATCAGTGATTGTTGCTTTTATTTTTGATATTCCTTTTCTATATCTTTGGGTTACTATTAGGGTAGCAACTTAATATAAGTAAACTAGATTTTTTGTTTTAAACTTATGTTTTTATGTTAATAAGAGTGCTTAGCTTTTCTTTAGGTCTTTTTTTTTTTTTTTCTTTTTTTTTTTTTTTTTTGAACATAAACATTTTCATTTTATTCCTTATTTTTTGTTACCCTGGTAATTATTAATTTTTTCCTTAAATTTTGTATACTTTTATTAGTTTTTAAATATATATTACTTTGATCTCATTATAATTAATGATCAGCGGCTTTAGTGAATTAATGGATATTTTCAAATGCATATTTTGAAGTATAATTCAATATTTTATTGGTTTTGGTTCCCCGCCGTTGTTCTTTTAATTTCTATGATTTCTCTTAACCCTAACATTGGTTCCATATTCAGTAGTGATTATAATATTAATACTATTTTAAATTCTAATGAACAAAACTTAAATGTAGCTCATCTTAATTGCCAAAGCATTAGACCTGCTGCTAATTATTCCAAGGTTGATGAACTCAGTTCTATACTATATGAATCTGTAATTGACATTTTTGGTATTTCAGAAACTTGGTCCCAGGATATAATTTTTGTTTTAAATAATATTTCGAAAAATATATATAATTGGATGAAATGTAACAGAATTTTTTATGCGAAATCTCTTAGTCAATTGGCTTATCGCTACTTTTTTAAACTATCATTCAGAAGTATAATAAACCAGAGAGTTTATTACGGTATTTGCAGTGTAAAGAGAGAATATTTTTCTAAACTGTTTGCTGGTGTAGACATCGGTAATGTATGGCGAATATTAAGGTGCTAAATATTTCCATATTTCCAAAGTCTTGGAAGACTTCTAGCGTTATCTCAATTCCAAAACTGAGATAATTTATGGACCTGATGACCTAAGACCTATTTCCATTCTTCCGACATTATCGAACATATAATTAGGCATCAAATGCAGGAATCGTCTTTTTTGAATATTTATGAAGGTCAATATGCGTTTCGTAGAGGTTATAATTCCACACTGATGCTTCTTAGTCTCATTGACCATATTCGAAATTATGTAAATGACAGTAAGCTTAGTGCATTCATTTCACTTGATTTTTCTAATGCTTTTTTTTTTTTTTGGTTCTATTTGTCATTCTGTAATGATAAGAAAGCTCAGAACTGAGTACAATTTTTCTAGATCCGCTTGTCAGCTTATATATAGTTATTTGGTTGGTAGATCTCAATTTGTTGAATAATAATGGTTCTATTTTTCTACTATTTAGAAGCTGTATGGATTCAAGTGATGTTTTACAAAGCAACATTAACTTCTGTCTTGATTAGGTTTCAGAATGGACTTCTTAAAATTCGATAAACCTTAATCCTTCTAAGTCTAAGGCCATTATATTTGGCCCAACTAGCCGTTTTTCTTTTCAGATATTATATAGCTTTGAATAATGTTCGACTGCCTCTGGTTGATCATATCAAGTGTCTTGGTGTGTTTTTAGATTGTAAACTTTCTTTTGATTCACATATTATAAAAATATTTGGTATTCTTCGTAAGATTTACTCCACTAACATGTATGTTAATGTCACTGATATTATATGGTCTGGAAGTTTATACTGGTATTTGCTTGACGCGGCTTAAGAGGTTTAAACGTATATTTAATAAGGTGGTTTATTTTGTGTATAATGCTAAACGTCGTGAGCATGTTTATAATTTTGCTCAACGCTTTCCTTGTTATACATTTTATGATTTTGTAAAGGGTCGAAATGTCATTTTATTTTATAAGGTAATAAGAAATGATAATCCTGTTTTACTGTATAATTTTTATTTTATTTTTACACGTTCTATCAGAAATCCTCAAATTTACATACCCAGAATCTCTTCATCTCTTTATGACAAATGTTTTGTTGTGAGAATTGCGAGGCTACGGAATAGTCTTCCTCATTCCTGCGTATTTTGTCTCATTCTAATAATGTATTTCGTTTAAAACTTTTGGAATTTTTGTCTAGCTCAATACATTTGCAACTAATTTATTGCCTATGTTGAGATTTTTATTATGTTATTTACTACTGATTGGACCTGGGGAGCAATTAACTAATTATTTAATATTTATTGAGTTTTTAATGAATGTATTTTTTACGTATATGTATATATAAAATATTTAAGAATAGAAATTTTTATATTGTATTAATCTCAGGTATTATTACATTGTAATATTGTTATTTTGGCCATTTGTGGCTTAGTATTACGAAAATATATAAGTAAATGAAATGAAATGAAAAAATAAGCTTTAGAAATTTTAGTACATTAGGAACAGACATTAAAAAATTGACTGCCTGTTTCTCGATGTCGAATGAAAATGAGTGGAAAATTAGTTTCGACAAATTGTATAGAAAAACAATAAAAAATGTTGAATTTTTTCTTAGGAAAGCAAAAATGCATTAAGAATTATGTTATATAAAGCACCATGTATAACAGACGTTTTTCATTTACTAAAGCCAACTTTTCTTTAAGTACATTTTTTTCATGCTCACTAACACAACTAAATTTTTAGTCATTGGCATCCATAGATTAATATGTTTCCTTTTTTATAAACAGTTTTTTGTTTTTATAAAAAGTCTGTTTAAAATTGGGTGCTTGCTTGAAGCCCTTTTTATTACATATGTGTTTTTATTTTATGGACATATGCTATAAACAAATAGCTTTAAATTCGGGCTTAAAAAATTATAAAATGTTATTCACAAAAATTTTCCTGGTCGAAAAATGGTAAGATTATTTAAAAATTTCCGAACCTTGCATTTCGGAATCAAAAATACATGGCGTCCCAATCTTTTGAAATTTTCATCACATTTACGAAAACAAACTTGTTGCAAATTTTGTAAGGTTATCTCAACGGAATCGGGTAGTGTTTAGTAGAAAATGGGTTAATAATAATCCAGGAAGAGAAGTACACAATCTTTAGAGATATACCGCTTAATCAGTTTTTAAATTCTTACTTTTAAACGTGGTTCAAAATAGGGCAGATTCATCCTAAATTTATGGCACTATTTACAAATGACATTGGATGCTTTAGGGAAGATTCAAATTTTATTGTTGACACTCCTTAGAATTTCTGAGATGGATTCAATATGAGACTTTAAATATAAATAATCCAATTGTAATAATGTTTATTAAGGACCAATGTTGCCCATTCATGTTCAACGTGTCATATATTTCACCATGTTTTCACAGTTTATAATATAAATTTTTAGTCTATAGGGAGAAAACAAAAAATTTCGAATAGCAAAACTGCAATTTTTGACCTCACCACCACCGATTTTGATCAAATTTGGTATACACATTCATTAGGTCAATACAAAATTTTGAAATTCTTCAAAATTTTCAAACTCACTGTAGTTTAGTTTTTATCGCTGTTCAAATTTCACTTTCCAATTTTTTTATACATGAAATTTAAATCCATATATCTTCGGACAAACAAACTCTGATGCTTAGTAAATCTAGTTTATAAGTTTTTTGTAAAAACGCTATTTTTGGAAACAAGAGTAACAAAATCAATATTCTTCCTTTTATTAAGGATTTCTAAAAGGTCATATCTTTCATTTTGATAACTTTTCTTTAAAATGTTCCGTAAAGTGTTGGCAACAACATATAAAAAATTTAGAGTGGAACCAAAGGGATGCTGAGAACATTAAAATTTATTAAAAAAAAATATTTATTTCAGTACCAATTTGTATATGTATAAAAGAACGTTTAAAACTTCGGCTTCAGCGATTCCATTTTAATAATTTGAAAAATGTTACAAAATAGACATATCTTGCGGGAATAATACAAATAACTTTAAAAAATATCCTTGAATCCAGGATTCTCAGTTGACCAAGTAGAAATATTTTGACAATAAATCGGCGATTTCTAACTCAATATTTCGATTGATAAAGAATATCTGAGCTTTTCCATGGAATCTATATATGAGTTTCGATTTTTTTTTTTTAATTATGAATAAATTTAAAAGTCATAAAGGTATTACGTAACTTTAAACAACAATATCTCAGAGACCACTTAAAAGATTAAATTATAATTTTATTATATTTGTATTATTGTCATCTTTAACTAAAATATTTGGAAAATTATTCAATTTTTGAAAAAACGCATTTTTAATGCAAATTCATTAATGCATTTAGATGCAATTTTTGTTGAATGTACCACCTTAGATTTGTCTTTTTTTAAGCATTTTTAGAAAATATGGAATTTTCTCATTATAATTGAAATCCAAACTTTTTGGGACACACTCATTTATTATGTACGATATTGATTTTAGAAAAATCTATGCACATATTATCATACAAAACAAAAATACATTAAAAATATCAACTTATTACTAAAATAAATGAGTTTTTTACTAAATATGGTCCCACTCTAATTTTTTTTATATTTTGGAATATATGGTTTCTTAAATATCCTTGATATAAAGATGAATATTGATTTCATTATCTTTTTCATGTCAAAAATAGCGTATTCATAAAAATAATTGGTAACTAGATTTATTAGACATCAATTTGAGCCAAAGTTTGTTGAAATCGAACAGGTCCGAAAAGTTAGCAAAAAAGTGTGAAAACATTTTTTCAAGACACCGAAAAAAAGTGATATTTCTTTTCTAATATATTTTTTATTCATTTAATTTTTCTTAATCTGTTTATTTCGTTTTATATGTTTTAATTCATTTTAACTTTTTGTTTTATCCAAAAACTATTTTTTACGTTGAGTTTGATTTTGCAGTGATGTTTTCCAGTTTAGAGTTGATTTTTTAGTACTTTTTACAGAGTGGCAACATTATAAAAATTGATGAAGCTTTACAACTTTTTACTCTGATAATTTTACAATTGGTTCTATCATCACAATTTTGCAATAGTTGTGCAAAATATTATTCTATGTGGTTGTTATTACGTTTATAAATATCAATGCAAAATCCCTATTTTGCAAGTCTTTGAAAATTTAAATTTTTGACGTGAATACGTTTATTGTTTACTTTTGAAATTAAACAATCAAGTCAATATTTTCAAAAATATGTTTATTACCAATACATACTTAGTTTAGTAGTCACCCTACTACGAATAAAATTAGATTATGTTTCCAAAATACATTTTATAATAAGGGTTTTCAATCATTCAAATAAATGCCTCGTATAGCTCATAAACTGTATAAATATATAAGCACGTACAAAATTTGTCAATCTTTGAAATTGAAATGAATTCGTATTTTTTTTTTTTTTTTTAATCAAATTTGAAAACAATTTTATTGTCGAACTAGCTGAATGTCATGGACAACTTTGCATGAAATCTGAAAAAATACTACTTTGTCTAGTTATTTTCAAATATCGATGTTTCCCGTAATTCTATTAAAACTTGCAGCTTTATCGAAAATTAAGAAAAAAATATAAGTGCACAAAACCGCCATAATTTTTTATCAATATGCAATTAGTTTTTGTTTTAACATTATGTTATAGTTCCTTCCACCCTAAAATTCATCTATATTTAAAATTTCATTAAAATCGGTTCAACGGTTTATATGTGTTTGCGTCACAAACAAACAAATAAACGCACACTTGATTTTGTAATATTAGTGTAAGGTTTTTTCTGGCAACTCTGGTATTGTACCCGTTTCTTTTGATACTTCTGCGAACTGTCTGGTCGGAAACAATAATTCCCATATTAGTTTTTAATTTTCGATTTCATTCGACTGAACTCTGCTTTGGAGTTTCTTGGACAGTACGAATGAATAATAGCCCGCTCTGTGCGATTAACGAGTTTTCGAGGACGACCAGAGCGAGCCTTACTTTCAAAATTTCCATTTTTTTTTTTTTTTTTTTTTTTTTTTTTTGTTGGAAATTTTTTAAACTTGTTTGTACTGTAGTGTTACTTAAATTTAATAAATTTTCAATTTGGCTAAGCGACATGTTATCATTTTTCAGTTTAATGACTCTTTCGAATTGGTTTAGAAATTTCTTTTCCTTTGCCCATTTCACCGTTCTTCTTTCACTTAGTATTTTATATTTATAACGGTACATCGTTTTTGCGTTGCGTATGTATATTTATGTAACTTAAAAATAAGAGTTTTATGTTTTTGTTGTAATATGTTGAAAAAAAAAAAGTAAGACAGAATATAATGGTTTATATTTTGCAATAAATAAAGAAATGAAAGTAAAATTAGTCAAATCATATATAAACTTACAGTCTTACAGTGTATATAATATCATTTTTTTTCTTCTTATTCCAAATTCTAGCCTATAATGTCTCTTCTTTACCCACTGGTGGTACTATTAAAACCGGACCTGATGGTGGTGTACAAATTCATGTTACCGGCGGTAGTGCCGGTTCTGGAACAGTACCTATTGTCACTACTCCAACGGTGCCACAAACAGCAAATTCTGTACGTCAACGAACAATAAGTGGTACACAAAGCAGCAGTATATCGTCATCGTCGTCACAGCCACTGGTGCAGCAAACGTCAGCGGCACAGACTACAACACAAATATCAAGTGGTGGACCAACGACAACGCCACAACCTGGCCAGCCTGGAGCACCACCACGTCTGAAGGTAGAAGATGCTCTCAGCTATTTGGATCAAGTTAAATATCAGTACTCAGATCAGCCACAGATCTATAACAATTTCTTAGACATAATGAAAGAGTTCAAATCACATTGCATTGATACACCCGGTGTTATACAAAGAGTGTCGACATTATTTAAAGGTCATACAGAATTAATCTATGGTTTTAATATGTTCTTACCGCCGGGTTATAAAATCGAAATTCATTCCGATGAATTGGGTTGTTCAGTACCAGTAGTATCAATGCCTTCACCTCCTGGGTCAGCACCAGGAAGTGGTACCACAGTACATGCAGTATCGGGAACTGCCATGACAAATTTGGGTCATAAGACGAGTAGTGGTTCGACAACTACGGTACATCAACTGCAGACTACAGGTGGCACTGGGGTAGCAGTAAATCTAATGACCCATGGCGGTGCTTCACTATCGCAAACCACTATACATGCTTTGCAGCCACCTACTGCAGCCCAACAATCATCAAGTACCGTTGCTGGAGCTGGAGGTCATACACCTACTCATGTACCTCATGCTAGTGCTTCACCAGCTCCAGCACAAGTTACGGTAGCTGCTGTTAATGCGGCGCCTCCAGCAAACATGCCACAAAACTATTCACGAGATCGTGAACGTAATGCGGCGGCCAGTATTGCTTCTACGGCCGGTGGTATTGTGGTGGGTGGCCCACCAACGCCAAATTCTTTAAATGATTTGAGCACTCAGACGGGCGCTCAAGGTCATCATAATTTGCATCATATATCTCAAGCTCATCAGTCCATGATGATGGCTGAATCAGCTGCTGCACCTGGATCAGCACCACAACAGCCAGTAGAATTCAATCATGCCATAACTTATGTTAATAAAATTAAGGTGAGAACAATTAAATTTTTACTATATACTATTATTTAATATCTATGGCTTTCATTACAGAATCGTTTCCAAAACCAGCCCGAAAAGTACAAAAAATTCCTCGAAATTTTACATACTTATCAGAAAGAGCAAAAAGTCATTAAGGAAGGTTCGTCTGGCGTCAATCAAGGTAAAACTCTAACCGAACAAGAAGTTTACACCCAAGTGGCTAAATTGTTTGGCCAAGATGAAGACTTACTGCGAGAATTTGGACAATTCCTACCAGATGCCACCAATCATCAGGCCCAACAGTATATGACTAAATCTCATAATGATCATAAGCGTGCTACAACAGCAGCATTAAGTGGTGGTGCCCATATAACCATGTCACCGGCTAGTGGCACAGCAACTGGCTCACCTTTACATCTGAGTAGTGGTGCCACTTTATCACAAATCAGTACAACCTCCCATGCCACAGCTTTGGGTAATTTAACGGCGGTCAATACCAGTGTCAGCTTAAAATCGGCCTTCAACAATTCTCAGCAAAATCATATTATAAGTTCGGGACGTGACAATAACAGCAGTGGACCTACAGGTGCCGGTCCTGCAGGTGGGGATATGTATGAAAAAGATTTTCGCAGCAGTAGTGTCGGTGGAGCTGCTGGAGTTCATGTTAATGTTCATCATCAGGTGGGCTCACATCATCATTTGGGAGGACAAGGTACTGGAGGTGGAGGTAGTAGTGGCTCAGGCTCTAATCTCAGCAGATCTTATGAAGCTAAAGATTCACATCGCAGCAATCATCATGCCACTTCAGTGGTAACTGGTGCTCAAAAATACATGGCGCACCATCATCATCCCCACAATCAAACAGCTGCCAATATAGGTAGTACTATGGGCAATATGAGCAGTCATATTTCGAAAAAGTCTCCCAGCTATAGTGGTCTACCTTCGGGTATACCTTCAGGAGGATTGCCACACATTACTGGTGCTACAAATGCCAGCAGTCTTAACTATGCCACATCCCAAGTCAATGCTTATCATAATCAAATCCCACACACCGGTTCTCGAAGACATGCTGTCGACGATATTGGCAGTGTAGGCAGTCTCGGTGTACCACCGAGCAAACGTCACAAACCCATCTGTCGCGAAATAACCTTTTCCGAAGCCTCACGCAAATGTAGCATACAAGATGCTGCATTCTTTGATAAAGTACGCAAATCACTGCGAAGTCCCGAAGTTTACGACAACTTTTTACGTTGTCTAACCCTATACACACAAGAAATTGTTTCCAAGACTGAACTACTCACGCTGGTCACACCGTTCCTCAGTAAATTTCCTGATCTATTCCGATGGTTTACCGATTTTCTCGGTCCACCCATTTCCCAAGTAACGGGTTCAACGTGTGGTAGTAGTGGCAGCGGCGGTAGTAGTCTTACGTCGGGTCATTTAGAGGGTTTGCCCCTGCAAGCGGCCCAACGACAGAGTGGTGCAAACAGTAATTCCGGTTCATCGTCGCATGCTGGCAATCTAAATGATCGTCAAAATAGTTTACAAAACAGTGATCATCATCAAGAGATAGATTTGTCATCGTGTAGACGCCTGGGTGCATCGTATTGTGCTCTGCCCCAATCGACAATACCGAAAAAATGTTCTGGTCGTACACCACTGTGTCGTGAGGTACTAAATGATAAATGGGTCTCATTTCCCACCTGGGCGAGTGAGGATTCCACCTTTGTGACATCGCGTAAAACACAATTTGAGGAAACCATTTACAGGTTAGTTTATTGATTTTTTCTGTTGACACAATTTATTATTTATTTATTTTGTAAAGAAATTATTCATTTTAAATATGCATAATAATTGTGTATATGTTCTTTGTTGTACCCTTCCCCAAAGGGTCTATTTAAAGTATATATTCTGTCTATCCGCCTGCCTGTATGTAGATTTTAAATTTCTGGAGGTTGTTGATCACTGAGGTATATGTTTTATACATCAATAAATAGGATAAGGTCTAAGTATTTTGCTATTGAGAATCTTAAAAAATCTTTCTGTAAATGACCGTAATTTTCGATTTTTTGAAGGTCCCTTATAAACTACGTAATTTCTTCACCAACATTCTCTACATCTTTTTTTTTCAACAACCAAAACCGGTCCTTAAATAATTGAGATATCGGTGAAATACTTTTTATTTTACTTCGAAGTATAAATTTTGGAAACAAAACAGATAATCTTTCAAAAAAAGATTGATTTTCAAAAAGTACCAATTTCCAAAAAGTATTTTAAAAAATAATTAAAAAAATACTAATTTCAAAAAAAAAAAAAAATTGTTTTTCTTTTTCAAAAAGTACAAATTCCAAAAAAAAAACAAAAAAGAATACCAAACTTAAAAAAACTTCCAAAAGGTGCCAACTTTTAATAAAAAAAATGCTATTTTTTCAAAAAGTACTAATTTTGAAGTTACAATTTTAAAAAAAGTACAAAATTTTAAGAAAAATATGAATTTTTAAACAAACGGACCAATTTTCCAGAAAAGGACTAATTTTTTTAAAAAGTACCATTTTTCAAAAAAAAAAAAAAAAAAATATTATTTTTCCAAAAAGTACCAATTTTTAATAAATCTGCTATTAAAAAATAGTCAATTCAAAAAAGTACCAATTTTGAAAAAAAATAATAATTTCCAACAAAAGTACAAATTTTTATTAAGTACTATCTTGTTTTAAGTACTAATTTTCCAAAAAAAAATTAAAAATATAAAAAAAAGTGCTAATATTAAGGAAAAATTAGCAATTTCCAAAATTCCAAAAAGGTGTCAATTTAAAAAAAGAACCAGTATCTACATATTTTAAGAATAGAACCAAAAAGTACCAATTTTTAATAAATCTGCTATTAAAAAGTAGTCAATTCAAAAAAGTACCAATTTTGAAAAAAAAAAATAATAACTTCCAACAAAAGTACAAATTTTTATTAAGTACTATCTTCTTTTAAGTACTAATTTTCCAAAAAAAAAATTAAAAATATAAAAAAAAAGTGCTAATATTAAGGAAAAATTAGCAATTTCCAAAATTCCAAAAAGGTGTCAATTTAAAAAAAGAACCAGTATCTACATATTTTAAGAATAGAACTAGTTTTCAAAAAAAGTTCGTATGGTACAAAAAGGAACTACTTATTTTCAAAATTAGGGCAAATAAAAGTACTAATTTTTAATACTAATTTATAAATATTTAAAAAAAATATATCAACTTGCTCAACTAAAAGAAATATTTCTAATTTCTCTCTACTTTTCTTAGAAATTACATATTATCATATCCTCATTTCAGCCCTCTCTCAAAACATATCTTTTTAGTTAGCCCTCTTTTTATAGGCATTCATATTTTGTTTTTAAAATTTGTTTTTTTTTATTATTTTTTGTTTATCTTAAAAAATCATTAAAACAATAAATTCTAAACGAAAGGAATATTCACAGAACTGAAGATGAACGTTTCGAATTGGATGTGGTTATTGAAACGAATAGTGCCACAATACGTGTCCTCGAGGGAGTACAAAAGAAAATGTCACGTCTTTCGCCCGAAGAATTAGCACGCTATCATCTGGATGATAATTTGGGCGGTACATCGCAGACAATACATCAAAGAGCCATTTATCGTATATACGGTGAAAAGGCTGGTGAAATAATACAGGGCCTTAAAAAGAATCCCTCCGTTGCGGTTCCTATAGTCTTAAAACGTTTAAAGGTCAAAGAAGAAGAATGGAGAAATGCTCAAAAGGTAAGTTATAAATTTAAAGAAAGTTATATAGGAAAATATTTTTTATTATTTATTTAAAAAGGGTTTCAATAAACAATGGCGTGAACAAAATGAAAAGTATTATCTTAAATCTTTGGATCATCAATCTATTAATTTCAAACCCAATGATATGAAAGCATTACGTTCTAAAAGTCTATTCAATGAAATTGAAACACTTTATGATGAGGTGAGATTACTTTTATTTTTTTAGATTTTTTTTTTTTTTTTATTTATTTTATTATTTTTTATTTTAGCGTCATGATCAAGAAGATGAAAATGGTGAACCCATTACTGGTCCCCATTTAACTTTGCCCTATAAAGATAAGACCATTTTAGATGATGCTGCCAATTTATTAATCCATCATGTTAAAAGACAAACTGGCATTCAGAAACAAGAAAAAACCAAAATTAAACATATTTTAAGACAATTTGTACCCGATTTATTCTTTTCCACAAGACAGCCCTTAAGTGATGATGAAAGGGAAGATGGTATGTTTGTTTTTTGTTAAATATAAAATTTTGTTGAGAGTTATTTTGTATTTAGTACTAACATCCTCATATCATATCTGTTGTGTTTTATATTAAGAAAATAAATGAGCAAAAGTTAAATTGAAAGAAGCTGGATTCTTTCATTTCTCTAGGGCTTTTTTTTTTTTTTTTATATATAACATAATATGGTACGAGGAGTACGTTTGTATTTTTATATGAAACTATACTAATTCATTTTTAACTTGAAATGATTGTTTGCAAGAAATTTTGCTTAGAAATAAATAGAAATATAAAAATTTAGAACAAAGACTATAGGAAACTGGCACAACAGTTTTTCTAACTAAGTAATTAACTGGGTAATGGTTATTTTTAAAGAAAAATCTTTGTTCTACCCTTCGTCAAAGGCAAGACTATCTGTGATTCCATAAAGTACATATATAGAGTCAGTACTGTGCAGAATATAGGCAACAAAATAGGGGTTACGCTAAAAGTAGATTTAGTTTTGAAAGTATTCAATTTGAAAGAAAGTATTGTATGTACATATAAATTGTAAGCGTTTGTAGGTAGCGGGTACGAAATAACGATGACCGTCCGTCTGTCTGACTGTTGAAATTAACTTACCAAAGGACAAAGATAACTGAGAGCATAAGATGATTATATCAAATAAAAGAGTAAACTTCACAGACTTATGAGGTTAAAACTCGACTTTTTTGAGCTTATATATAAGCATTCGTTATTTTAAATTTCTCTTGGAAATATTCTATATATACTAGGGATCAATAAGTCCGTGACTTTTCGAACTTCCCTCGTAATTATATGAAATGCAACACTATTCCCATCAAGTACCACCTGTTAATAGACTACTGTCAAATTTTGAGCAAGTGTCGCCATTTACTTTGCGTAAAAAACAGGATTTTTCGAGGCCCTTAAAATAGGCATTTGTTTGGTCAATAATTTCATCGTTGGAGCTGAATCTCTTTCCACCAAGCCATTTCTTTAGGTTTGGAAATAGGAAGTAGTCGCTAGCGGCTAAATCCGGAGAATATGGCGGATGAGGTACCAATTCGTAGCTCAATTCATAGAGTTTTGCCATTGAGACTGCACACGTGTGCACCCGTGCATTATCTTGATGAAAAATAACTTTTCTTTTTCTTATTGGCCGACAAACTTACCTTGGCTTTCTTCGGAGCAGGTTCACCCGGAGAAACCCATTGTTTAGACTGCTGCTTGGTCTCCGGAGTACAGTAATGCTTCCATGTTTCATCACAACACACTACCATATGAAATGCCTATGTCATCAACAATCTCACGCACTTTAACTCTTCGGTCGGCCAACACCATGGATTTTTTCGACATTTTCGGGTGTACTGACCTCAATTGGCCGTACAGAACGTTCAGCGTCATTTGTACTTGTGCGACCACAACGAAAGTCAGTAAAGCACTTTTTTACCATTGAAATCGATGGTGTGGGGACTCTACACCATAGTATTTATCGAGCTTTTCCTTGGTTTGATTGACGGTTTTTTTTTTTTTTTCGCAAAAAATAATGTTTAATTATCACTCGAAATTCACTTTTTTCCATTTTTAGAAAAATACACGAGGTTGTATGTTTTGAACAGCTGTTAATCACAAAGTAAATGGCGACACTTGCTCAAAATTTGACAGTGGTACTTGATGGGAATAGTGTTGCATTTCATATAACTAGGAAGGAAGTTCGAAAAGTCATAAACTTATTGATCCGCCCTCGTATAACCTTTTCACCATATAACTTGAGTTAAATTATTTTGAACAGACTGGATTTTTACTATTAAAAAATAAACTAAATTTTACGTAAACAACCATTTGATCATGAATTTCTTAAATTTTTAAAATTTTGTAAAATATGTACTTACATAATCTTAATAACATTTTGCAATAAATATTTGATTCGTTTTTGAAGTAATTTAGAATGTTTTCTTTTTTTTTCATATTTTTTTATGTTTTTTTAATGCCTGCTGTGCTTTGCATGATGAAATACAAACAAATCTGTATAATTGTTATTTCTTTCTTAAACTTAATGCATGTGTGTAACTTAAAAAAAAATCTTTCTAAATTTCTTCCACTACTGTCCACCTACGACTTTTCTTTAAAATCAATATATTATTTATACATACTAAACTTTCACACAATCCCTCCTCCCCCCCTCCCCCCACTTTACTCCCGCTTTCATCTTGCTCTTCTTAACTATGACCTTGATTTTATACTGTGAAGTATTCCCATTTTTATTAGATGATAACGATAAAATGGATGTAGATTCTTCGACATGCAAGCAAGATAAATGTAAGAATACAAATGCTGCAGCAACTACAACATCATCACCAATATCTACGATAACAACAAGCTTAACAGTAGGTCCTACATCAACGGCTATTAAAACTGAAACTAGTGAAACAATAGATTCAAAAGATCTAAATGCATCAACAACCACAACAACACCTGTCATAAATCATACATCAACGGAAGCCCTAACAACAACAACAGCAGCAAGTCCAATAGCCACAGCAACAACAACAGCGGGCAGCTTATTATTAACGACACCAACGGCCTCTTTGGCAAGTGAAATTAAAAATATAGAGTCTAGCAATAATAAAAATACTGAAACATCTTCAGCAACTTCGATAGCAATAGCTACCATAACTACCACAAGTTCAACAATGACAACTGTTGCTGCCACTTCTACAACATCTTTAACGGCGGGATCGGGAAGTGAAGGAAAAATGCTGTCAAATACAGCAACTGGTGGTCTCTCATCCGCCGATTCAAATATCACCAATACAAAATGTGAAGGAATGACAGCAGTTAACCTGGAAGCCACTACAACGTCAGCCTCATTATCATCGGCTTCTAATGCTACAAGTTTAGCAACTACAACAGCGGCAAATACACAATCGACTACAACGACGGTCTTAAGTAGCAGTAATAATAATAATAATACATCAACTCACTCGGGCATGGTTATTACAAATGAAAATATTAAAACAGAAATTAAACAAGAAGATGAAGAAATGCCCTGTACCGATTTACCAGTGCCGCCTCATGCAATTAGCAAACATATGGTAAATTTTCTAAACCTCGAAAAATAAAATAAAAAACAACAGTAACTATTCCATTTTTTTTTTTTTTTTTTTTTTTTTTTTTTTCTTCTTACAGGACGAAGCCTATACTCTATTTTTTGCCAATAACAATTGGTATTTATTCTTTCGTTTGCATGCCATTCTCTGCGAACGTTTGCGTACCATGTATGAACGCGCCCAACGTATTGCCGCCGAAGAAGAGAAATACAAACAGAATCGTCGTGAAAATATAGCACAAGCCTTAAGACTGAAACCAAAATCTGAAGTAAGCGTTGAAGATTATTATCCAACATTTTTGGATATGCTAAAGAATGTTTTGGACGGTAATATGGATTCCAATACATTCGAAGACCAAATGCGTGAAATGTTTGGCATACACGCTTACATATCATTCACTTTGGACAAAGTGGTCTCAAATGCTGTAAGACAATTACAAAATTGTGTAACCGAACGTACGGCTCTAGAATGTGTAGAACTGTTTCATCATGAGCAAAAGAACGGTGCAGCGGGAGGTTTATGTCGTAATGCTCACAAAACCTTTAATGCTGAAACACAATATCAACGTAAAGCAGAAGAAATATTACACGAAGAAAATTGTTTTAAAATTTATATAGTACGTTAAGAATTATTTATAGATTTATTTTTGCAATTTAATATTCATTTATTATTATTATTATTTTTTTTTTTTTCTTCTCTTTAAAGTATAAAATTGATTGTCGCGTTACCATTGAACTTTTGGACACTGACAGCGAAGATGTTACAGAGCGTGAAAAACCTGTTAATAAAGTTAAATCATGGTCGAAATATGTTGAACGTTTGGCTAATCCTGCCTCAGTAAATGCCACAAATGTTAATTCACCCAATTCCGGCAATAACAATAATAACAATACTTCGAATATGGATATAAGCAATAATTTAGCAAACAACGAAATCAAATCTGAACGTTGGGATGAAGATGGAATGGTAAGTTGTTGTAATGTTCGTAAAGAATTATTTTTTTTTTAGAAAATAAAATATTATTTTTAACTCTGGAACAATAGATACACACAGATGTGGATAAAAAGATATATATATTATATATATATTATATATATATACATATATTTTAACATAGTTAATTTTTTTATTGAAACTTTAAATCGTTATGTTTTGAATATGTAATTTAAAAATGTTTGTGCCTTCCAATACCTTTTACACTAAAATATAATTTTTTTAAACGAATGGATTTATATATATATTTTCACTCTAATTTTTCTTCAGATATTCCATAATAAATAATAGTTTTTAATGGAAGGAGGGGCGATTTACCATTGCCCCTGATTCGATCGAAAATTAAATTCGTTAGGAACATACATATCATCTAATAATATTAAAAGACAATTGGTGGAAACATAATTTATTACTATCCCGGAATGTCCCGTCTTATAATAGTGACCACGAAAAGCCTCGAAGAGTATCCTCATGTACCCAGAAGTATAAAAATTACGTAATATCAATTAAAAAATAACTATTAATTTATAGATGAACTATAAAAGTTAGCATTTCTTTGAGCCTTCGATTTTGCCCGTATTTTTCAAGTTTTTAATCTATAGATCC